>BDCZ01000047.1:124623-138881 GCA_001662365.1 Chlamydomonas applanata
CTCACACCAGGCTGGAGGACGCGGTCCAGCTGTTCAACAAGTCGCTGACGGAGCACCGCAACGCCGACACGCTGAAGAAGCTGAATGACACAGAGCGGGCACTCAAGGAGCGGCGTGAGCGTGAGTACATCAACCTGGAGAAGTGCGCGGAGGAGCGCGAAGCAGGCAACACGGCGTTCAAGGAGCAGCGCTTCCCTGAGGCGGTGAGTGCATGGATAGTGTAGCTTCAGTGTGGTGCAGTCCTGCGGTGATTGCTAGAGGACAGTGCAGCTTGGGTGCAGTGCGGCTGTGGTGTGGCTGCATGTCAGTGGTGGTGTTGGTGCTGCTGCTGCTGCTGCCGCAACACTGCGTGTGTGTGTGTGTGTGTATGTGTTGGTTACATCGTACGCCCATCATGGCGCATAGATGCCTGCCGCGAGACAGGATTAGCAACATTCGTTATAGGCTTGTAGCTTCAAAAACTGTTTGTTGTGTGATGGCGGCTGTGGCCACTGACGATCACATGGCCGTGCTTGCCTGCTGTAGCGCTGCCTGTCCTTATGCGGACGTGCACCGCCGATGTAAGAATGGCGTACCGCACTGCTGGTCTTGTCGTGCTGATGGACCTCCACCCAACCGCTCAACTGAACGCAGGTGGCGCACTACACTGAGGCGCTCAAGCGTGGGCCGCCGAACGTAAACCCTGATGCGTACAAGATCTACTCCAACCTTGCGGCGTGCTACACCAAGCTGGGTGCATACCCAGAGGGTGTCAAGGTGAGCACAGCACAGCACAGCACAGCGGAGTGTTGCGTGCGGGGAGCAAGCAGTTGGTGGGAGTTGTTGCAGCCTGCTGCCTTGTGGCCTGGGGCAACAGTGCCAGCCCAGTTGCCCGCGCCTACTCGTTCCACACCAGCTGTTTCACCACGGGGTGCACGCCTGTGACCTCTCCAGATAACTGTGTTGCTCTTCATGTCCCCCCCCCCCTTGGGCACCATGCAAACACACATGCATGATTGTGCACATGCACACAATTACACACCCACACACAATAACACACGCTCACAACGCTATCCCCCCTCTTCTTTCTGCGCAGGCCGCTGACAAATGCATAGAGCTGGAGCCCAAGTTCGCCAAGGGCTACAGCCGCAAGGGCACGCTGCAGTTCTTCATGAAGGAGTACGACAAGGCGCTCGAGACGTACCGCATCGGCTTGTCACACGAGCCAGATAATGAGGAGCTGCAGCAGGGGGTGGACCGCTGCATTGACGCGATTGGGCGGTAGGTTGGGCTGGGGCCAAATTGCGGCCGGGGCTGGGGCTGGGTTCGGCATGTGTGTGTGTCAGATTGCGGTCAGCTGTGTTGTGTTGGCTGCGCAGGGCATTGCAGGACGTCCACTTGAAACACTTGAATCACCCAGGTATGGAGAGTGTTGGATTGGGGTTGCAGTCTGGAGTCTTGGGCTGGTGGGCTGGGTGCACCAGCAGCTGCAGCTGCAGCTGCTGCCCCCATGCCTGGTTAACGACGCGCGCATGGGTCACACAGTTTATCACTCCCCACACATGTGTATCTCACAGGTTTGCAACAGGTGAGGCCAGCGCTGACGAGATCAAGGAGCGGCAGGCGCGCTCCATGGCAGACCCCGAGGTGCAGAGCATCCTGAAGGACCCGGTCATGCAGAACGTGCTGAGGGACCTGCAGGTGAGTTGACTGACACGCGCTTGCAGGGGGGAGGGGGGAGGGGGGAGGGTGCGTGCCCCAGGGTCTGGCTGTGCTACAGTAGCGACACCCCAGCAGTAATGTGGGTGGGGTGCACGACCGTGATGCCGGTGGGGTGTGTGCATTGTGGGTGGGGTGCCAATTTGGCAAGTTCACAGACGGGCTGTTCATGCTGCTCTAAGAAGCGGCTGAGGCCAGCCGCTGCTCGCATCAACAGCCGCGGGCAGGAGCAGGGTGCTGCACTGCGTGATGCCACCACGCAGCTGCTGTGTGAACTTGCACCGGCGGCACACCTACCGTAGCTATTACATTGAGATGCCTCCCGTCAGCTGGTTGTTGTTGCTCAACCATTTCTTCATGCCCTGCTTGTTTTTCTCCTGTGCCAATGCAATCGAATGCCTCTAACTTTCAGTCTGGTTCGTGGCCTGTGGTGTGTGCGCAGGAGAACCCCAAGGAGGCGCAGCACCATCTGCGTCAGCCCGAGATCATGCGCAAGCTGAACAAGCTGGTGGCAGCGGGCATTGTCCAGATGAAATGAGCTGGGTTGCAAGTTGGCGTTGAAGTCATGAATAGCTGAAATGCGCCAGGAACTGGCAAGCTCGTTGCAGGGTTGTCATGGGGGCAGATGCAAGGTTGTCATGACATCCCTGTGCATTGGGCTCAACAGTGGGGCGGACCTCGTATATGTGTCTGCAGTTCAATGTCCAAATGTAACAAAGGAGCTGCAGTTGCAGTCTGCTTGTGCATCTTACAGATGAATGAGAAGAGACAGCAAGGGCCCTCATCCTTCCATGAGGACCTCAGCGTGCAGGTGGCAACGGCATCCCAATCATCTGCAAGCCGCGGTTTGGGTCAAAAGCACACACTGGCGACTGGAGCATACACAGATCCAAAACCATGTCCGCAAGGAACTCAATCTCACTGTCATCATGCTAAGCTCGTCCACCATCCTGCACAGGTCCGCCCAGTGCAGCATACTGAGAAAACAATGCCTGCCGGACCTAAAACCCACCGTCTAGAGCATCACCGTGAAACCCCCTTCCCCCCCGCCCCCTTTCGTGTTCCGTCTGCTCCGACCCGCTAACTGACTGCTGACTTGCGTAGCGGCGGCTGCGGCCTGCGCAACGACCCCTACGGCATGCGTGCGGGGGGTGCGGCCAGGAGCCCGCGCCGCACGCCATCCGCGCTGACTGAACTGGCTGATTGAAGTGGCTGGCTGCCTGGGCCACTGGTGCTCCTTCTCAAGATGTCACTCCTTAGAGTGTGTCTGTGTAGGGTTCACCCTAGGGTGCACCCTCCCTCTCGGCCTAGAGAAATGAGCGCTCCAGCTGGCTTGGACCAGAAGCCTATGCCTTGTACGGCTCCTCACGGTTCTCCACCACCTGCTCCACCGTGACCGTCTCGATCTTGAACTCGCTCTCGTTGAAGCGCTCGCCGTACATCTGCTTGCGGAAGCCCTGCAGCAGCGCAGTGTACTCTGCACGGCGCGCGACGTACGCCGACCACTCGTCGGCCATGCGCTGCCGCTCCTGCAGCACGTCTGCGTCTGCCTGCATCAGCAGCGCCTCGTCCTCCTCGTCGTACCGCTTCGTGTACTGCTTCAGGTTCTTCACCACCTCAGCCTCCTTCTCAGGCGACAGCAGCGACGGCAGCCGCGGCCGCCAGCTGAACTGCAGCAGCTTGTCCTTTGACACCGTGTACAGCTGCTTGCCCTGGAAGGACCAGATGTTGAACCCGTTCTCCATCTGCATGCTCGTCACGCTCGTCGCCACGTAGCGGCCTGCATGCAAACAAATGCAAACGCGAGGCGCGGCGTGTTAGGATGCAATGGATGGGCGCCTGTCTCATGCTAACCGAGACCATGCCAGCCAGTATGTATGCTGTATGTTGCTACTTGGAGCTGTGCACTTGGAATAACTGCTGCGCTGCTGCACACCGGTGCTGGTGCTGGGCCAATGCACCCGGTCCTGCCCGCTAGGCCGCTGCTGGTAACTTGCCCCGCAGCAGCCCCGACCAGCTTGGTCTCTCACATCACACCCACGCGCCACAGCCAGCACCCAAGCACCCTGCCCCACCCCCCACGCCCCTCTCTCCGAACCTCCAACCTCCCACCCCCCTCCAAACCTCCTGGAAACCCTCAGCTCCTAAACCCCAACTCCTCCACTCCCGCCGACCTCCCTTGCCCCAGCCCGGCCCACGCACCAGTGGGGTCCCACTCGACATCTGTTGCCATGAAGTGCTCCCCCGTGGCCATCACCTCATTGTCATCCACACTGTAGAACTCCAGCTGGCCGTTGAAGTTCTTCAGGCCGGCTAGCACGATGTACTTTCCTTGGGGCGACCAGAACACGTGCGTGCATGACTTGTTGGTCAGCGTCTGCCCGACCTGCTTCACAGCCAGCCGCCCTTTCTCGTCACGCATGGTGTAGAAGGAGATGCTGGGCTTGGGGCCGTCGCCGTGCACAACCGCGAACCGGTGGCCCTTGGGCTCCCACGCAAACGTGTGCACCTTCTCCGACTTGTTGGGCAGCTCCAGCACCTCCATGGGGATGTCCTTGTCACGGATAGAAAACAGCTCAAAGCCCTGCGCTTCACGCGAGAACGCGGAGGGGAAGATCACAACCATGCGCAGCCGCTTGCCTACTCGAGCTGTTGCCAACACGAGCGGTGCACATAGGACGTCCGCTCCAAGGCCCCTCTCAACACCCCCACCCACCCGCCCACCCCCGCCCCTTCCCTTCCTCAACACTCGTGTACCCCAGGCCAAACTGTTGAGCTGTTGTCCTACAGCCTCTGCGATCGCCCCCACCACACCGTGGTCACACCCCCAGCTCCCAAAGATGTACTGTACTGTACTGCCGCCACGCACGTACCGTGTACGTGCTCTTCTTCGTCTTGGTGTAGCGCTCAACCTTGACAGCCAGGTAGTCGCCCTGTGTGGCGACAGAAGCACAGTGGACGTTCAGGAGGAGCATGTTCATATGCAGAAAGCCCAGCCAGCTGGTGCTGATGCTTTGAACAAAACACCTGGCTGCAAGGATGTTGCATCCAATTGGATGCATCTGCCAACATGGCGCATCCAGTTGGATGCATCAACCTTGCAGCCAGGTGAAAGATGGCTGCTAGAGGGATCACGCCGCCATGAAACCAACTTCATGGGCAAATGCATTCAGCAGGAGCTGAGCGCACAGGCGGCTGCATGCTACTCGTTGCGCCAGTGCTCCGGACCAAACACTGTGATCCAAAGGACTACTCTAAGCCCGTGCGCACCTGGGGGTGCCAGAAAATGCGCACATCCGAAACCGAAAAGAGATTCTTCATGCGGATCTCCGTGCGCTCGGGCAGCTTGACAAGCACGATGCGCGCGGGCAGCTGGTTGACCTCCACAGTGTACGCAGCCATGATGGCCTCGCTGGGGCTCCACTCAAAGTCCTGCATGCAGCATGGGCACACAGGGCGCATGTGCGCATGGGGCATTAGTGACAGGACACAGGTGTGCCGTTGCTAACCGACAGGTGTGCGTGTGTGTGTGTGTGTGGGGGGGGGGGGGATGCGTGCATGCTGATGCGTGCTGGTGTACCAACGCTTCTAGGTATGCGCAGGTGTGGCACGGCAATGGTATTCCCAGGCCTGGCCATGCGGGGAGCCCTCCACAGATGCCATGCAGCCACCATGCACCAGGGCCTCAAACAGCATCATCTAGTGCATGCGCGTGGGACTTCCTGAGGCTGCCCACACTCACACAGCCTCCCTCCCCCCTCCGTCCCGACACACCACCACCACCACACCCTGGTTGCCGTGACCACCCCATCATGCCAGCCCCTGGCAGCATCCCATAGCCAAGCCCCTTGGCGCACCTGCACTGCATCGATCTTGAGTGGCTTGTTGTCCAGCAGGCGCATCTCTGGTGCCTGGTACACCTGTGAATGTCAAAGCCAACGCAGCATCCCGCAGCACAGCAAGCTACGTCAGCAAACTGCACAGTTGCGCGCTGGGCAATGATCCCAGGAAAGGCCCTACCCTCGCCTGGCCTTGGTAGTCCCCACCCCAGCTTGGCACCACAGACTAGCTGCCCCACCACAGCTCAAGCAGGCAGGTCCATGCAGCTCAGGTCCATGCTCATACCCACGCAGCTTTCACACAGCACCCCACTACTCTCACCAGGATGGCTGCAGCAGACACCGTGCCGTCTGGTGCGCGCAGGCGGCCCAGGCGCGCGCAGTACAGGTCCTCCTTGCCACCCGCCCACTTGAACACGGGCCACTTAATAGTACCTGTGGCGAGCAGGTGTGCAGCACACTTGGGCATGAGGTACGTCCGTTGCTGCCGTCCAATCAATTGCTCACCATGCTCACATGCACACCCGTTTGCCATAACCCTGTCCACACCCTATGCTGCCAGTGCAGTGCATGCAAACATGCGCCAGGCACGCTGGCGCTTTGTGCAGCCAATGGCGCAGCCACCATGACGGCAGCCGTTGCAGCAAGGCGTGCGCTGGACCAGCCCTGCCCCTCCCAACACAGCCCAAGCGCATGGAGGTGCCACGCCGAGATTGCATGACCAGGCATCCCAGCCCCAAAACAAGGCTTGCATGGGGCCGGCCCCCTGGCTTGCAGCAGCACGCACCCGCTGTGGAGCCGAGCATGTAGTCCTCTGCGGGGCCCTCAAACACGCGCAGCTTCTTGGCCGTGCGCACGTCATGCACCAGGAAGGAGCACGTCGCACCGTCGGTGGGGCGCGTGGGCTCGGTGCTGCTGTATGTGACCAGATACTTCTCATTGGGCGAGTACTCGATGAGGCGCACATCCTACAGGGGTGCACAACGGGTTGCGCCAATCAGCAAAGACAACCAAGTCGCCGGGCGCAGCTGCGCACATGGCGCCAAGCGCTCACACAAGCACCCTCTGTGGCTGCTGCCATAACGCAGCCTCGAGGGATGCAGGCAGGCACCGCCATGGGCAGCTGTGCACAGCAGATCTCACATATATGCGCGTGGCTGCACCCCCGCTGCAAGAGCCCCATGCGCCTGGTGTAGCTCTACCGCTGTTCTGGCTGCTCACCGGGTGTGCGTACTTCTGGATGCGGCCCATGTCAGGGCCACCCCAGATCGCCACACCAGGCCTGTGGATGGTGGTCATGAACGTGCCCATGGGGGACCACTGCACAAACGTCTCTGTCCAGAAGTTGCGCTTGGCCACCTGTGACCACCAGTGCATGCAAAACATGGAGAGCGTCAAGCCGTGAGGCATGCGCTGTTCAGCTTGCGCCCCCGTAACACCCTCTTGTGAACCTGTGTGGCCCCCGCTGCCACTATGCTGCGTGCCCTTGCACGCAGCTGCAGCTGGGTGCACTGTCATGCTGCAAGGGCCAGGCAGCAGATTTCCTCAGGAACCCCGGCCAGCTCGCATCCAGCTGCGTGCTGCCCACATTGCGCCCTCAGCTGCCACACCAGTCATAATCCATAAGCTGCTGGTGCTGCACACCTCCTCGTGGCGCACGCGCTTGCCGTCGTTCCATGCGACCTGAGTCTCCGGGCCCGCACGAATCACAAACTGGTCGCGGCCCAGCTTGTCCAGCATCCAGCTGTACTGGTTCTCCTGCAGTGATCAAACAAGCAAGCATAGGTGAGCGTGGTGCGGGGAATGCGTGCAGCAGCTACCCACGCCGACAGGGACGCCCCGCCCCGCGCAGCACATGCGGACCCACGCATGATGCTTGTGCTGTGCGCCGTTGCATGCACGGACCGCGGATCCCAGCTGCCTGTCCCACCCACCACTGGCTTGAACTCTTTAGGCTCCAGGGGTGTGTAGGTCTCTGGCACTTTGGCATACTTGTCAATGTCGTCGAACAAGTTCACGATCAGCCGGTGGTTCTTGTCCAGACGCAGCGGGTGGGATGGCGTGGCATTGGGGTTCTCCGGTTGCTGGCTGGCAAACCTCGCCTTCTGTGCGGACTGCAAAATGCCATGTATCGCACATCATGGGCAGCCGTCAGTACCATGACCCATGCGAGAGCCCAAAGAGCCAGCCCCAAGTTTGGGAACTCACTTCCGCGGCCTCGTATTCTGCGAAGGCGTAACCCTTGGAGGTGCCGCTGGCGTCCTTGGGCATGAACACACCACCTGCATAGATCATGCAAAGTTTAGTCCATGACTGAGCGCCGACCGCAGAGCAGCAGCCTGCAAACACCTACCTTCCCGAACGGCGCCGAACTGGCCCAGAACCCTGCTCAGGACGGCCGTCAGCTTCTCATGCTTCTCCTGGGGCACGATGGGCAGCCCGCAGACCACTGCAAGAATTGCATATCCAGTTAATGGCATCATCCTGCATCGCTAGAAGCTGATCTGAGCGTCGCAGCCTGCCCCTTACCAATTACAGATCCAAAGCCCGTCTCTGTCTCAAGCTGCTCCTGCAGGTCGTCGTCATCAGAGGCAATGCCCTGGTCATCGCCTGCTGGCAGGCGGATCTCCTTCGGGTCGTAGCACCCATGAAATGGGAATCCCGGAGGCTCGCGCGGGAAGAGCTCCCGCGCAATCTCCAGCTCTGTGCTGGACGGCTGGTATTGTGCGGGCATGGGTATCTTCTGACGATGGATAGCACCTGGGCATGCATTAGACCCCATCACACGACCGTGTAACCGGTGTACCGCGGACGCACGCCGCATTGCTGCCAAATGGACGCCCGCCGCAGGCTACTGTACCGCCCATCCACAGCTGGAGCGCCAGCAGCCTGCCAGCGACAGAGCAGCTGCAGGCAACGTGCACAAAAGGCCCACTGCACTCGACCTTACCGACAAGTTCTTCCTCTATACACCATCAGCATGCTTGCGCCAATCAACACCAAAACTGAAAGCTGCCGCTGCATGAAGTTGCCCCAGCCAAAAAAATGCCAGTATCCACCACTGCGCCCAACCAATGCCAAGTTGCGCCTCTTCACAAGGACCGGCACATCACCCATCCAGACTCAGTCCAGACCAAGAAAACCATCAACCGTGAGTTGCTGTTTACCATCATCACGAAGCAGCGAGAGGCACTGGCCGTGTCATAGGGATGTTCAGTTTACACGAGGAAAATCGCCCCAGCAGCCAGTGCCGCCAGGATCCACTCGCCTACCAGCACGCCAGGAGAGGAGAAACCCTGCGCCACGCAGCGAGCAAAGATCACCACGTTTTCGCACATCATGCAGTGGCATGTGCATGATGTACCGGACGGTGGTGCCAAAGAGGCTGTATGATAATGGATGACATCCAAGCGCAAGCACGAACGGCAGGCACCAGCGTGCACTTGCTTCTGTGCCGTGCCATGCTATTGATAAAGCTATGGCCAAGACGCATATTCCCCTGCACACGCCAGCTCCACCGCACCATAATGGGCACGATATCCACACGCAGCCAGGCCTCCACTAGGTTGCCCACCACGGCGCCCAGCACCAGGCAGCCCATCGTCACCCCCACAGCCTTGCCTGCGAAGCACGCCAGGGCAAGGTGAACCCAATGAATGGGCTGTTGGCCTCCCTTCTCACTGGTGTGGTGCTATGACTGACCGGGGGGTGCAAGGCTCCACTCCGTACCCCCACAGACAGTCCAACAGGTCCTGCAGTGCTACACAGCTAGGTGCAGATGAACAGCAGGCAGCCACGCACCAATCTGCATGCCCTTGTTCTCCTTCAGCGTGTAGATGCTGTAAGCCAGCGCAAGCGAGAGCTGCAGCCCTGCAGTGTCACTGAGCTGCGCCACGTCAGTCTCCAGGATTGCCTGCGTCAGCAAGCACCACACAAGGCCGTGCTCATGCCGTGCAGATGCCATGGTTGCAGCTTTGTTGTTCCTTCCCACTTTTCCCCATGGGCTGGGGCGTGATGCCAAAACCGCACAGCAGGACATACTGGTTTGTCCTCCCGTGCCCTTATGTATCCTTTTGCCGCACCTGAAGCAGTGCCCATGATGCCAGCGACGCATACACTGCCACCTGTGTTGTCAGCACTGACTTATTGCGCGGCTGCATAACAGAGATGCCCAGGCCTGTAGGAGCGGACAGCTTGGGGAGCTGCGGCATCCCCTTGGTGTCAGCACCCTTGGGGGCAGCAGCACCGCGCGCAAAGCTGCTCGACTTCTTGGGGGTCATGGGTACATCTGCGTTTGAATGGCAACCATCGCATGCATCCAAGTGGGCATGAGTCTGGTGCAGGTGCGCACCATGTGGGTGCACAATGGCTAGCGAGCCTTGGGGGCTGGCGCATCTCGCATGCACGACCCAAACAGCAGAGGCACACTCTGTGCGCACCAGCATAACGCACAGATGTTGACACCTCCAGCTCGCCTGTGAGACGTTTCTTCATGCTCTGCGAGTGCACGAACCAGTCACCGCAGACTGAGCAAGCTGATACTTGAAAGCATGCAGTGCATTTGCAACAGCGTGCAGCAGCATACCGGCCGCATGCAAGCTCAATGCATGACGCATGGACGCGTCAGAGGGCCTGCGCTGTGAGCACCATGCGCACTCTCGCAGCACGTTTGGTGCCTGGAGCGTAAAAACATCCAGATCCGAGAAAAAACCCTAGCTTTGGTTCTTACCTGCATGAGCAGCAGGTCGTAAGCCATCTCCACGTCCATTGCTTTCTCGCCATCGGTCTGGTTGAGGAGCTCCTGCTTCCGTTGTAGGACACTCTCAAAGCTCGCACCAGGCGCCACGCCCAAGATGTCGTAGGCCTTCTCCAGCGTCATTGCTGACGGCATGCCTCCAGGGCCATCCCCTGCCCTGCGCACCATCCGCATGCATCGACTGGTGCGCAGGAGCACATCGGGGTGGGGCCGAGAGGTCCGAATGGGACAGGAGCTCTTCTTACACAGCAACATGGGAGGTATGGTGTGCTCAAACGCAGGAGTTGGGTGTCAGGTAGGTGTCCAACAGCTTGGGCCCCTGAAGCAGACTGCAACAATCAGCAAGCTGCAGCCCTACCAGCCGAGATGATCGGATCGCTCCTAGGACGCTCAGGTGATGTGTGATGCATGTGTGGTCCAGCGGCTGGCATGCGTGCTGAGCTTTAACTGCATCCCCTGAGCATCCCCCTGTGCATCCTCATGCTGCGCATCACTGCTGTATCACTGCATCATGCATCTGTGCTGCCTGACTGCACTGCGCAGCCGCCCGCTGTGACCTGAGCACGTGGCCAATCAAAGAAGTCAGGCTGTTTGAATTCTTGACTGCACAGACCATCTCGGCTGAGCTGTAGCCCAGCTGATGCCGTTGCCGCCAGTACTGCCGCCATGACTTGCGCCTGGTCATTGCGTCATGTGCGCGCCATCAGCGCCGACCACACCAGCAATGCTGGCATACTGTAGCAGCATCAAGCCTGGATGCAGAGAGGAACCTCGAGGCGAATTTACAAAACTGAATACTGGGTAAGTGAGCCCTCCGCAGCAACCGTAAAGCCGTGCTTTCTTCTTCGTGCCGGTGGTCCCACCACCTCGTCACCAAATGCCTGTAATAGTGTGGCCCACGATGTCCACATGGAAAGGTCCTGTATGGACCAAGAACCCCTACTGAGCACCAAGGGCTCATGTCCTAGTCCTCCATGCAAACAGGAGGTGGTCGTGTTACAGTTTTCAAACGCCATGCTGCACCATGCGGCATGCCCGTTGCATCCCTATGTGCACCCGTGACGAGCACATGAATGCTGCGGTGGCAATGGCAAGCGTGAGGCACTGCCTCAGTGCCCCGCCTGCTGGCTGAGCATCTGCTGCCGCAGCATATGCTGGTACGCCTTGCGGCGCTTCTCCTCCTGGCGCGCCGTCTGCCGCCGCCGCAGCTCTTTGAGCTCCTTGCACCGGGGCACGGGGCAGTCGGAGCGCGTGCAGCTCTTGGCGTGCAGGTTCAGCAGGCACCACATCTTCTTGCACATCTGGCACCCGCCCGTGACCTTGTGCTGGCACGCCACGGCATGCTGGAACAGCTGCCGCACCTTGCGGCACGAGTTGCTGGTGCACTGCGGGTTCTGGCAGCTGCACGCGTGCACCAGCAGCGCCATCGTCTTCTGCAGCTGCTCGTTGCGCTCCCGCCGCTCCTGCTCCGTGAGCCGCATCCGCGTCTCATCATACTTGCGCGCCTCGTGCTTCTGCAGGAGCACAGGAGAGGCGCACGGGGCCGCAGCAAGGTCAGACAGGTGCAGCTCTACGCTGATGTGGCAGCCAGCAAGACATAAAGGTGAGTATGCCCTTGACGCAATGCAGGCCAGCAGCAGCAAGCCCCTGCCTGGGAGCCCCTGTACAGTGCAGTATACAGTGCAGCACAGAGCGCTGCCAGCCTGCTACTCACCACCACTGGGTGCTCATGGCCCCGCGTAGTCTTGCAGTTGACACAGATGTCGAAGTCAGGGCACACAGTGCAGCGGAAGCCTGTGCCTGCCTCAATCTCCGCATTGCACAGGTTGCAGCTGCTGGTGAACGCCGGCGCCTGGGGATTGTGGATGTGGTATAGCACCATCATCGAGCTGTGCTTCGCACGCCGCATGGTGTCAAACTGGTAGTGGTTGCCCTGGCACAGCGAGAGGAAGGACTGGCGAGTTTCAAAGAACTCGTTCTCCACGTCCCCATCGCGGTCGTTCGTGACCTGGAACTCGTCCAGCTTCTCGGCGTGAAGGTCGGCTGGCGACACGTTGGCTGGCAGCCGCACCTGCAAAGCGCACGCAGCAGTGCATTCGCATGCATGTCACTCACAAAGAATAGGTATGCATCCACACAGAACAGAGGGAGTCAGATACTGCAGTGACGGTGGCGGCAGAGTCCACGCTGACGAACGCATCAGAGAGCAGTAGGATAAGCCAGCTTTGTAGCCGCACCTTGGCGCCCGGCGTCCGGTGCCGCGCGCACTCATCCTCAAAGCATCCCTGGCAGATGTTGAGCTGCGTGACGGGCGCAACTGGCACGTTCGGCCCCGACTCGAGCTTGATGCCGTCGAACTTGCGCTCAGGCGCTGACTTGAGCGCTGCCCCCCCCGGCGCGCGGTACCTGTAGATGGTCGAGCCGCCGAGGATGTGGGTACGGCAGAACGTGCACACCTCCTGCAGGTGAGCCACGATGAAGTCCTCCTTCATGTTGCCGCCCAGGATTTCCCCCAGCTTGTCCATCAGCTGCTCATCTGAGTTGGCGCCGCCGCCATAGCGCTTGCCCTGCACACATAGGGGCGGCAGAGTACGGGACGAATGTGACAGATGAGGCAGATCCCAGACCCAGACGATGCTGATCTGGGACAAATATGTGTTCCAGAACATGAATTCAAACCCTAAGAGCAGCAGCATCAGGTTCAACAGCATGAATACATACCCAATGCCCTCCAGCCTACACTCTTCGCCTGCCTGGTGAGGGTGCATGCATGCGGTTGCGGCGCAGCTCACCCTCACCTTTCCAGACTTGCGTGCCAGCGCCCCTGCCTGCCCCTTGGTGTTACTTGCCTTGTTGGCCTGGCGCTGACCGTCCTGGATGTTTGCAAGCTGGTTCTCCGCCTCACCTGTGCCATGAGCCAACAGTGCAAGCCACACCCTGAGCATCCCACCGGAGCAGTGCCTGAGTGTTTGATTGACATTCAGCGTAAGCTGGCGCAGTAGCATCACTGGAACGTGGAAGCCTAACATGCCCCCAGCGCTTCAGCCCGCCACACCCCCAGCCAGGGCGTTGCCCACCAGAACCACCAGGCCTGGCAGCCCACACCCACCAGGCCAATAGTCGCCCTCCAGGTATGGGATGTGTGTGACCGAGCAGCGCTCAAGCCTGTGATCCCGCCCCCCTGGGAAGTATGTGTCCCACAGGGTCGTGATGTGCTGCACGATGCGGTCCTCCTTGGCCTGCCTCAACATGTCTAGATACCATGCGCGCAGGCGGTCAGAGCGTGGCGTCTTCTGCTTGTTGGGGTGGCAGTACAGGATGTAGTCGTCGCCCTGCATGGGCGGACACGCCCAGATGTACATCTGCTCGAAGCCGAGCATACGGACCCACGTCAGGTAGCCGATGAGTAGCTGGTGGTACACGTAGGTGCGCAGCGCCGTGTTGGGCGTGCCGGCGCCGCCTGGGATGACTGCGTTGATCTCTGGCCGGAAGTACTTGACTGAATCGAGGTACGAGAGGTACACGCAGTTCCTGTTGGGGAGCGGGCAGTTGGCCCCGTATTCCTGGACGTACATGCAGTAGATGCACACATCCACGCCGTCCAGATTCTGGAACAGCACCACCACGCGCTGCCGGTACGGGAACTCGCTCGCGTACTCCTCAGGCCCAAACACCTCATAGAACTTCTGCTTGGTCTCGCACTTCTTCATGATGCTGTTGACCACGCGCACGGTCAAGCCGTCCGCGGTGGCCACCATCTCTGGCTTCTTGCCCTCCTATCGCGCGCAGCGGCAGGCAGCAGGAGTACAAGATCATCACAAAGGCGCTTTGTGTGCCCCGCCCGCCCATGATCTGCCACACCACAATGTCCTGTGGCACACCCAGTGGACACCCCACCCACTCCACTGTCCAACTGCACGCCCACCCCACCCACCCCACCCCAACCACTCATACCCAGCCACGGG
>BDCZ01000047.1:139637-177333 GCA_001662365.1 Chlamydomonas applanata
CACCCACCCCACCCCAAATAAGGCGCCATTGCTGCAGGTGTCTGTGTGGCGCCGCACCTTGAGTGCCCGTGCCACACGCTCCTTCTGCAGTGTCGCGAGGACCCGCGATTCCAAGTACTGGCTGAGTTCGCAGTGTGGGAGGTCCTTGGCCTCAAGCATCGCCTGGGGCCGAACCTGTGAAGAGGCAGCATGTCACAGCACGTACGGAGTCACAGCACCATTGTTGGGCCGGCCAGGCTGACAGCTCGTCCGTCAGCACGATGGCTGGCATCCACAGGTGTCAGAACCCAGCAAAACACACCTCGATGCGCGGCCGTTGCCCGGTTTCTAACCCCAGGATGAGGCACTCCGGGCACAAGTAGTGTGTCTCGCTGTTGTTCCTGCCCTTGTTGAACAGGCCACAGATCTGGTGCACCCAGCCTGAGCAGTGGTCACACTGCACCCATGGCTCCTCAATCTCGGCATCGTTCTTGTGCTTGGTCAGCTCTGACTTCTTGACACCGTGCTCCTGTGGGTATTAGCACGTGCATGATGCCCCCGCATGGTTTTACAACCACATCAACAGGTGCTCAACTCCATCGACGGCACCACTGAGTAGGCATGCGTATGCAGATGTGTTCATGCCCCAACAAAACACAAGGCTCTATCATGCATGCCCCCTGCTCAAGCATGCCCCCCTGTGACACTCACAGAGCCCATGATGGGGATGCGATCCTTGGCTTCCGTGAAGCACTGGTGGCACCAGCAGCCTCGGACCTCTGCGCCCTTGTCTGTCGGCGTGCAGTAGTATGTCTGGCCGCGCTTAATCTTCAGGTTGCACATGGAGCAGTAGAGCACGGGTGGCTCATACAGCAGCTTGACGCACCCGCAGACCTTACATAAGTCCTCTGGATTGGCTGCTGGCGGCTGTGCATTGCGCTGTTGCTGCTGCGCTGCCCATATGCTGTCTTTGTGTAGCCGGATCTGATCCAGCGTAAATGTCTCCAGCAGCGACGTGCCCGTGTTCTGCACCCACGGGTTCCAGGCATGTGAGTCAGCTCAAGAACACTGGAACCCTTGCATATACTTCTCTTGTAACCAATGGTGCCTCAGAACAACACAGGCATGTACCTCAGTACAACATGGAGGCAGCTGCATGCCCCGTCCCTACCTTGTGAATGACTTCTGCCCGTGGCCGTTTCTGCATCTGGTCGTCCCCTGGAGGAGCGAAGGCTGGCTGGCCAGGTGGGGCTGGCCCACCTGGGACTGGCATCATGCCGCCCATGGGCGGCGTTGGCTGCTGCGAATACCCGTTCATCATCGCGTGGTTCCGCTTCTGGCCTGACGTGCTGGGTGGCGGCGGAGCAGGGTAGCTGCTGCTGGCCATGTTCTGCGTCCCATGCGCAATACACAGCATGCACGTGAGACCAGTTCACACAGGAGCAGCTCCGTGTGCACCATGCATGCATATAAAGCACTTGCACCAGGCATAAACTCACGTTGGTGGGGACCATGCCTTGAGGCACCATCCCGCCCATTGGCCCTGCGCCACCTGGCTGCTGCTGCGCTGCTTGTTGCTGCTGCTGTTGCTGCTGCAGGCGCGTCTTCCGCACGTAGTCCTTAACAGGCGTGCAGATAGGGCACTCGGGGCTCTGCATGTGGGAGCAGTGACATGCAGGTTGGAAGTGCAATCAAGCAGCATTGTTCCCCTAGAATCTGTGCACGCCACCCACACACCTGGCACTTCTGGTGGTGCTTGAGCAGGTCCTTGGAGCTGTGGCAGCGTGGGTACTCACAGTCTGAGCTGGCGCAGTGAAGGATGTGCTGCCATAGCTGTTTCCCAAACTTGCATTGCTGTTGTAGCTGGCATTCTGTCTCTGACTGGCGGCACTTGGCACAGTGCCGGAGGAACAGCAGCCACCGCTGCTGCTTCTGCACATACTGCGACTTCTGCTGTGGCGTCATTTCGCCATTGGTGCCCGGGGGTGCAGGCGCACTTCCCCATTGGTTGGGGTCCCCCATGTCTGCATGTGTGGAAGCATGTAGGGTTGGGTGTCAGTTTGCAGCCAGTCTTCAACGCGCTGGAACGCTGACAGTGTCATGGCACAAAACCGCAGCTGCTGTGCGTGCTAAGACACAAAACACACCGTTTGACCCAGGCATGCCAGGAGCCGGAGGTGCAGGGGGCATGGGCGGCATGTTGCCATGCATCCCAGGGAACGGCGCTGCCGGCATCATGTTGCCCATTGGAACCATTCCAGGCCCAACTGCAAGCAAGAGGCATGATGAAGATGATCTTCGCGCTGCATCCCCAGCATGCATGATGCTGCATGCTTGTTGCATGCTGTGCAGGCACCATGCAATGGGGCTTGCATGTGCACACGGAGATGCTGGGAACCCACCTGGCCCGGGGCCTGGCCCCTGCATCCCACCCATCCCCATCATAGGCTGATTGGGCATCATGCCCTGGTTGGGCATAGGTATCATGCCAGGAGGGGGAAGCGACGTGTTGGCTGTCGGGATGAACCCTGAAGGCTGCGGCCCTGACATCATGCTGCCCATACTGTTGTGCTGCATCCCTGCACAAACGAATGACAATTGAAGCGATCAGCCGATGAGCACGCGCGGGAAAACCCCAATCGTGCATGCAAGCCCAATTGCGTGCACGCACCGTTCACGGACATGCGCTGGTTGGGGCCCACGCCGTTCGATCCCTGCATTAAGAAGGAAGGGAGGGTTGATTGAGTACCATCGCCAAGCAGCACGAGCATCAGCGAGGATGCAAAAACACGAACCCTTGACTTACGTTCATCAGCTGTCCGCCCATGCCATACCCAGAGTCCCGCTGCGAGTTGTTCCTCATCAATGGCGTGGGCATCATGCCTGGTGGGTTGGCGAACCCGTTGCTTGTTGGGACCATGCCATTGATCCCAGACTCCATGGGCACCATGGGCGAGACCGTGCCAGGTCCTGCGTTCCCCATGCCCCCACGCATGGCGTCGTCGCTGTTGAACGTAGGGCCCATGCTGGGGGTGGGAATGAAGCCTGGCATGCCTGCAGGGCCCATTCCATTGGGCTGGCCTTGAAAATTCATGCCCCCTGACTGGGGAGCCATGTGCGGAGCCCCCATCTGCCCTGGATTGGGCACCATACCGGGAGGCAACGCTGGTTGCATGCTGCTCTGCATGCCCTGCTGCCCAGCCCGGCTGTTCATGCCATTGTTGTTCATCTGACGAGCAACCTGCTGCAGGCGCTGCTCCAGCGTTGCAAGATCCATGTATTCATCCTGCAAAACAAGCATTGCAAGCTGAGCATGCGGTCCCTGTAAAGTTTTGTACTTGTAAAGTTGGGCACAAACCTTGCTCCTGGCCGTGCGGTAGAGCTCCTGCTCCAGGCGCTGAACGAATTCATTTAGCTTGCTGCCCCAGTTCTGCACCTGCCCCGCCCGCTTCTTACTGAACACTGCAACACTGCGGGTCCAAACAAACCCAGCCCAGGGTCAGATATGCGCTGTCACGACCTGCAAACAAGGTAAAACATATACTTACATATGCTGCTTTAGTTTCTGCCTTATGGCAGAGTCAGCTTGGGCGTCCTGCCAAGTTGGGCCTCTGCCTGGGGCCGAGCTCGATGAGCCCCCCAGCGCGCCTGTGGGCACCATGTTGCTTGCCATCATCTTGCTGACTACATCGTGTCGGTGCTCCCTACGCTGCCTGGGTCCTGCCTGGGTTTGGACTGCATGGAGTGCCATGCAGGTCAACCCCTTGACCCGCCACGCTTTACACTCTTGTCAGGGGCAGCACTTTGAGCTGCAGATCCGGCTGTACTGGTGCCAGGCACATTCCAGACTGTGTGTAGGCTCTGCTGAGCTACTACATGGAACTGCAGCGCACCCAGCATGACAGCCCACAGCCCGCCCAGTGCGCGTCCAGCAGCGGCTGCTGCCTGTGCACACTCCAAATGACAAGTGCCAGGTCAGGCATCAGTCCAGACCTGAAGACGCAATGCAGTGGGATTTGCGCACTCTCTTCACGGCCGCGAAGCGTCAGTCGCGTTCACCGCGGGACCGTGCGGCAATGCACATTTGGCTGGCATACTCCGCACGTGACAGCACTGTTCTCCAATGAAGTTCAAGGTTGTGACCAGTATACGTTGCTCTTATGCGAGTGCCATAGGTCGCTGGACTTGCACGCGTCAAGGCACAGGCACCAAAGGAACACTTGTACAGTAGATTGCATATGGCATTCAGCAAAATGCCCAGCTTTGGGCACTGGATATCATTGTGATTGAGGGACTCGGCGTGTCTAGGGCTGCAGTTGCTTGCAACGAATCAAGTTGTTTTTGTTGCACTGTCACTGTCATTGCTGTGCGCACAGGGAGGGGCTGGTCGGACTGGTCTAGCAGGTCAGGCAACGAGAGAGAACAACAGTTCCCTGCCACCAGGCGAAAACAAAAGTACATGTTCTACAATAATCTCGCTGTGACACAGTGTTTCACAGATGCGCCTGCATGCCGGCGACGTAGTACTTGCAGTTGAATGCACCAGGATGTCTATCTTGGCCTCGGGCCTCGGAGCCCCCCCACCCACGTGACAGGTCCTTCTGCCCGCAATGTCTCCTGGTCTAGGAGCCCTATGACCTCAGCTGGTTGCTGGATAGAACAGGTGGTGTGTCAGCTGCTTGCTGCTCGGCACGATGTGTGCGCCTGATGGGGTGGTGCGGGGTGCAGCGTGCTCGGCATCTGCATGCATGGCTTCCGTACATTCTGGTGAGGGCGCTAGTTCTAGGATGGGTGCGGGCTCCGGCATGCAGGCATATCTCGATGTCTGTGAAATGCCCAAGGACATGTTACATTTCTCATGAACCCATCTTGCCTGTCGGGACGGAGCGACCTGCCTCCCGGTCCATCTGTTGTAAGGCAGCCGTTCATGAACTAGGCACGCTCGCACTGCCGCAACATGATGGGAAACAGATGGGTTGCCCGTACACCATGATCCCTCACCTGCTACTGCCCAGCCGCAGGCCCACAACATGTCTGCAGCGAGCAGAGGCGCCTTGCACCAGCACCTATCTTTGTGCAGTGCTGCAGCACGTTCCTCCCGTGCCTGTTGAGTGCCACACCCACCGCACACAACCACGTCACGCTCACGTGTTGGCGCATACATTGACAGCTGCGACAGTGATGTTGGCAATACCAAGCGGGGTCACACAGCACCAGCATGCTGTATACCAGCATTCTGCTCATGGTCACCATCTTGCTGTGTTGGCATGTTGTATGTTGGTGTGCGGCTGTGCAGTGTGCACCGCGCTGCCCCACGGTACCCTGCGTGGGCTGCGTTGTTTTGGAGAGGCTGATTAATAGCAATAATAACACAGCGTATCACAGATGTGTCTGCATGCCGGAGCCTGACAGTCGTTATATAAACACCATCACTAGAGGACCAAGCCAGCCTGAAATACCGGGCTGATTCAGCTTTGCCAATGCCAGCACTGTCGAGGCAGGCACTGCCGAGGCTGCGTGCGAATGCACCCAAGCGGCTAGGGCTACTTCAAACTGCTGCATAGTGGGCATAAGAGCCTCATGAGTGCCGCTGCAACTTCTGTGCCGACGGCATTGCTGCAAGCACTAATGTTTTGTGTTCAGTGAATCCTCCTCCCAGCTGGCACAGCAAGCATGCTGCACACAAACAAAAGCGCCATGCGCTGGGTCGTCCTTAGGGTCTTCGCTGCCATACTTCAGCTGAATACCATACATATGATGAGGCTGAATTGCTGTGCGTGTCGCATGGACTGCACCAGACTGACCCATGAGGCACCGCTCACATGAGGGATGTAGTGCCTGCATGACTCACTAGCTCGGCCGTGACAAGCTGAGTCCACCGTTTAGTGCCGAGCATTCTTGCTGCTACCCAAACTCGCGCCCGCACACCCAAATCGTGCCATTTCCACACTCACATGCTGCTACGCCAGCTGTCACACCTGCGCCGTGCAGACCTGCACCTGCGCACGCCAGACGGTGTGCTACAACCACATCAACCCCGTGTCCTCCTGGCCTTGCGCACTGCATTGCCTGGCCCCCCTGAAAAAGCATTTGACTTGAATGTAAGGATTGCAATAGGCACTCCGGAGATGTTCAGGACTTATGGTCACCTACCATATATCCTAACATTCCCCGCCACGTATTCGGAGCCCGTCCTCGGGCTCCTTCTACACAGGCAGCCCCGAGCACAAACGGCCTCAACGACCTCGTGGCCCCCTGCTGGGCCGCTGGCTTCCTACCTGCTACTGGCCTCACTGACCAGTGGGAACAGCTCCTCACCGGTGCGCACGGCCCGTCCACAAATGTCCCTACGTGGTCTGCACTGCCCCTCCATCACGCCATGATGTTGGCCCGCGCTCGCTAGAAAGCCTCGTGGACCCCCCACCGCGCTCATGTCTGTAACCGTCCTTATCACATACCCCTGCCTGCCAACCTGCCCCCCCATGCCATGGCTGCTTTGTCGCGTGGTGAGTGCCCCTTGTGCACCTCCCGTCACCCCTCTCCATATGCTGCACCAGGAGCCACCACTGCTCACATTCTGGGTGGGTGCGCTCCGGCCTTTACACCGGCATACATTCACCGCCACAACGCGGCTGTCCTGCTGCTCCTTGACGCCTTGACTGCGGCATCCATTGGCGATGCTTACATCGTCGCCGATGCCACTGCTGCTGACGCCCTGCCGCCTGGTGCTCAGGCCAATCGCCTGCCCGCCTGGCTCCTGCCTGATGATCCCCTGCGTTGGGCGCATGATGAGGGTGTCCTGCGTGATGCTTTCCCGCACACACCCCACCCTCCCCTCTTCACACCAGCCCGTCTTGTTGCCTTGCGCATGCGTTTCCGCCCTGACTTGCTCCTGGTCACGGGCCTCACCCCTGCTGACCACTGTGCCCTGGCTGCTGGTACCTGTCCAGTGGATGCGCTTACAGATTGTTGAAGTGGGTTACACGACCGAGCTCTACCATTCCCACGCGGATGCCCGCAAGCTGGTCCAGCATCAAGCCCTGGTTCCCCTGTTGCTGCATCATGGTTGGCTCTTTCGGGATGCTACTGCCCCTGCCAGTACGGTACTGCTTGGGACCCTTCGTATGCTGCCCTCGTCCGCCCAATGCTTGTTGCAGTCTTTTCGTGTGCCTGCTGACGTGATTCACTCTACGCTGAATGCCCTGTCCCTTCTTGCTGCCCGTTCGGCCCGTGGCCTCTTCAATGCCTACCGCAAAGCTGCTTTACGTCAGGATGGTCGTACTCCATAGCTGTCCACACATTCCTGGTGGGGGGTGTTCGCGGGCCTACTTTTAATGTGAGCCGGCGTCACACCTCCTTCCTTTAAAGTCACGCCCTTTGGCGTCTCTTATCTTATCTTTTTCTTATCTTACAACTTACAAGTGTTCATTGCGTATATTCGCTGAAACCCGTCAGGGTCCTGACCTATCGCAAAGTTGAAAACGGCATTGCATGAGGATGTCTGGCGTGAAGAGGCCTCGAGAGGCATCATCAGGAACGCAGCCTAGCGCCATTGGAAGTCAAAGTCAATTGTTGGAGCTACCAGAAGGCATAATAAGCGGTATCATGTTGCTGCTTGACAGCCGATCGCACTCCCAGTTGGAGTCAACATGTAGAGGCACGCGAGCCCTATACTCGCGAGGTCCACACCCCAGCAGCAGGCTGAGTTTGGGGGACGCTGCTGCCAGAGAAGCCGTCATACGCATGTGTAAAGGCAATCAGGAGCTCGCAGGGCGCTGGAGGTGTGCCCATCTTGCATTGACCAGTGCATGAAGAACAGCAGAGACTTGCTGCACCGTGCTTGCCTGTGAACTTGCACATGCGTTACAAAGGCCGCACAGATGCCATGCCGCATGGCGTGTAACTGACGCATGCTGTTCACCATGCGCTGCAGGCAGTACACATGGCGCCAGCGGCTGCGCATTGAGGAGACAAACACACGGTTTGACCTGGCCCGCTGCAGAGACAGCGAATTTCAGTTCAGCCCAGTGGTTGATGACCCACAGACTGTGTCTCTGAAGCTGGACGGAATCGGCCCCAAGATGGCAGTGTCAGCTCAATCAACAAAGGATAGCAAGGTGCTGCGGTGGGACATGGAGTTGATAGGCAACAACGCAGTTGAATTCGGCGTGGTGCCCGCCAGCATGCAGGTCCGTGCGCAGCACACTTGTGAATTTGTGCACCTGTGCACCGCACACACTGACATATCACTGTACACCGTGTGCATTGGAGTGTTGGCAACACAGCAAGGGTGCTGGCAGTACACACGACGACATGAGCAACGTCATGGATTTGCTGCATTGCAACCTGCCTGCTCACCTGCTCGATCAGGACTTCCCAAAGGCACTGCACAAGTGTCAGACTCCAGACGAAAGCAGAAGTGACAGGCCCACCGGCCTGAGCTCATCAATCACTGTGGGCAGCATGTTGCCAATCAGGGTCCCGCTTATGAAGGTGCGTTATGGCTGGCATTACGGGTGCTGTTTTTGTGCACAACGGTTTGCGGGTGTAGTTAACTATAATGGGACGCCTGAGCTACCGTTGGTCTTGTTTCGACTTTACTTAATGACCCCCAGAATTACCCGGCTGGTGGCTGACTGTGCACAGAACTCTGTGATTGAGGTGCTGGTGTGGGGGCCACACCTGGAGTTCATCATCAGCCAGCCTGAGAGCGGCATGGAGATGACATGGGTCAGCAGCGTCACTGTGCCCAAACCATACAAGTGCGTTTGCAGTTATGTAGCTGCTGAATGCCGTTGCTATCAGTTTTGTGCGGCCTGTCCATGCGGCCTTGCTGTATCATTCTCATGTATCATCCCCGGTCTGCAGTGCTACGCAGCTACAACAGCCTGCTCAGCCTGTCATGGATGTGTGACATGTTGCCTGCTGTGGGCTTGTGCAGGGGGCCCCGCCAGTTCTGCTTCCAGATGTCAACAAATATGGAGTCAGACATGAAGCTGGCGGTCACGTGCTGGGCACGTGCTGAGTTCCACATGAGCAGCGCCTTCTTGCCAGCTGGCGAGGGCAAAGGCGGCAATGGGAGTGCCGATGAGGAGCAGCCACAGACCACTGTGTCAATCACACAGGCATCGGTCAACATGGCGCATCCCACTCACACTCAGAGCTCTCACAGAGCGCCCTCCAAGCTGATGCCACAGTAGGACTGGAACCTACGGTATTCCTCGTGCCAACTGCTCAAGCGCTGCGGCCAGGCGCATCAGGCCCTGGGGTGGCTGCTGTATGCTGGTTGAGGAGCAGGACTGGACACAGATGATACAAACATACAATCTCTCAAGACCTGCTGCATGTTGCCACCACCCATGTCCAAGGTGTGACTAGGGTGGAAGTACTTGGTCTTCAAGTGCTGACCGCCCGCTGTGACAAGTTTGGGGGCGTGGACCCCCTGCACTGCCTGCCAGAGGGTAGGGGCATGTAGCACCTGTGTCAGCCTGTACACGAGGTTGTGACGTGTGATGTATGAAGGGTGAGACTGTGGTGGTATGTAGGTGCGCACCGCCAGGATCTTGTACTGTGCATCTGGCTGGCGCCACGTGAAATGGGAGTTGTCATATGAAAGCAGATATGTGGCGCTGTGTAAGGCTGTACGTACAAGGAATAAACATATCTCAATGATGAACCCTGTATGCTCAGTGCGCACTGGTTTGTGCGGCGGATGGTTGCATCGTTGCAAAAACCACTAGTTTTCCATGAGCTGTTGTGTTCAACACGCCTCCTTATTTTTGAAGACAGGGGGGAGGGAGGGGCTGCAATGCATCTATGGACACCCATACACCCATAGCTTTTCATGTTTGATAACTGTAACCACTGGCGTGCAGGGGCTGAGTGCACAGTCCGTCAGTCCCACACGGTGTTGAATATGTTCCATATGGAAATCTCACCTCCACACATGCAGCACACCATCTTACTTGGCTGGAGTCCAGTTTGTGGCAATACTGTAACTTTACAGCAGTTTTCTGTTGCAGGGCGCAGCCAGGACTGCCTGGGCCTGCCCCTGGCTGAGCTGGTTGATCATCCATTAGTGACAAAGGAGTGGGCGTCTGCAGCACGCACACCCTGCAAACAGCACCATTGGGCCAACGGGTGCGTTCACAGCAGCCACAACGACCACGAGCCTTGTGGATTAGCATGCAGGCGTGGTTGCTTGCTGCCGGCGCACTCTCGATTGCTCTCTCCGTTCAGGGGCGCATGGCCGAGAGCAAGCTGTGCCTGCCTTAGGATGGCTACAAGCACATGGCTTCCCTGTGGCATGAGGGCAGTATCACAGCTGGTTCTGGTGGGCCCCCCCCCCCCACACACACAAGTTGCGCTGAGCTGCAGTGGTGTACTACTCCAATGAACTGCCGGCTCTGAGTGTGCCTGTGCCTTCCCCTACGCTGGTCTTCAGGTTTTATATCTGCTGAGGCTGGTTAGCTGACACAATGTACGTGCACCTGCGCTGGATGTGAAAAGGCTAGAAAGCAGGTTGACCCGTTACATGCACAGGTTCATGTTATGCTCGCAAGGATCAAACAATAGCTGCAACTGCACGCTATCCAGGAATGCACGCTTGTCTGCGTTTCTCAGTGCATGCCACCACGACTGGCATGACAACGACCCCATGCACTCCATGCGCGACCATGAAGGAGAACCCAGTAACACCATACCCACAGCATCATTGCTAACCAAACTCATCCCAGCTGCCACAATCAGAACCCCGACGATTCCCCAGCTTTGTGTTGCGCCCGCTGCATGATGAACTGCGTGACCTCCACGAAGCGCTTGGAGCAGTTCTCGAGGCAAGACTGCTCTTTGCTAGACAGGTAGCTGCCTGGGCTGCTCGTCATGCACTTGTCCCAGCAGATATCGGTGAGCGTCGCAATCATTTGTTGGATCTGCGCAACCTGAGACTCGCGTTGAATAAAATCTTGCAGCTGTGCCGACACCTGAGGGTCTTGTTGCCCAGCCATCCTGTTGTTCGTGTTTGGTGCCTAGTAATAAATGCCGAAGAAGATATATGCCTAGACAACGCCCTTCCTGTGCAAGATCACCTGGATCACAGTCGACCCATGGACCGAACCAATACCAACCGATCCCAACGAACCCGTATGATTGGTGTGTTAGTCGAGAAAACATAGGGAAGCAATCGATGTTCCACCTCCTTACTACAAATCCGCTCCCTAACCTATAATACCACATTTCCCTACCCAAAGCATGCACAGCATGATACACAGCTGAGAAGCGCTCCCAGTTGCCTGTGCCAGCATGAAGCGTGGCTTTATGCCCCCAAGGCTTGTTGACAGAGCTGGCGCACAAACGTCTGCAGTGTCTGGCCCAGACGCAAAGCGACCGTGCACAGCTGTCAATGCGCACCATGCTCCATCACCAAACATGGCATCAGCCAAGCCAGCAGCAGGCTCAGGAGCATTGGATGTTGTGCAGCCTGAGCAACAGCAGGATGAGAAAGAGAACAAGGAGCCCCAGGTGTTGCAGCAGGTGCAGCAGCCGGCGCCAGCAGCCCCCATGCCCACGAAGCCATTGGGCACTGTGGCAGCTAAGGGTCCAGTTCAGCAGTTCAAACCACCTGTCGCTGGTTTCAAGGCACCTGGAGCTTTCAAGCCACCAGGCGCAGGCATGGCTGCAGCGCAAACAGGCCTGAAGTCTGCCACGATTGCTGCACCCAAGCCAGGCATGGCTGCAAAGCCAGCAGCGGGCACGTCCTTTACTAGCCCCTCCTTAGCGCCAGCCAAGGCTAGCAGCAGCAGCAGTACAGTATTTGAGCAGTTCCTAAGCTGTCTCTACATCAAGAAGGTGTGAAGGGGCATGAAATGTTGTCTGCACTCTGCCGGCTGCCTTCAGTACGCACAAATGTTCAACACTGCCTGAATGCGCCCCACCTTTATTGCGGCTTGCTTGCTGCCCGCAGGACAACTACCAGAAGAAAATGGCGCAGGTGCCCTGACCCGGGCTGTTCTGCAAGTGCATGAACCCTTTGGCTGCCCTTGCAACATTGGCATGCACTGCATGCCTTAACTTGCGACATACCCGTGCACGAACCCAAACCGTCGGCTGCTTGTGCCACTTGCACGCACATCACCTCCGCAGAAGAACTACTCTGACGGAATCCTTGCGATGGCTGCGGACGGCAGTGCTAAGCTGCATAATATGGTGTGCAGCACGGCCAGATCTGCAGCCTTGTTGGCGCATGAGTTGGATTGACATGTTTTGATGATGCTGCGATTGCCCGGGCAGCTGCCCAACCCTCACTGTTGCTGACTTGCTGTGTTGGACACTGTTCATGTACAGGACGGCAAGGTGGTCACCACTGGCAGGGCCAAGAAGACGACAAAAAAGGTGGGCACTTGCCTGGGTACTTGCCTGGAGACTAGAGCTGGCAGCTGCCTGCTTGCTGCCTGTAGAGCAGCAACATCTCAATCACTTAATATGTCCTGCTTGACGTAGGAGCTGGAGGCAAGCACATTCAGGCCTATGAAGCGCATAGCCAAAGGCAAGGGCAAGGGCAGGCAGGGCAGCGATGATGACGATGATGAGGATGAAGATGAGTCCGAGGAGCTGTACCTGATGGGTACCTTGGTGATCGAGGCCCTGCGCGCCGTATCAGCTGCCGACTTCCAGCTGAGTAACTGGTACTACACTGGGCATACGTTATATGTGTTATGTGTGTGCTGTGCTGCAGTGATTGATTTTGTTGCTGTAAGAGCAACAGTGCCGTAAGGACGGGCTTGTTAGCATCTGATCTTACTTGGGACACGGCACGCTGCCTGTGTCTCCCTGCCCCTGCAGGAGTGGAGCGGCTTTCAGTCAAGTTACCACGTATGGACCAGCATCCGCTGGTTCCGGTTTCAAGCAGATCTCACAAGCTCCTGCACGGGCCCTGCCCTTGAAGCCCATGTATGACCTTAGCCAGCCTGGAGCACTGCTGCTCAATCCTAATGATCCACCAGGGAAGCACCAGGTCATCGTTGACCCCTTTGTGGGTCGCCACCTGCGCCCACATCAGGTGCGATGGCTGCACGGTTTGCCCTGCTGCATTGCTGTGCATGCATCCACTGACGTGTAGCTGGAGGCTGCAGTCATGTGTTGCGATATGCTCGGCGCAGGGCTGGGGCACATGCATGTTTGGTGCTTGCCGCACGACCATAATGACACTGCTGGCGATATGCGACAATACAGCATATTGCCCGGCAAGCAGATGAATCTGTGAAACGCCGTGTTATCATTTTTATGCCAGCGATGTGTGGAATCCGGGGAGGGGGGGGGGCATGGTGTACAGGCAACTGAGCTGCTGCCCCTCACAATGCTGCAGAGGGAGGGCGTCCAGTTCATGTACAGCTGTATCACAACAGATGCCAAGGGAGCCAAGGGCTGCATCCTGGCTGACGAGATGGGTACGTACAGCAGTTTTGCAACTAACTGAATCATGCTGCTCTGTGCCTGGACTGCTGGATCAGCCCCACCTGCACATCCTGGATTGCTGCACATCGCCATGCCGCTCTATGTGGTTCTGTTCTGTGCTGCACATGAGTGAGCGTTGATGCCTGCTCTGGGCCTGCTATAGGCTTGGGCAAAACCTTGCAGGTGCTGGCCCTGGTGTGGACGATGCTGAAGCAGGGCCCCGATGGCCGGCCATTCCGCAAGGTGTGCTACATTATGCTCTCCAGCCATAACCGGCCCACATGCATCGGTTTCAGGCCTGCATGCAGCTGCCCACACATCTCTTGCCCTTGCGGCCTTGGCACAGTTTACGCTGTGTTGGAGCCTGATGCATTTGCGCATTGATGCAAATGAGCATTCCATGATAAAGGCCATTGAAGCAGCTAGGTGACAGGATCCGGCATGCAGATTTGGTTCATACCTGTATTGCTATGCTACTGTGTCTTGGCCGTTGACGTTTTCCAGGTGCTGGTGGTCACGCCCACCACGCTTTGTGAGAACTGGGAGCGGGAGGTCAAGCGCTGGCTGGGTGTGGAGCGCATGCCGGTGAGAGCTGCATTGCATGCAAATCGTCACCGAGCAGCTTTGCAGTGCATCTGCACGATGGCAGGCGGGTTGCATAACAAAGCACCTCTCCTGCGTGGTGTGGCCTGCTTCACAGGTGTTCATGTGCACCGCGGATGCCAAGGAGCGTGTCAAGCAGGCGCGCAACCCACCCGTTTGACACTAGAGACTGCTGTCCATCCCTTGCGTCTGATGGGCTGTTGTCAAGTCTGTTGCCTGTGCTGAACTTCTTAACTTACTGACTGGCTCGTTAACTCTTTCATGCTCCACATGCTCAGTTCGTGCACGGCCTGGTCACGCGCGTGTGCATCATCAGCTATGAGGTAAGGCTGGGAAGCGGAAGCCGAGAGACGCCCAACCCACACATCATGCAATCTGGTCAATGGTCCTACTCAAGCTGCTGCCACCTTGGACCCAACCCCGCAGACGCTGCGCAAGTACAGTGGGGACCTCAAGGGCGCGTTTGACCTGGTGCGCTTGCAGAGGCCTGCTGAAGTGGCACGTGCTATGGGAGCTAGCTGGCATGCGTTAAAGAGTGGTGTCAGTGGCTCGCCCTGCATGGGGCGTCCACAATGATCTGCCCAGCCACCCTCTGTGTCTGGCTCAGGCTGCAGGCACTCCTTTGATCCAGTTGGCTGTGCTGGTGTGTGACCAGGTGGTGTGTGACGAGGCGCACCGGCTCAAGTCCGTGAGCGGCAACAAGACGATTGACTCGTTGCTGGCCCTGGAGTGCCCCCGCCGCATCTTGCTTACAGGCACACCCGTGCAGAACAACCTACAGGTCTGTTGGCTGGATCGCAGAGCTCGCTGCCCTGATTCAGGCGCTTGGCAGCACCAACCTGCTCTGCGTCCGACCATCCATCAGGCATATGTATGTGTCGATGTGTGCTCCTGTGTCAGTGCCGTGCACGCATAGCGTGCCTGGCGCCGATGATTGTGTTGTGTGGCTGGCGTTGCAGGAGTTCTTTGCACTGGTGGAGCTGTGCGCACCTGGGCTGCTAGGCACGCCTGGTGCTTTCAAGCGCGTGTTTGCGGACCCCATTTCGCGTGCCAATGAGCGCGATGCAGATCAGGACGAGAAGGAGCTGGGTGCATCACGCGCAGCGTGGGTGTGGCTGCCATTGCTCAGTCCAACCATACTGCTGGTGGCATTTTGTGCTGCTTGAGTTGGCTGCTGGCCGGGGACTGGCCTGAGCTTGCTTACTGCACCATCATTACACGGCGCTGCGCAAGCTGAGCTTGCGGTGTTGCAGGCATAGGCTCGGGGTTGGATGTAAGACATGCCACTGTCAAAACTGAACTACCCTTTGCCTGCACCCATCTGCTAAGCCCTGGGCTTGGGCAATGTGTTGGTAGCCAGCCAACCAGTATGCTTGCAATCATTTTGGATGTGCGCGCAGGGAGCTGCAGCGCAAGCTCGACAGCGTGGTGCTGCGGCGCACACAGGCCATCCTGGCTAAGCACCTGCCACCCCTGGTCAGCTTGGTGCTGTTCTGCAAGGTGCGCCCCAGGGCTCTGGCTGGCATGCGCGTCCATGTAGGTGACTCCGTGAAGTGCCCTGTCCATTCTCACTACTGCGGTGCTGGTTTACTACCATGTGTGCCAGTGCAACTAAAGAGAGGTCCCTATGCCCACACTGCTTCGTGTGTCCCTTGTTGCAGCCATCAGAGACGCAGGTCGCGTGCATGCAAGGCATCCTCAAGCTTGTTCAGACCCAGATGGCGTCACGGACGGAAGATGCGCTTGGGGCAATCGCAGGTGGGCACCATGGAACACAAATGCGTGTTGGACTGCTGTGGCTTCAGATGACTGCACCTGCTTGCCGCTGCATTGTGAGAGGTCCCTTCAATGAGCAAGGCCTGACAAATTCTGCGCGCACATGCAGCCAACACATGCTCGCTTCCAACAGGGTGCTAGGTGCTGTAGTGGGGCGGCCCCCAGTATTTCAGGCTGGTTTGGTCCTCTAGTGATGGTGTTTAGATAACGACTGTCAGGCTCCGGCATGCAGACACATCTGTGACACGCCGTGTTATTATTATTTTTATGCAGCCAACACACGCGGTCGCCCTGCCGCCCACCTGCAGCGTTGAAGAAGGTGTGCAACCACCCAGAGCTGCTTGCATCAGGCGCATCTGCAGAGGATGGCGAGGTGGAGGATGCACCACAGAAGTGGATGCCAGCTGGCATGGCACCAAAGGACCTGCGGGCGGGCGAGGTGGCTGCATCAGGTGCGGCCGAGAAAGCCATGCGCTGGATGGGCTAGCTGTTAGGAGTGTTAGCAGCCTTGACAAGAGCCTGTTTTTCCTGAACCAGCAAGGTTGCACGCCGCCGCTTGGAGGGTCCTGGAAGGTCTGGACGGTCCGGACGGTCCGATGTCCACTGAGAACCGGTTGGGTCTAATCTCTGGTCTAATTGGCGGATGGTCCACTGTAGCGGCGGCTGTGTGATGATGGTGCCTGCCCGTGCCTGTGTGTGCCTGCAGGCAAGATGGCCGTGCTGGACGCGCTGCTGGGCAGCATCGTGGACTCGGGCGAGCGCGTCGTAGTCGTCAGTACCAGCACTAAGGCCCTAGACACAATTGAGCGCATCCTCGTGGCACCACGCGGGTGAGAAGCATGCTAATCAGCTGGGCACAAGCATGAGAGCGTGTATGTGTGTGTTGGTTACATCGTACGCCCATCATGGCGCATGGATGCCTGCCGCGAGACAGGTGTGTGTGTTTGCCCTGCACCTGGCCTGCTTGGTGGTCGCGATAATAATAATAACACGGCGTGTCACAGATGTGTCTGCATGCCGGAGCCTGACAGTCGTTATCTTAACACCATCACTAGAGGACCAAGCAAGCCTTTAATACCGGGGGCTTGGTCGCGGTGGTGGCACCTAACTGCCTGGCACCCCATCGTGCCCCACTGTATGCATAGAAAAGACCTGATATGTCCAGCGTGCATATCCAGTGATATGCCAAATGAAAGCACGTCTGATGTGCTCTTCTGTCTGGCTGTGCAGGCTGCGCAGCGTACGTATCGACGGCAGCGTCAGCCCGGACGAGCGGCAATCCATCGTGGACTCCTTCAACCAGCATGGCGTGGGCCAGGTATGCATCTCTCGTTGGGTCCTGTACTGCCCAGCCTTGGCCCCGCTCCATGTTGCTGCCTGCCGTCAATGTCAGCTGCCTCATTGGCTGGTGACCTGTGAAAAACAACTGAACCTCATGGACTCGGTTTGAAAGGTAGGAGCCATCCCCGCCCCGTGATAGCCCCCATTAGCTGTGCTCCCCAGTTTCAACCTGGGTTGTCTGACCCATGGAGAAGGAGCCAACCTGCTGTCAACCTGCCATGTATCATGAATGCCGTTTACCTGCCGTGTGTGTGCAGATGAATCTGTGAACCGCCGTGTTATTATTTATCATGTGTGCAGGTCTTCTTCCTGTCCACGCGGGCCGGCGGCGCTGGACTGAATCTCATCGGTGCTAACCACCTGGTGCTTTTTGACAGTGACTGGAACCCTGCGGCAGACCTGCAGGCCATGAGCCGCATCTGGCGTGACGGCCAGCGGCTGCCGTGCAGCGTCTGGCGGCTGCTGACTGCAGGAACGATTGAGGAGGTGCGGCCATGAAAGGAGCGCGTGTGGAAGTGGGGAGGTTTGATGAAAGCAGATGATGCAATCCACGTGTGTGGAGAACAGCAGTGCTGGTTACAGGTTTGACATTGCCCTGTTTGAAGACGCTGGATGTGGCAGGCATGGTATATGAGCAGAGCGCCTACTTTGTGAGCCTCATGCCACACCTGCAGAAGATCTACCAGCGCCAGCTGCTCAAGGGCGGCCTCGCGACGCACTGTGGCATGGGCGGGGCAGCAGCAGGCGGTGGGGGTGCAGGCAAGGGCTCGCGCTTCACGCGTGAGGAGCTGCAGGCTCTGTTCACCCTGTCACAGGTGCGGCCCCAGGCAGTGTGATAATATTAAAAATAACACGGCGTGTCACAGATGTGTCTGCATGCCGGAGCCTGACAATCGTTATCTAAACACCATCACCAGAGGACCAAGCCAGCCTTAAATACCGGGAGCCGCTTCACTACAGCACCTAGCACCCTGTTGGAAGCGAGCACCGCAAAGGTTAGCAGCTGGCTGACACACCACCCGTGGTCAACAGCAACATGCTGATGCCACAGGGCACCCAGGCCATACCCAGGCAGTGTGATGCATGATAATACCGTATCAAACACAATGTATATCATGGACATGACTGCACGCCGGAGCCTGACTGTGCTCTCAAGCTAATGTCCACCACATACGCACGGTCACATGCGCACACGCACACAGTGTAATGCATGATGTGATTGTACATGTGCGTGCCAGGCCGAGCTTTCACGGTGACTTTACAACCTGATCAGTGCACGGGGTTGTGGTTTCATTCAGACTGATCGTGCGGTCCGGCTTGTGCCGTCTGGTGCAGGCGCCATGTGAGACGCGTGAGCTGCTGGCAGGCCAAGGCGTTGAAGGAGAGGGCACATGGCTGGATGGCGATGTGGAGGCAGCTGCCGCGCAGCTGCCAGGCAGCACGGCGGCCGCCCTGGGCACTGCACGTGCCACGCGCCTGGTCAACGCGGCGAGCGCCTCAACCAAGGGCGATGGCGGCAGTGCCACACGCTCCCTTGAGCCCACACCCGCAGTGAGCGTGTCCAGGCTGTCACTGCACAACCCTTGATGCACTGGCCTTAGGTGCCTTCAACAGCGCAGAGTCCGTGTAGATGTGCATCTCCGTGTGGTGACCCTAGGCTTGCTTTGGTCGGCAGTAGCCTCAGGTTCTCGCTGGTATTTGTTTCTTGGGTGAGTGGGTGGTTAGATGGGGGCCTCGAAGCGAAATCGCTCTCGTTTATCGAGGCCCACCGTCCCTGGCGACACTGCTGCAGCATCTGGTTAAGGGTGTATGTGCCTTGTGCCCCCACAGGTATCAATGGAGGCCGCGGCGGACTGTGATGCTGCAGGCATGGAGGCAGCAGTGGCCAAGGACGGCTGAGTGAAGCTGTAGCTAGCGGGACAACTGGAGATTGCTGAGAAGTGATCGATGTCCAGATTCCAGCGCTGTCTCTGCAGCTGGACCCCACACGTCAAAGCCTCTGGAGGCCGAACCAAGTGCAGCTGCAATGCAGTGCAGCAGCCTGACCGTGTAATCCTTGCGTGTTTTACATGGTGAAGCACCCGCCCGTAGTATAAATACTGTATGCGATATGCTGGCGAAATGCAGTCTTATCCTCGTGCCTCCAGTCAGCAAAGCCCCACATTGCCCAAGGCCATCTGGCCAACCGCCCCCCAAGCAGCCAAGAGTGCACCTCCCATGTGTTACCCGTCTCAGCTCAGCAGCACCAGCGCTTGGTCCCCTGTGCCGGACAACGCCCTTCCACCCTGCCACCCCTGACCCTTCTAACCCCAAGCAATACTGCCGGCAGCTGGTTACCAACCTGGTTACCAAGCGCTGGTACAGGTGCAGGCGCATGGTGCCAACCCCGCCATTTGTACAGCTGCGCCGCCATGCAGGACTTGGCCATGGCTGCCCCATACCTTGTCTGCCCATCTGCAGAGTGCTGCCAGTCAAATTCAGGCCCCACCCACTTGACTGCCCCTCTTCCGCCGGCAACGGCACACTGCCTCACAAAAGACAGCTGTCCCACCTCCCCGAGTACACCCACCCTCTCTAACGCTCAGTCAGAAGCATGTCTGGAAGCCAGACGCTCTACGCAAAAGCTCTCACAGCCCACAGGCGGCAACCCATGCTCAGACCCTCTTAGCCATCAACGGGCCACATGCATCTGTACGTCGCGCCCGTACATCATACAAGGTAGGCTGCCACACAAGCTTTGGTAGCATCAGCGACTTCTTGCATGCCACATCAGTGGCCAGTGCACAACAGTACTGGCCTGGCATGGCCTGCGGGCGCACCGCTTTGCACACCATAACAGCGGCAGAAGAGGCGCAGGCTTGCATGTAGTGCGCCCACACTAGACATCATCACGCATGCACACAATTGGCATCAGACGAATGAGGCTCAGCTCCCTTGGCCCAAGAAAGAGATCGGATCAAAAGGTCACAACTGACACATCACAGCCAAGATTGGTCTAGTGCTGCTTTCTAAGCAATCAGGCACCCTGAGTAACGTTGAGTTGTGGTTCTTGCATTTATGCTGCACAGCAGAGCTCCAAACCCCCCACCGCCACACCCACCCCTTTTTTTCAAAATCCCGCTGCAGAACCAGCCTTGCATGCCACTTTGAGCCACACAACCAATGTCGGCGCGCAGGTCGGCTTGAATGCAGCAGCCCCAGCACGCACAAGCTGGCACACCCTAGGCATCACCAGCAGCAGTCGCGAACACACCACGCCTGCCACCAAGAGCCACCTCATGCCCCTTGCTCCACACACACACAGCTGGCATGCTGCAGCATGCCACAGCCTGCCATGGCCACGCCATGCCTTACTGCACCAGTGGCAGGTCATCAGACAAAAGCTCCATGAAGCTCTCCAGGCTGCCTGGGGCATTCTTGAACAGTTCATGCAGGGCTGCCAGCTGGGCCTGGCTGCTTGCCTCACCCACAATGGCACCATTGCTGGCGGTGGGGTTGCTGTGCATGGGGGGGGCACCGAGCGATGGCGTAGGCGCGTCCAAGGCATCCAGCACATCGGCCGGTGGCATGCTCAGGCTGGATGCGATGTTCATTTCCGACACCCCGCCCAGCGTGCCTATGCTCGTGCGGTTCATCACCGGCAGCAGAGCAGACGAGGAGATGTGCATGGCGGATGGCTGCTGCTGCTCACGGCCCGCGCTGGGGGCGCCCATCATGAGATTGCCTGGGCCAGGCACCAGCTCGTTGACCAGTGCATTGCCATCACGGCCATTCATGTCGTTGTACATAAAGTGCATCAGGCTCTGGTTGTAGCCCATGGAGCCCTGTGCGTTGAGAGAGCCGGTACTGCTGGGGTCCCTGCCATTGGCAGCAGCGGCTGCCGCGTTGGCTTGAGCTTGTGCCTGTGCCTGCGCCTGTGCTTGGGCATGTGCCTGGGCATGTGCCTGCACCTGTGCCTGAGCCTGCGCCTGTGCCTGGTGGTGCAGGAACGCCGCATGGGGGTGTGGTAGGCCAGGCAGCCCGGGCATGCCGCCGAGCCCTGGCAGGCCATGCATGTGTGGCAACATGGCAGCTGCCATGGCGGGGTGCTGCAGGTAGGGATTCATACCAGGGGGCATCATGCCGGGTGGCTGGCCGGGCAGGCTTGTGAGCAACCCCATGCCCGGCATGTGGCCCATTAAGTGGGCGGGTGGCCCCATGGGCATCTGTGCCGGTGCCTGTGATGCTGGGGGTGGCGGCTGTGGCACTGGTTGCGGCTGGCTGGAAGGCTTGGGGACCAGCTTGGGCGGCTGGAATTGGCTGGCTTGTGTTTGTGGCTGGGATGCTGCCGTCACTGCCGCTGCAGCAGCTGCAGCCTGTGCGGCTGCAACCTCTGCTGCGGTTGGGGCCTGGGTGACTGCCGAGTGCACGAGCGCGGGTGGGGGCACACCCTGGTACCCCATCTGGTTGAGTGCCTTGCTGAGCTTTGCGATCTGGCGACGCGGCCAGCGCTTGATGCCATGCCGCCGGCACGCACGCTTCAACGTTGTCGCACATATCCCTAGGTTGGCTGCCGCCTCCTTCAGACCCAACCCAAACTGAGCCTGGAGGTCCTCATACTGCAGTCTCTTGCCAGCACCACCCCCCACACGGTTGTTGTTGTTTGCGCGCCGGCCACCCTCCTCATCATCGTCATCATCCTCGTCATCACCTGTACTGCTGATGTTGTCGTCGTCCTCATCCTCCGCCTGCCGCCTCTGCCCTGCCAGCTGCTTCGTTGGCGCTGCCTGCTTGGCTGCCTGTCTGCTGGGCCCGGCAGCTGCTGTGCTTGTGCCCGCGGTGCCTGCGGTCGACACCCCCCCTGTCGGCAGCTTCGGCATTTGCCCTGATGCCATGAACGCTTTCAGTGTCTGCAGCGCATCCGGGCCCAGCCCGTTCTGCTGCATCCATGACATGAGCTGAGCCATCTGTGCTTCCTTGCCGCCCCCACTTGATTTGGTGGCGCCATCACCTCCACCACTCGGCCCCGCACCCCTGCGCAATAGCACGCGCAGCACATCCAGCGATCAGTGCCATGTCCGGTGCTGCAACCACATTGCTGCACGCAGCCTGCAGCCACACACACACCCAAAGCAGATGCCCCTGCGCAAGGCTTCGAGCCCAGCCAAGCACACCCCTGCATTCCGTGCAACATTGATACACTGTCGACTTTATACGCAAGCTCAGCCAAGCTGACAAAAGTGGCCCACCACCCACCCTTCATCTTCGTCCAGCCGCAGCACTGGCCCTGCCTGGTCCACCTCCCTGGACAGCCGCTCCAGCTTGGGCTGTGAGCCCATGAGCGCGGCCCGCCCTGTAGCCACAGCGTACACAGTACAAATCTGTTCAGTTCAGTGTCGTCATCATGTGAGGAGGTACGTGGTGAGGCACGGCAGTACAGCGTGATGCAGGCTTTGTACAGCACCACCCTGCTCCAGACCCGACACCTGCTACTGGGAGTTGCAGGCCAGCTAGCTTGCATGCACAGCCCGGCTGGCACAGCATGACAGGTGCGTGGTGCGGCACATGCACGTGGCCGTCTAGCACGCATTACGCACCTGTCCGCCCTGCCTTGACTTCTGATACCTCATCCATGGCTTCATCCCCCTTAGCTTTACGTCGCGTGCTGGCTTCCTCGCCTTCCCCTTCCCCGTTGGCTGTGAGTCGCTTGTAGGGACCCCCACCATCTGCCCCCAATGACTGCTCCACGTGCATGGGCCACTTGCGTAGCCCTGCTGACGTTGCCAGCTGGTCGATGTTGCAGGTGGTCAGCGACATGTTCTGCAGCAGTGCATTCAGTGGTATGGTGTTGAGCTGCTTCAGCAAAAGTATGCGCACGCGCTGTGCAGTGCTGCAAAGCGGTGGGGTGCGGCACATGCCGCATGGCGAAATGAGGCAGGCATGGGGGCACTCGCACCTCGAGACAGGTCCGTAACCATGACATGACTGCTGGGAACACCACGTCTTTGTCGTTCTGGACGAGCTCAAACACAGCCAGTGGCTTGTCTGTGTGATCTTTCTCAAACACAGGCACTGCGGCCACATGACAATGCTCGTTGTGAAGCAACAACACTCCGCAGACACCTGCCGCGTCCATTACTGAAGGCAAGCCATGTGCACTCAAGCAGCAGCACATCATGGGCCAGGGGTCCTACCCAGACAGGGCCAAGGATATCACAGCATGCTGAGTAGGGTTCTTGCATGGGGCATGGAGTGTGCATGGAACCTGCTCACCGCAGAGGGTCGAGTGCACCCGGCACCTCTGCGCCTCGCTGACCCGCAGGTAGACCTGCTTGTCATACTTCTGCACGTCGTGCGACATCTCAGGCTGCACCACAAGACATGTGAGCAAGGAAACAAAGCGTTGACAGCAGTTGAATGGTGAAGGCCGATTAAGCTAACAGGAGGCAGCAACACGCACCTCCAGCGTCGCGTAGACGCGTCCAATGGCCCCCATCAACGAAGGCTTCATCACATCCGTGCTGAAGCGATACCGAACGCTCACGCAGCGGAACAGCGCCAAGAGATCTCCCACACCAGCCACAGCAAATGGCAGGCCCTGCAGTGATCGCCAGGGTTCAGGCAATTTGCTCCGTCTCAACGAATCTGCGCTGGGGCGTCGCGTCAGGCCAGGGCTTGGGGTACAAGCTAATACGAGCATTTGGATGCAAGCTAGTTGCATCCCGCCCCGGCCCATGTGCGCAGCATGGCAGGTGCCATACCAGCCACAACGTCAAGCATCCTGCCCGCTACGCACCTGTGCGCTCAGCACCACTGTTCCATCAGCGCACTGCTCCGGCATCCACACCTGAACGGCAAGGACAGTCCAGGGCCAGCGCAACACAATTCCTCCCTGTGTTTGGATGCAATACCCAGTGCTAGCGCTGCGTGTACGCACCTGAACTAGTGCTCCCGTCTTCACAGAGGCCATCTGGCTGCTGAAACTAAGCAGGGCTTGTGACAGGCGCTGTCTCAGGGGGAGCACCTGGGCAACGGCCCCTCCCGAACCATCCCCTTGACTGTTCTTGGTCGACAGGTTCATCGTGATTGGAATTCAGCGTCTCACGTGCTTCAAGTTGGCATTTCAAGAAGTACAGGCTAATACGGCGGGATTTCAGCTCGCCGCGCTCTTGCCGAAGCCAGCTGCGTGCGGCCTGGTGAGCCACGCAAAACATTGAGTGAAAATAGTGTAACTGGGAAGTCAGTCTGGACAAGGCGCCCCACACCTGGTGGTGCTGGTGCATATGCACTCGCTGCAGCAGGGCCTGCTGCAGGTAATGGGGCCAGAGTGCGAGGGAATGAATGGCTGGCCCCAACAGGGGGGCAGGCGGGCTGTTGCCCCACCATCAGCTGCTCACCCGCAGCATGTCCCCATGGACTGGGAGCAGCCTGAGCAGCAGGTAGCAGAATACAATGAGTGACATGCAGTGAACTGCCTTACAGAATGTACGGCCCGAGGCAAGCCTGGGCGCACTGGCTGGGACTGGTGAAACTACGCTGATGCAAAACACAGTCCATTACACAGGCCACTGAGCTTGGCTCTCTCCGGAATCACGGCGCTCACGGCTTCATGAGCGGCAGCCGCACGTCCTGCCGCTGCGCCACGCTCACAACGCGCCCCTCGCTGTCCACCCTCATGCCTGCACTGCCCCACACAGCTGGCTGCTTGCCAACCACCAGGGGAGAGAATGTGGGTGATGCCGGCATGTCCGCACCCCAGCCTGTGAGTGGGACCACTGGCCGCACTGGCGGTGCAGCTGAAGATGCAGCCACCCCACCAGCCGTGTGCATCGTGGACGCTGCCGATGGGCGCAGATCTTGCACCACTGGTCGCGGCAGTCGGGCCAGCAGCTGCGCGCCTGAAGTGGTAATCGGAGGGGGAGGGGCTGCCTGACGGATGTGAGGCTCCCATGGCGCGTGGGAGCGAGGGCTTGGCGACCAGTCCTGCCACGGCCTGCAGGCAAGATCCACATGCCAAACGGTACGTGCGCAATCTTTTATGAGTCGTTGTGCTGCCATGGATGTGAAACTGCTGCCCTTTCTGTGCAGCAGTGGTCACAGACAGGAAACCACCAGCGTAGGGCTCCCTGACAACCACGGCAACCTCTGCTGGCCACCTCAGCGCACCTCTGGGGTTTGGGTGCTGCGCCGCCCTCCGTGCGCACCGTCACCTGCTGCAGCAGCTCCAGGTGCCCGGCGAGCATGCCCGGCAGTGCACCACCAACCGAGCGCGGCCACGGCTGCCTGCCGTTCACCTCCCGTGCCAGGTGCTGCCCCTCTTGCATCACATGCTCCACGTAAGCGCGGGCGGTGTACGGCCGCCTGGCGTACCGCTCAGCTGTAGTGCCCACAACGACGGAGTGCTGCGCCACGCGCTGCTGGCCCGTAGCCACTTGAGGGCTCAGAGAGCGGCCCACCACCTCAGTGCCGGCCATGCCAAAGCGCGCGCGGTAGCGAGGCGGTGACAGTTCTGAGCGGCGGGCTAATGAGGGCGTGAGGCGCACGAACGGCTCGCCGGGAGGGAGCTCAGCGGCCTGCGGTAGCCGGCAGCACAGAAGCATGCTCAGCTCACAGAAAGCTCGACGTGCTGCGCCGGCAGGCTCACACAACAGGCCGTGAGCATATGCTACATGCACAACATTTGAGCGGGCATGCTGGTGTCCTCACAGGGCATGCAAATGAAACAAAGCAGTACAGTTTTTAAGCACCACCACTGCACCTGCAGCCGCCGTTCGTGTGTGATGGCAAGGTCCAGCCACTCAGGAGGACGTGCATCTGTCTCCATGTCCCCATCATCCGGCCTGGGTGATGTTGCTGGAGTAATGCTGTGCGGGAAGGCCTGCAGCGGCACAACGGCAGCCATGGCTGCACCCGGCTGGCCAGGCCGGCCAGGCACAGTGCGGTAGAGGGATGCAGACAGGGGCCGGTCTTGTACATGGTGCAGGCGCTCAAAGAGGGCGATGGGCGTAAGGTGCAGCAGGCCCGACGCGTAGCTCAGGTCGTCCTGCAGTGTACAGCAGAGAGCCAGGGCAAGAGAGGCAGTCAGGGGGCATGTGCTAATGCGGTTAACGGGGGTCACGGCACGCAAGCATGTGCACGCTGGTGCATATGAGTTGCGGCCTGCAATCCACACAAGCCCTTTGCGCTGCTGCAACCTGCTGCAACTAGCAGCGGCTGCAACGGCAGCAGCGGCAGCGGCAACGGCAGCAGCGCCCCACCTGTGCGCCCTTGGCACTGCCCGCCAGCTCGTGCACCAGTGCATCCACTGCTGCCAGGCTCGTGGCCGCCATGCTCGGCACCATGCTGCGAGGCACACCCGGCTCAGTGTACGACGCGCGCACATCCAGCAGTGCGCCGCGCACGTGTGATAGGTCCTCGCGCAGGCAACCCAGGGCAGTGGCGCTCTGCTGCAGCGCGGCCTGCGGGTCTGTGCCTTTGGAGGCAGCCAGCGGTAAACTGGAGGACTTGGAGAATGAGATGAACGCCTCGGTCGCGGTGGCGGCGTGACGTGACAGGGACGCGAGCGCGGCAAATGCAAGGTCCAGCTGTTTGTTGGCAGCTGCGAGGGGCAGGTGGTGGTGGCGGCTGAGAATCGGTGTGCAGTGGTTGGGTGCACGTGGGGTGAATGCAATACGTTCGGCAAGCTGGGAGCGGGGCGGGACAGACACCGTTACAGGGCGGCATAAAAGAAACGGCAGTGTGCGAGACAATACCGACTGCCAGCATGCCTGGTGCGCGCTCTAGTGTCTGTGCGCTGTGTGGTGCCCATGTCCACGCAGCAGGCCAGTGCGCTGCAATGGACATGCTGCAGCAGGCATGCACAACCCACCTGCTATACCCAGCAGGTGGTCTGAGATCACTGCCTCGGCCGCGCTCAGCTCGCGCCCGCGCTCCACTAGCCGCTGTGCCACGGCCTGCATATGAGCCGCGTAAGCCACGCATTGCCGGGACCGATCAGTTGCGGCGCACGTGGCAGGTGTGCAGGACGACCAGTGCTGCCCATGGTTCTGGCACCGCCCAGCGCAGGGAAGCGTAGATGGGATGAACGCCCCCGGTACGTGGTGAAACTGGAGCAGATAAGCAGCTCATGCGCAGGAGGCCAAGTGCAACACTGGCACAGTGATGCGGCTGACTGCAAAGTGCTGCAGGCCCTGCCTGCACCCCTCGTTCGCGATGTGCACAGGCTCACTGAGCAGTAGGCACCCCGCACGCCCCACCAGGTCTCACCTGTAGGTTGTCCAGTCTGCCTGCAAGGTCCTGCTCCACCTCCTGCAGTGCTGCGCCCCGAGCGTGCTGCACAGCCACAAGCGCGGCGGTCGCAACGTACAGCTGCCGCAGCTTGTCGGCTTGCACCTCTAAATCTGCGCACGCCAAACACCGTGCATGCACCGACACAGCAACAGTGTGACTGTAGCACTGTAGCTTACAAGGCTGTAGCCCGGCTGCACAATAACTTGGTGGACACAATTGAAGAACAAGGTAACTGCAGGCTGCAATCGTGGTGCGTAGCTGCCTATTCAGGATGCAGCACACAGTTCCGGCGTGACCTCGCATGCTGCCATTGATGGAGACTGACATGCATGCCATGCCGCACGCACCTGGTAGCTCATCACCACCCAGGGGCGCGAGCACGGTGCCGTCCTGACCCAGCACCTGCCCTTGCATGTCAATGATGGGGTAGCCGCCTGCAGCCTGCACGATGGCCGCCAAGCCCGGACCCAGCTCTTGTATCTCCTTGTCACACAGCCTGCACAACACAGGTGATGCGCAGCAGCATGCGCAGAGCCCTTGAGCAGCTTGCAGGTGCTCCCTGCGTAACCTGGGGAGGGCTGGCGCAAGTAGTGTCACATCAGATATCACTGAACCTAAGCCATCCATCTCTGCGGTACTGATGTGGGCTTGAGGCTCAGAGGCTCAGCACATAAGCTGGCAGCTGCACGCAAGGCCACTCAAAATGCACCTGAAGCACCGGCACAACAGTGCGGAGGGGTCCAGCTTTGCGAGCTGAAGCTCAGGCAGCTGCTGTGCATCACCCAAGTCGTCGTCCACCTCTTGGATACCCAGCCCTGCGTCATCCTCCCCCTCCCCCTCTCCCTGCCCCTCGCCCTCGCCCTGACCCTCCTTGTCCTTGCCCGCGTGCACAACAGGCAGGCGGCTGGGTGGAGAGTTCAATGTTGGCCGGGCTGATGCAGGCCGGGTTGAGCCCGTGTGCACGGGCGGACTCCGTGCAGACCCTGGACGTGGGCCCCCTGCAGATCTGGTGCGAGGTGATGCACCCGCAGACGAGAGCAGCGCGGTGGTGTTGGCGGCCAATGCGCGGTTGGCATGCATGAGGATTAGTGGCTGCTGCTGGGGTGTATCTCCGAGGTGGATGGCTTCCACCAGCTGCTGTGTGCGTGGCGTCAGCATGCGCAGCTGAGCGTCCTCGATCTGTGCATGGGCCGTGGCAGACAGTTGAGCTGCCTCCAGGGCCAGGCTTGTGACCGACTGCGCGAGCGTGCGCAGCACATCTGGGCTCGGGGCGTATGTCCGACCCCCAACATCCGGTGCCTGCACAGCGGCTGTGACAGTGGGCTGCTCCTGGAGGGCCGGTGCTAGGGCAGGCAGGCCTGCTGTGGCCATTTGCCTTGGGGTCCGCCTGGGGCTAAGGTGCACAGGGCCTGGTGCAGAGCTTGGGCGCTGCAGGAGTGCGTGCGTATGGGACACCCCAGCAGCAGCTCCCATGAAGTAGCTGCGGTGCATAGGGTGGTCTGTGTGCTGTGCTTGCTGAGCGAGCAGCTGCGTGGCAGGGTCCTGTGGTGCAGCCAACGCAGCGCCGTGCGCGTACGGCGGCAGGCCATGCCCGAGGTTGCTGCTGCCTGGGCGACTGGCTGGTGTCAGGGCCCGGGGTGGGGAGGCTGGCCGGGGCGACGTCGCGGCATCCACCATGCTGGTTGCATGCTCCCGGATGGCTGGCAATGGCGGCTGTGTGGCCGAGCTCGGCCGGCTCGATGACAAGGGGCCCACCTGTGATGCACTGGCCTGCAAGCCAAGCGCGGACTGGGAGCCTGAAGCATGCAGTGCCGCGCTGGCTGGCCTGGACGAAGGCAGCGAGCTGGCCATGCCATGCAGGTGGCCGGCGATCTCCAGCAGCCGCCCGATGGTCTCCTCTGCTGGCCCTTGCGATGCCTCAGCCCCCAGCGCACGCAGCGCCGCATTACCTGCGTTGGAGCGCCGGTTCTTGGAGCCGCGTCCGTTCCTGCTGCCCAGCCGCTGCTCCAGCTGCTGCAGCCGTTCCAGCGCCTGCGCATGCTCAGCACGCAGCTCCACAAATTTGGTCTCGGCTGCCTCGGCACGGCGCAGCGCCATCTGTAACTCGTCCACTGACCGCATGCTCTCGGATTGCTGCAGGCCCGCCAGCGCCAAAGCCTCGCGCTCTGGTAACCCACTGTCGTCAGCGTGAAGCGATGAAGTATGTGCTGAACCTGGGCGGCCACCAGACACGTGAGACGAGCCAGAAACCGGGCGCTGGGGCATGCGCGAGGATGGTACGTACTGCGAAGTGGAAGCACACGACACCAGCACAGTTCAGCTAAACCATGCCAAAAAATATGCCCAAAACAATGCCCAAAACATGCCGAAAACATGCGTACAAATTAGCAAGTGCCTGCCACACCACTTGACATGGATTGCCAGCCAGCATACAGCCATGACGCAGCACGGTGCCTGCCCTACGCGCTCTGCAACAAGATACAATTATACAATACAATCACCTGTCCGCCTGCTTCCTCCTCCTGCAGTTCATCTAGGCCCTCATCTTGCACGTCCTGTGATTGCCGCCGCTTCACGGATACAGTGCTTGGTAGTTGCGTGCGCGTGGCAGAGGTCGGTCGCTTGCCCGAGCCCCCTCTGTTGTTGCTGGCCCGCCGGTTGCCACCAGCCGCTGCAGATGCTGTTGCGGCAGCGGCTGCACTCTCCGTGGCCGCAGCCTGCGCAACTCATAGACGGGGACAGGTGTTGAGCAGGACAGCAGATCTGGACATATGCCGCCCAGCTGCCCAGCCACACACACGCACAACAGCACAGCTGCGTTCATATGGAAACACGAGTGAGCACCACAGGGCGAGCATACAGGCACCTGCACCATTGTCCCAGCTCTAACACCGCGACATGTACCATGTGCCCCATACCTTGTCGCGCGCGGCGTCTGCGTCAGCCTTGGTCTTGGCCACCAGCTCCAGCAGCTCCTTCTCCTTGGCTAGGTAAGCCTCTGCAGCGGCCTGCTTGTCATCTGCCCGCTTACGCCCCAGCACCTCATGCCCAGCTGCCATGATACGTAGCGTGGACGTAATGAACCCCCACGCCGCATCCATGCCCTGCACATCCATGCCCCCTTCTTTCTCAGCAGCGGCCACCAGGGACAGCAGTGCTGCCAGCTCCTGCTCCAGTCGCCCTGTGCCCTCAATAGTGATCCCCTCCTTCTTGGCATCAGCCAGCAGGGCACGCAAGAGCCCCTGGAGCGTCATGAGCGCAGAGCCTAGTCGCCGGAGGTCTGCGCTGGCAGCAGCCTGTGGCACACTGCCAACCAAGCCCTTGGCCAAACACGCCTGCAAGCCAGGACGAGCAGTTACAAGCGTACTGTGGCACACATGCCGTGGTGCAACACTGACAACACCAGCAACAGTTGGTTAACCCATTCTTGCACCATTCCAGCCGTAATTATCCTTATCACAGCAAGGGCTCTGGGCAACCATCCCAGTGCCAGCAGCTGTCATGCACCCTTGCATCCTCATGCCTTGTGCGCACCTTGGTGAAAGATTCAGGGTTGATAGAGCCACGGGGACGGCCAAGCGCGTTAGGTCGACCCTCACGTGCCGCAGCCACGCAATCGGTGAGGCATGCATGCATGAGATCCAGTGCAGACACTTCGGTGACGGTGATGCCAGTTGCAGCCGCATTGGCTGCACGTCATGCAAGTGCACAGCCAATCTTCGTTCAGTTTTGCGGGGTGGTGAGCTGGCACTGCTATCTTGCAGATACCTTCAAGACGGCATTCAAACCGGAGGTGATTCTACCTTCGGTGAGCCCCAGCAAGCCTGCAGATCAACCAACGTGCAGACTCCCCAGGACAGTGGTCAAGCCATGGAACGATGCAAGCAAGGTGCCGTCATGTGCATGCAAGCTAGCCACTTACTGGCCAGGTCTTTGAACTCGTAGAATGTGAGGACGCCATCACCACTCATGTCATGCTCCTTCACCAGCGCCGTCAGCCGTGCAGGCAGCACGTCATGGTAGTAGCTGAGCCATGCGTCCATGCAGCAGCGCAGCACCACATCAGCATCCACCATGCCAAAGTGGGGCTTGCTGCGCGCGGGCTCTGGCTTCAAGGCCACTGCCTGCACCAGGCAAGAGTGCACACAATGTAGCGCCAGTGGGCGAGTACTGCCGCATTTGATGATACCGTATGACCTTGCAAATGATGCATGGTGGACTGAGGGGTGCATCAGAGCTACCAGTGAACCATTCCCCAGCAGCCAGGCAGTACACTGCTGCATGCAGCCACGTCCAGTCACGTTTTGGGGGATCACCCACCCGCTTGAGCGCCGCCTTGCTGCTGTTACTGTCTGACAGCTTCTCAAACACGCCCGAGATGACGGTGCGCAGGCGCATGGGCTGCACCCAGCACACTGCACCACCATCCTCCTCCAGGTATGGCTGTGCCTGCTGCTGCTGCAACAGCTGCTGTGCACTGAGCTGCTGGCCAGGAGGCGGCTGTGCGGCCGCAGCCGCACCCTGCAGCGGCGCACGCAACGCACGCTCCAGTGCACGAAGCACGTAGAACCCCTGGGGTGGGATGGCAGGCGCCCGCAGACCCAGCAGCTGGCCAAAGATGGCTGCGCGCTCGCTCTTGGGGCTGTGGGCACGCACGCTCTGGAGCAGGGTCACGATTGCCTGCTCTGTTGCGGACACACTCACATACCTGTGCGCACAATACGCAAGTGGTAGTGTGGAAGTATACCCTGGTTGCATGGCACTCTGGAACTTGGATTTTCCGCCTGCTTGCTTTTGTACAAGCATGACCAGCGTATGTAGAGGGTGGGAAGGAAGTACAGCATCATCGATACGAGAAGCAAGACTCCTTCCATGCATGTGCTAGCCGTAGGCCAGATGCAGGCGCCCAAGCCCTGCCATGTGTGCCCAATCAGGAATCACACACGCACTTTGTGAGGTACAGCTTGTAGATGGCGGCATGCAATGTCTGACGTGGTGTGCCCATACCATCATGCGCCTCATCATCCGCTTCCTTGGCAGCATATAGCTCGCAGATGTGCCTGCGCATACATGCAAGTTGTTCACGCACTTCCCGCTGAGGTGCTCATGTTGCCAGATACTGTCAAAAGTCAGCTTCTATGTATGAGGATATCTCGTACAATCATACAAACGGACTGAACATGTGATGTGCACGCCACAGGCGTGCGCGTAGCACCAGCCTCAGCACTGACTACCTCACACAGCCTATAACGAATGTTGCTAATCCTGTCTCGCGGCAGGCATCTATGCGCCATGATGGGCGTACGATGTAACCAACACACACCACAAGCAGCCACACAGCAGTAACAGGCTGGCCACGCCCGGACTCATACCCCTTTGCTGCTCCTTGCTGCTAGCATTGAGAGCTATGGAGAAAATTGTTGATGCGCCCCCTGGTAGCAGAGTGGCTGCAGCCTGGAGGCACGTTGTATGAGCAGGTGGTGAGCTGTGTGCACTGGAAAGCAGGGGTCACCCAAGCTAGCCCCACCTGCACAGCGCCGGCAGCGCCATCGTCTCTGTCAGTGGCGCCTTGGCCAGGCGGTGCCACAGCTCTGGTAGCGCGTCGCGCACAAACGCTTCATCCATGCGCACGATCTTTGGCGCCTCGGGGCCAACCTCTGGCGGGGGCGGCTCCTCGGGTGGGTCGTACCTGCAGCCGCCAAGCAGTACAAAGTGCAACTGCAAGTTACAAAGTGCAAGGGCAAGTGCAAGGGCAAGTGCAAGTACGCATGCTGCTGATGTCAGCAGGAGCTGCTGATGGGGCGAAGAGTTCATGGTGCTATTGGATGCAGTTGTAATGGAGCGTACTGGGACATATTTATGGATGCGCAGCCCAGCACGCAGGCTCATGGGCTGCTGCTGCTGCTGCTGCTGTCGCACCCTTGCCCCACCTCCCCCTCCTCTCCCTGCACCTGCACGGCCCCTCCCTTGTCCTACAGCTGCACACACAGCCAGAGCCACAAGGCCACAGCACAGCCACACGCACGCACCGTGGCAGGTACTCGGGTAGAGCGGCCTTGAGCGCTGCGATGGAGCGCGCCGCACCCCTGCCCCGTGCCGCAGCCAGCAATGCCTTGGCCAGCCCATACTCTCCCTTCAACAGCTCCCCAGGCAGCAGGCTGCCTGGCACTGCTGCAGCCTCACAGGTGGGCAGCCATTCCTCCACAGATGCGGCGCCCTCTTCGGCAAGCATGCCCACCAGCTCGTACTGCGGGCATGGGGGCACGCCAGCTTTCTTGATCCCACTTCCCAGCAAACGTGCAAGGTATGGCATGCCATTCACGCAGGCACTGCGCGTCCACACTCTGTATTGCTACTATTACTATTACAGCAGTCTGGCAGACATTACTATTACTATTACAGCAGTCTGGCAGACAGCAGACAGGGGCCAGCTCACCAGCGTGCCCTCGGCGTCCTTGGTGCGCTGGATCTCCACGTCGCGGCGCACGAATGCCGCCTCCAGCAGTGTCAACTGCTCCGCTAACCGGTTGCGCGCCGCCTCCAGATCCTTGTCCTTTTCATGCAGCACTGCGTGCGCCCCGCGGTGCAGTGCACGCAGCTCCTCCATCTTGGACGCCTCCTCCTCCAGCACCCCCTGGGGCACATGGGACAGGATGAGAATGCAGAGTGAAGAGTGGGAGTAGCTCACATCATATGGAAAGCAAGGGACTGGGAAAGGCGCAGGAAGAAACAGATGGATAGAATGGGTGGGCGCCAGGACGCAGGCTGGGGAGCACACAGCGACGAGCCAGTCCGTTTTGAAAAGGCAGTAGCCCCCTTGTCACAGCTCCTCACGCTTCCCCACCCTTTGCCTCATCACCTCGCTAAGCTATACTCGTCCAATGATACTCCTGGTCACCCATCGGCATGAGCTTCCCCAGCCAACCCTCTACAAAATTGTACACCACACCGTCTTCTGCTCCTCCATGACTGCCCCCAACCGACTCCAAACAACCCCCCGCACTTCCTGAACCTCTTGACACCCTAGTCTCCAACATCCACACATGACCCAGCACACCTTCATGCGCTCCTCCATGACTGCCATGGCCGCTGCATGCGACGCCTTGAGCGCGTCGATCTGGTGCAGCAGCTTTTCCTTCTCCTTGAGCTGCTCATGCATGATGCCTACGTTGTTCTCCAAGTGCCGTGTGTGCGCCTGCACCTGCAACAGCTGCGCCTGCCACTTGATGCGGTCCGCTTCCGCCCGGTCCTCCACCTCCCGCACCTCGGCACGCGCCTTGGCAGCCGCCGCCTCGGCAGCGCCGACGCGTGCAGCCATGATCTGCTCCAGCTCAGCATCGCGTGCAGCCATCGCACCTGCTAAGCTCACGACTGCCTGCTGCGCAGCCCCAGCCACCTGTATCGCCCCCCACAACTCATCCATCAAGTCGTCCATGCTGTCGGCAAACATGGCGCGCAGCCGCGCGTGAACCTGCAGATGCGTGCGGTGAGAGCAGCCGGGTTGCATAATGTGTGCACAGCGTTCAAGATGCAGTGGGCGTGTGATAACAGTACAGTATACACCGGGGTCGCACAATGTGTGCATAACATTCGAGGTGCAAGGGCGTGTGGTTACAGCATAGTAGGTGGGCACAGCAGGCAGGAGCACTGGTGGGCATGAGAGACAGGGCCACAGCCCATGCGGTGGACCCACCAGCTCAGAGATGCTGTCCAGTTCAGGGAAGCCAAGCGAGGCCTTCTTTGCCCCACCCGCTGCCTTCAGCCCACCCGCAGGATTCTGCTGCGTTGACCCCTCGCCTGCTGGCTGTGCTCCAGAGGTGCTGGCGGCGGGTGGCCTGGGCCGCATCAGGTCCAGCTGCTCGCCAAAGGTGTCTGCTGCCTGCCGCAGGGACTCATCGATGCTTTCCCCAACCTGTGTCTGCAGCTTAACCAGCGCGATGCGTGCACGTGCAAAGAACCTGTGCAGCGCGCGCACGCCCGAGGGTGCATGCAGGCGCAGCGTGTCGGCAACCTGGCGGACTGGCACTTGAATGTTTGTAAGCACATTCTATGCCCACAGCTGGAGCGTGAAGGTGGTTGAGCGTGCTTGACTGGTCACCTGATCCGTTAGCGCAGGGCATGGTGTGCGTGGGGATGCGGCAGCGGACGCAGCGCCTAACCAAGCGCAACATGCCCTCACTTAGTTTGCGAGAGTGCCTCTGGAGGGTCCGGCGTGAATGGCTTGACCTCTTTTTCCTTGCCAGGCTCATCCAGCCATGCGTAATCACTCATGAGCAGCTTGTAGGCGCCTGGCGGGGCCGCATGGGGCGCGTCGTACCCCGCATGCTGCACGTTCTTGTCATTGTGCTTGAAAAATGGCTTGGCAGGTGGTGGTGATGGATATGCCAGGCGCAAACTAGCGTCATTAAGGTTGCGCATAAAATACTGCGCGTGTTCCTCTCTTGAATCGAGGCTCTGCATTTTCAGCTGTTTTTTAATAAATCAACTTCAATGTGAATCATTCATCGTCGTATTTACGGGGTCTGCGTACAGCGTGCATTCCGACTTAGAGGGCACGCTCGGGCCACAAGTCAGGTCTAAACGCTCCATATAACATCTTCTTATCATATTGAACAAATGTGCGCACGCCAAACCTTCGTCATTGCTTTTCACGCTTTACGATTTTTGTCTTCGGCACTCGCTGACGACACACGAGCCGCTGCTTGTCTGAATCTAGCGGCGTGCAGCTTAAATGCCGTAAGCCATACACCAAACATCGCATTCTCGAACATGAGGCTGGTTATCGTGCTGGCGACGCTGGCGCTGGCTGCTGGTATTCCATCCGTGCTGCAGACTCAGGTAAGTTGGTATTCGCCCAGGGACAGCTGTGCCCATCTGGATGACAGATGGACTCATTATGCAGGTTTATGCTTCGCAGAACGTGGACAACGAACACACTGTCCTCAAGAGCGCCTTGGGATGGCGGGACTGCACACTGAAACATGTTCTTAAGCCCAGTGGCACAGGTGCGTGCGGCATGCCTTGTGCACTGCTTTGAGCCACTGCAGCAATGCTTCCTGGCTTCTGATGGCAATTTGTGATGGTTTGGCAGGCACCTGGGAAAGTTGACGGCGCCACCATCGGCATGCATACGTATGTGGCACAACAGTTGCATGGCACACACCGCGTCTGACGCAGCGCGCCGTCATGCATTGCAGATGAGATTGCGGATGCCATCCAGGTGCTGTACCGGGAGAGCACTGAGCATGGTGAGGCGTGATGGTGTACCTAGGGTCAGCGCCAGAATGCACATGCAGCTGTGCAGCAGCTGCATGTGACTGCACTGGCATCGAAACTTGCTGGCTGCATGCCTTTCTGCCGCCCACCCTCACATCAATCCATGACTGGCTCGCCAACTCATGCACATCACACTACACCACTCTACTCCACTTGCAGGCAAGCGCTTCCTGGTCCGGGCCATCACACCCAACTTCATGGGCCACAACAACTTCAGCTGCCCAGTGGGTGCAGCCGGCACCGTGCCACTGCACGCGGTCGGCGTGGACATGAGTGGCATGAAGGCAGTGGTGGCGTCTGGGCCCTCATCCATCACAGTGCAGGCCGGCATCACGTTTCATGAGCTGGAGCAGGAGCTGCTGAAGAAGGAGCAGAGCCTGCCAAGCATTATGGTAGTGCCAGCCCTCAGTGAAATGACCCTGGGCTCTGGCCTCGTGACTGCAGCACACGGCTCCTCGCTGGTTGGGCCAGCCAGCCTGGCCCCCTTTATCACGCGTGCCATCCTCGTGGACGGCACAGGTGAGGCGGGCTAGCGCGCTGGGTGTGATCCAGGGGACTTTGTGCAGTGCCTGGACACAGGTGAGGCGGGCTAGCGCGCTGGGTGTGATCCAGGGGACTTTGTGCAGTGCCTGGACACAGGTGAGGCGGACTAGGGCGCTAGGTGTGATCCAGGAAACTGCGTGCAGTGCCTGGACACGGCAGCCGCCGCATGCCACAGCACACTGCCCACGAGCGTGAAACGTAGCGAGCTGCACGTGGTGCTACTACATCACACACAACAACACACACAACACAGGTCAGGTCCACACGCTGGAAATGCCTGGGGACCTGTTGGAGGGTTCGCTGGGCATGCTGGGCATCATCACTGAGCTCACGATTGAGACGGTGCCGGCGCGCAAGGTCGCCGTGAAGCAGCTGCAGGTGCAGTCAAGGGCTGGGGTGTACGTGCGTGGTGGTGGTGTGATGAGTGTGTGTGTGTGTAGTTGGGGGGGGGGGGGGC
>BDCZ01000047.1:187711-223316 GCA_001662365.1 Chlamydomonas applanata
CCATGCTGCCGTGCCTCCACAGCTGCGCCCGCAATGGGGGATTCCACGTCCATCAGAGCTGAGTGAGCTGCTACGCACGATGGGGCCCTTGACTGTGGTCAGCATGAGCAAGAACACATGCTACTTGATTGGTGAGTTGGCCTTAAGTGCTGGCTTGCTGCCTTTGGTACAGGTATCTGACGTTGATTGGCTCACACGGTGTATTGTCATTATTCGCACCCAGATCATTTGACTGGTAGTTGGCTCACACAGTGCATCCTTTTTAATGCCCGTTCCATATCACGGTACTTGCCAGTCGAGTGCTGCTGGCTGACTCCTGCCTTGTGCGGCATCTGCCGCCGCCACAGTTCAGACAACAGCAGCCACGCTGAGCACGCTGTGCCTTGCGGCCCACCAGGCGGCCTTTTCCATTTGGGCTCTGGCCACGTGGACCATCTCCCCCATTGGTAGGTGGCTGTGTGCGGTTGCGTGTATGTAGCGGAAGGGGATGCAGCTCTGCTGACTTGAGGCAGCTGTGTGGCTGGATCACGCGTGGCTGCATGCAACTACAGCTGCTGTGTATCATAGACAGTTGTGCCATGCGGTTGTCCTCTGCAGAGCAAGCGTGCATCGCATTCCTCCCGGCCGCGCGAAACGGCTGGGAGCAGCGAGCTACGGCATCCCTGGTGTTGGTGATGGGTGCGCTGGTGGCTGTGGCGGCAGGTAGCTGCCTGCTCGGGCTGCTGTCAGGGCTGCCTGGGCTACTGGTGAAGGATGTGGCAGTGCAGCCACACATGGCAACGATCGCACTGCCTGTAAGTGTCAAGGATTGCACCTGTTTGGGGAGGTGGGGTGATGGGGTGGGAGAGGAGGGGGGTGGGATTGGGGCATGGCTACCATAGTTCAATTGTGGAAGAGGAGCCATGCAGCAAGGCCGGCAAAGGACCAACCTGGCTGCAAGGCCTGTGCGGTGTGCGCCAGCCAGGGCTCTTCACTGCGGGACTGGTGCACACAGAACGGCAAATGGACCACCCACACTCATGTCAAATGTGCACAGGCGATGCTGAGCATGTCACTCGTGGGCATTGACGTGAGCGCGACCGCGTGCAACCTGGCCAGCAAGGTGGGCCCTGCGTGTTGGTGGCGCTGCATGTTAGGGGAGGCTCTTATACCTAACTCGCACCTGGACCTTGATCTTGGCCATTCAGCTGGCTGTTAGATCCGCCTACCTGGCTGCCAGCCTCTGCTGCAGCGCAGCAGGCTGTTGGCAGGCGGTGACCAGTGGTCAGCCAGAAAATCCTGAAACCTGACGCAGCCCCTCATCTTGACTGTCAGTGCTGCTGTGTTCGCTGTTGCTCACACATTATAGGACTTTGGGTACGTGGCCCGCAGCTATGTGGTCACCCTGGCCGTGTGTGCCGCCTACTACTACATGTGCCGCACACGTGGCTGGGGCCTGGAGGGTGTGTGGTGGGGGGTGGTCGCATTCTTTGCCATCCGTGCAGTGCAATCCACGGCGCGCGCCATCACCAAGCTGAAGCTGTTCGGGGCGTGGGAAAGGAGCGCGGATGAACAGCTGCAGGGTCCCATGCCTGATGGGCCTGGGGGGAGAACAGCAGGTGTGGCAGCACTATCAACACCTGGCGAGGGGGGAAAAGATTGCAGCAGTGGTGACGGCAGTAGCGGCAGCAGCCGCAGTGGCAGCAGTAGCGGTAGCAGCAGCTCCAGTGCAGGCAGCCTGGAAACAGAGCTTGTGCCGTCTGCGCCCAGTCACGAGGTCACTTTGGGTGACCTTGGAACCTCCAGCAATGGGGGACATCTTATACATGGTGCCAGCAGGGAAGCACAGCAACAGGGGGGCCAGCGGGATGCAATTGACGTGTCTTCGTCAGCACATCAAGGCGACCCCCAGGCTGCGCAGCGGACAGAAGGGTGACATGTGTCGATATGATTGCAGCAATGATACTGACAACAGTAACGGGCAATTACAGGTGCTTCTACACGGCCGTAGAGCCAGTTCCAGCGGTGTTTCTTTCAGCCAGTGGTGTGTTTACTGCCAACCTGGCTTCCACCCCACTGCTCGCTACACGCAAGGGGGCACTGCCACTGACTCAAGACACTCGCTCAATACACACGTCCGATACTGCCGTACCGGTGTAACATCGCACAGGCAACCTATTTACCCAGCAACAGAAGGTGGTGCATGCAGATGCACCCACCAGCCTCATGCAGGGGAGCTCTTGTACATCAGCTCATAATATCATGCAACGCTTCAGTGGGAACTCAATGCAGCTGCCACTGAGCACACATTCAGATGCTTGTGCCGCCTGCTCCATCACGTTCAATGATCCACCATTGCCAAGAAACTGTCCGAAAGCAAATTCAGACCCCGCCCAAAACCGTTTAAGTAACTGCAGGTGTGCGTAGGGCCAAGAGGTGAGGTTGTTCAGGCAACCATACGGCCCCAGCCGCCTAGCAGCACGCATTCCAGCCACATTGCCCAAACAGTGTTCTTCCCGAGTTCTTCATCACTCTTCCCAAGTTCCACAACGCATAACCGGTATAAGACACGTTTTTATTTGGGAGACTCAGTGCGACTCCTTCCCCCTCCCCTCCTGCTCCAAAACGGCAAAAGTAACTCACCAACCGCCATGCCCCACCCTCAACGGCGATACCGATCATTGCAAATGAGCGGGCCAGCCATACCGTCGCGGGGATAGCAAAGGGCGGCCCAAACAGGCCTTGATGCACACAAAGCAACAAACAAGACTTTCATGTTTCAAGCATCAGCACCTGCATCGAAATGTGAATACGTCCCATTCCCGACCCATGCCCCCCTCTCACGCCACATGTGCTTGGGTACAGCCAGAACGGCCCAGCACGCCGATCAACAGCAGACAGCTAAGACTTAGCTCTATGGCATCTGGCCATCTGTGCGGCACCTCGGACTGAGCACGATGCATACGTGCCTGGTGACCCGTGCCCTCACGAGCTGAAATGCATTGCCGTGTCTGATGCATCAAGTACCAAGAAGCGCTGGGTGTGCGTGCCGCAATAGAACTGCATCTGCGGCTGTGGGCGTGTGGCCACCCGCTTGCCCCGCAGCCCACCACCACCTGCGCCACCCCGTGCGTTGCTGGCAACTGCAGGCACGCTCGGCTCTGGCTCTACAAGCAAATCCTGAAGCTGCGACATCCAGCTGTGGTCTCCAGCCGACAGAGCGTCATCAGTAGTGTGATCCCAAGGTGGTGGCTGCATGGCAAATGCTTTTGCAGCTTCTGCACCTGTCGCTGGACCAGGTGCAGCTGCCGCTGTTTGTACAGTAGGCTGCTGCGCACTGTGCGGCGTGCGCTGCGCAGGGGGTGGCATGGGTGGTGTCTCCAAGGTGTTGGCTGAAGTGTCAACGGCCGAGGCCGTACCACTGTGGGTGCGAAGCAGTCCCCGGCTCTGCTGCCACTGCTCCTGCAGCAGTCGTGATGGCTGTGTCCTGGGTGGTTGGGGTGGGGTGGGTGGCTGTGGTGGGGGTGGGGGTGGAGGCTGCGGCGGTGGAGGCAGCGGCATGAAGGAGCCGCCCTCGCCCGGTTGCTGCAGCTGCTGCAGCAGTGGGGGCACTGGGGTGATGGGCTCATGCTGGACATGCTCAAGCTGGACATTCAGGATGGCTTCCAATTCAGCATCAACCGTGCTGCGTGCGCTTTCATGGCATGCATCCATGCCGCCGCCGACCTCCTGCATCCATGCGGCACTGGTGCGTCCGGCTGGCACTGAATCATTTCTCAAGCTCATGTCACGCTGCACGTGCTGGTTGGCGGGAGCCGTGCTGCCAGCTCGGTGCTCCACGCTGCCGTTAGGCAGCAGGGGCTCACCAGGGCTGGTGTGGCTGCCACGCTCCTGAGGACCAGGGCCAGTGGAGGCAGTGGCCCAGCACATGGAGCCGGGCTGCATCTCAACCTGAGGTTGCCTGGCGGACCCCCAGTTTTTGAAGTAGGCATTAGTCAGCAGCTGCACTTGCGACCGTTGCAGCTGCGCTTGAGCTTCTTGCAGCTGCGCCTTTGCCGCGTCCAGCTGTGACCTCAGTGATTCCACCTGGGAGCTTGACTCTGTGAGCGCCCCCTTCAGCTCCAAGATCTGGGCGTGCTGCGCGCGCGCCAGCCTCTGCCAGACTGACACGTCCTCTGTGCTTGCCTGGCCATTGCCTGTGCGGGACACAGCACCTGCCTCTGCTGCTGCAGGTGGCGCAGGTGGCTGGGGCAGAGGTGATGTGGTTGGCTGCAGTGCTGGTGCCAAGCCCACTGCTGCTTGCCGCGCCTCAAGCAGCTCGTGCTGCAGCTGCACACACAGGCAACACAACAGATACCAAGAGCAGACCGTGAGCACTCGTGTATTTATTTGGAACCATAGGCACATACACAGTTACACACCGCATACATCTGAAGCCAGTGGACAAGTGGCCAACCTATGAAGAACCATGCAAAACGCTTGTACAGTGATGCAGCAGGCATACAGCCAGGAACATGCAGCAGGCACACGCACCGTGGTCACGAGCGCCTCGCGTACAGTCAGGTGCTGGCGCACCGCGCCGCTTGCGATGGCGCGCACGATGCTCGCCAGTGTGCGCAGAGACTCCTCCCCGCGGTCGCCCACACCACCAATCTGCAGTGGCCACACAACAGCCGTCAGACAACCAACCTGTCAGACATACGGGCCTCGAGGGCCAGCCGCGGCCAAGAAAGCGTAGCTGCACTGGGACCCCTGGGAACTGACACATGGCGCAGCAGTACCATGTACAGCAGCACCTGCAGCAGCAGCTACCCGGCCTACACAGCACCCCCACAGCCGGCACACGTAACAACAGCACACGTACCAGCGGCCCAAGAGCAGCACACTCAGCCACGAGCGCGCTCTCATCAGACTTCTTCGCCAAGCGGCCGCTGAACCGCCCGCCGCCTTTTGAGTCGTCATGACGGGCGTTCCCTTTGCGCTTTGAGCCGCTCTGAGGTTGGTACAGGGAGTTCAGCAGCCCACCAAAGGTTGCGTCACCCAAAAAGTCCATGCCCGCGTACCCACTGCCATTGTTCACAGGCGTGCCACCACCGCCTGACTCAGTTTGTGCTGCAGCAACTGCCGCTGCAAGCGCTGCCAGCTGCTCAGCGCTCAGGCTTGCCTGCCCTGGCAGCGCTGCGGCCCACTGGCCCACATTGTGCTCCGTCAGACGAGGAGCCTTGCACGGATGCACCCAGTCCACCTCATCGCCCCACCCCGGCAAATCCCAACCCTCAGCAAGCATTTTGTATGAGCTGGGATACAGTGTGTCAAGCCCTGGGCGTACAAATGCGCCGGACCTAAGCGTAGTAAGGCCGCGGCCCTGTGTGCGGGCCACTGCTTCACGCACGTCGCGACCTGCATGCACACAATGAGTAAAACATATCAGGCTGCACATCATGCTTTCACCTCCAATAGCCAATGCGCAGCTCATGCTGGCTGCTCAGGTGCATGCATACACAATTCTGCACTGCCCGTTTGTCAGACTACTCTAGGTGCGGACCACTATCGCTTGTTAAAGGCTGCTAAAGAGGTTCATTGGCCCAGTAGCTCACGCGCTAAGCCTCGCAGACCAGAGCCGTCTTCAAGGGCTTACACGAAGACTGCTCACCTCAGCTGGGCACAGCCACAAAAGCAGATGTGCGCCACATTCAGCAACAATGGCGATGCAGTCCACGTGCCACTATGCAGCACACCCACTGCAACTCCCTGGTCCCAGTCGTCCCAGGACTGGGGACGCCACTGATATGATGGAACGTGTCTGGATGATATTATCAGAGGTTGTGGCTAGCTAGAAACCCAACGTGTCGGCCAAAAGTTGCTAGGCCTTAAACATCGTTGGCTCTTCGCCAAGGACTTGCCTCACTGGCTTAGTTACCCAGATGTGTCCATTCCAAGGTGATCAGCTGGAGCGCATGTCGGCTGTTTTCAGTGCTCACTCCATGTGAACAATTGCACGGTTCGTGGTGAAGATCGAGCTTTAATGTTGCGCGGTGGGAAGGCAAACTATGCCGATGTCCCGCGGCCAAACGGTACGCTTTAAGGCCGGACGGAATGCCGATGGCGCCAGGGACAGCTCACAATAAGCCTGTGGTAGTGATATGACTGTGTTCAGACCCCCCCCCCTCTTGACGCCCACTGCATAATGTGCATGTTCGTGGAGCTCATGCACGTACCTTCAAATACTGTGCATGCTGCGTAGCGCACGCTCCCAAGCCACCAACTACATTACCCTGCCAGCAGCGGCACACGGCAGCTGCAGCCATGATGCATTAACTTTGACAGCAGCCCCTGGCAGAGCAGGCACCAGTCTGCCGGCCGCACGCCTCATCTTATGCCATGAATGCAAGAACCGCACAACAGCCTAAGCTCAAGGGGGAGGGGCGAGGGGGGGGTGTCCATGCTGAGGCCTGCCGGCACACTGCAAACACTGCTGCTGACCATGATACTAGCACGTGCCACAGGTATGTTTGCATGCCTGGACGTCGCATACTCGCATTGAAGCATTATCCTCTGCTGACTGCTACTCAAGCGCTCGTGTGGCGAACCGAGGAAAAGCGAGGAGCACAAGGCAGGCTTTCAGGGAGGGTCGGGCAGCCACGACAGGGGAGCAGAGGAGGGTGCACGGGACGGCAGTCAGCGCAGGCAGCCAGACAGGTTTGAGTGCGGGAGCATGCAGGGACAGAGCGGGTGCAGTAGTGGCAGGCGCAGTATGAGAGGGCGGGACAGTTACATAGTCCGTGTGCGCAGTAGTGGCAACTTCAGGAGCAGTGGGTAGAAAGGGTTTGAGGAGCAGCGTCATCAGGGCAAGTCAGAGCAATCGTCAATGAACTGGTCAGGGGGAGGCAGCACAGATTGATAAAAAAAGCCATGGAGGCTTGGGCTGCAGGCATGGACGGGCATTGAGCGGCTGCATTGGCCTGTGCCCTCGGCTTGTGTCTCTCGCATAATTCGTGTGAGAGTTTTCAATTGGTGCTTCGAGCTGAGTACTAGTCTGGTCTCTGGTGAGTGTTGGGAAGAGTGGGCAAGCAGGGCGAGGCCCAACAGATAATGTACAGCAGTTGGTTGGCCGCAGTACTGCACACCCACAACCCTGACACGCAGGAAAGGTTTGTAAGCTGAATGATATAGCAACATGTCCCTTCCAGCACACACTGTGCGTGTGCTGCGGGGCTTGGCGCTCTTGGGGCATGCGAAAGCGGATGTGACAGCCGCGCCCATTCAAGCTCTGAAGCAAACATTAACCCTATCAAGACTGCAGCATATGTCAACATTATCCAGCGGATCCAGCAAAGAAATCGTCCCATTAAACGCAGAGGCAATAGATTTGATCCAGGGCTCTTTTCAATCAAACCCAGCTTTGGCAGCAAAACAGATAGCAGACAGCTTAAGTCCAACTCAGAGGGCTGTGCTCCTGAAGAGCCTAGAGTCTTTTCCAGTTAAGATTAGCGACGAATATGCGGAGGAGCTATTCAAGGCAGCGGACAAGGATGGCGACCAAGGGCAGCTGACCAGGCGAGTCAGATGTTTGGCAACATGGTCAAAAGCTCCACATAGCATGCATGCACCACGCCTTAGGGCTTCAGCTCTGATCTGTTCATATTGGCTGCATGTGTGCATACTGTACATCGCAACATGTACATGGTGAATGAATTGAGCGCAAGCGGCAAACTTGATGCTGCGCTGCGCAGGTCTGAATTCCAACACGCCCTGCAGGTGGGTCCTTGCACCCATTGTATGCCCCCGCATGGCACATTAATGTCTGCACCGAGATTACATCAGCATCTGGGTGGAGCATTGGTGTAAGGGCACCAGCTGTCATGTCGACTTGTAACACGTAACATGCTCGCATTGCGCACTCGCAGCTGCACACGATGCTGGACGGCAGCAGCAAACGGTCACCACCTGACTGGAGCGCGCTGCGGTGAGCAGACCTCACAGCGCACCGCCCGCATGTGCATTGCACCTGAACCTGATGTCAGCAGAGGAAGTGCTGGAGTGCGCATGGCAGCATTCAGTGTGCATGTATTTCAAATAACACGGAGTTTCACAGATACAACAGCTTATTTATCACTACCACTGAGACATGTGCATGACCTGATCTCCACTCCCTGATCCACAGGATGATATTCATCGCCAGCGCAATCCCTTTCGTTGCATTTGGCTTCATGGACAACTTCATCATGTTGGTGGCGGGCGAGGAGATCGACGAAGCATTTGGCCGCAAGCTGGGCCTCTCCACACTTGCATCGGCGGGCCTCGGCAACTGTGTAGGCAAGTGGCCAGGGGCCGGGAGGGGGGTGAGGCAGGTTTGCAAGGAGGCTGCACTGGCATTTGCCAACTGTTTGTTTGCTTCTTTCGGTGTACGCGTGGCAGGATGCTTGCTGCCTGAGCAAGACTGCGTCTGATCTCATTTGCGTGGCCTGATCATGCCGTACAGCTGACGTGATTGGCGTGAGCGTAGCGAATGGCATCGAGGTGCGTTATACTGGGTCTTGCACTTGCAATGGCTTGCTGGCATGGTCCTGGTGGATGTCGCCAGCCGCAGGGGCCTGCCGGGATGTGTTTGATTGGGGTGGAGCTGGAGCAGGCAGCCAATCCAGGCCCTGGGGAGGCATTGTGAACAGCTCCCTAAGTCCCTGCATGGCCCTTGGTGCAATGTGTGCATTTGGGTGTGCAGCAATCCGTCAAGAAGCTCCCGTTCATCAAGGATCCCAAGCTCAGCAAGTTCCAGCAGGCAATGCGCTCTGCAAAGAGTGAGTCAAGGCAACAGCTACAGCTTGTCGTGCCCTATGCCTTGTCAAGCTATCACCAGCTGTACACATCGGCTGAAACCTCATCTGCCTTCCCCCATCGCCTGCCGTATCGCAGTGGCTAAGGCGCTAGGCGCCAGCATTGGTGTTGTCTTCGGCTGCTTGTGCGGCCTGATCCCCCTGTTCGTGTCAGGCACCTTCTTCGTCCCCGGTCATGGCCACACATAAGCAGCACACTGACAATCTCAGCCACAGCATGACAGTCATCAGTTTCATTGTCGGTTTAGATACTCGTAGTTAGCATTGGCGCTGGTATCTTGCCCCACAGTCCCCTGCAGTCCACAGTGCTGGTTCAACATGCATGCACTGCAAGACACAACATGACACAGGGGCAGGTCTTGAAGCCGGCTTCCTGATATAGCACAGCTGTAGGCTCCAGAATCGCCTATGCCTTGTTCGTGTTGAGCTGCACGATGTCCCAGTTTAGCTTTGAGGCGACTGACACCCAGACCAAGGTTGGGAGCATGAGCGCTGCATGTGTTGAAGACGCCGCAAGAGCACTGTTAGTCAATTTTTGGTACCATTCATACTCAATGAGATGTGCCTGAGCAGATGTGGCGCCACATGCAACACTGCGTGCGGTGGTGGTGACGGTGTGCACAGAGCTGTGCTATAGCCACAACATGATGAACATGATTGATCGTACCTGCTGCAGCCTCACTGACGGGCTTGAATGCCATTGCAGTGCCTGCAAGCATTTGTGACACGCGAGAGGGTTGGCCGGTGTGCAAACAAGCTGTTATGAGAACCCGTGCTTGTCTTGTTATTGCAAGGCATACGAAAGCAGCATACATGAGCACAGACCCCATAATGCACCTGCAATGCTGGCCCAGAAGCTGGCCATCCAGAAGAGGCTCTGCTTCAGCTTCCGTTGTCCAAAAAACACAACATTCCACCAGTTGCCTAGGAACATGTGCACGCCAAATGCGCCCAGGGCCAGGCGGATCGTGCTTGATGGCTGAGCATGCCGCTGGCTCCACACCTGCCACGTAAAGCATGAGATCCAAGCAGCCAGGGGGCAAGTCAGACCATGTTAATATCTGGGTATGTGCGATTTGTGTTGCGCGCAAGATTTTCAGTTGGATGCCAACATACCATAGCCAGCGCGGCGCTCTGCATGATCTTGAGCGGAATCCACACGGCCGGGAATGCCCAGTTAGGTGGGGTCCTGCACAGAGCTCACACATGCGCCCAGATCAATTACATGCTGCACGTAAGGATGTGGCCATGGGTTACCGTGGCGCCATCGTGGATTCATACCGTACCATGTTGGCTTCTTGAGTTGCTTGTACCAAGTTGGATCAAATGTGGGCACCAGACGCTGCACTCCAAACACAACTGCGCCAGCGCCGATGAATTGCACTGCTGGCCTGCATGGGGGATGCAGATGTGCCACACGCTTCATGCAAGTACATGCAGGTGGATGGACCTGTTCAGATTGCAACAGCAAGCATTGCTGGACAAATGCCTGATCTGTCCAAGCTGTGCATCCAGGTGCAGGACAAAGATGGCTGACTCACTGGTCCAGCAGCTCAATCAGACCTGCTGCTGCCATTTCGTGATCGTTGTACAAGGCCGTGTTCCATCGCTCGGCGCAAGAGTTTGCGGTCACCGAGAAACCGTGATGGGGGACACTGTGTGCGAATCGTCGGCGTACAGCTGCAAATAGCCGCAACCAGCTTTATGAGCCGCTAGCGCTCGACTTGTAAGAAAACGCTCTAATGGCTGGAGAATATTATAATACTGCCAATCCTGCTTGCAAGAAATCAACCAGTGAACGAGAATGGAGCGATAGCATGTGATTCAGGAAGGATGTCGAAAGGCAAGAAAAACAAGGCCGAGACCCTCAGCGCTCCAGAGAGGGATGAATTTTCGGATATGTTCAAGCGCGTGGACTCCACAGATGAAGGTGTACGCGGTGATGCATTTGTGCCTGCGACAATTTTTGTCATTCGTGTCGCATGGCGCGCTCCCAAGGCAGCCGTACGCATAAATGTTCCGGTGTTTTCAAGATGCATTAGTGCACACCATTTGTTGTGTGTGTGCAAAGTAGGGCTTGTACTGACTCATACGCCGTGCTGCTTCCAACAGGCTGGATTGACGAGGAGAAGCTCTCAGCTGCATTGGCCAAGGGAGCTGGGCGAACGCCAAGGTAAGAGTGCTGTGCATGCTTGTGACAAGGTGTGGCATGCGCACGGTCATGCACGCCATGCTTTGCGCATGCTGCCATGCAGCCCTGGCGTCGTGCGGCCCATCATTCGGGCCATGCAGCAGGCTGTACAACGCGTCCCCCACCCTAAGATTGTGATGGCTGAATTCGTGGAGTACTTGGCCGGGGTGCGCATGCAAGCGGCGCGCAAGCTTCGGCCGGAGGAAGTAGCGCGCAGTGAGCAAGGGGCACTCATCACAGACCTAGTGCGTGATGAATCACCAATGGTGATGGGTACTGCTTTCATGCTGGCACGACTGGGCGCTGCATGAGGCGGGCCGGTGCAGGCTGCCCAGCAAAGGCAGATGGTGCATGCCATGTCATGCCCTGACACACCGTCCTCGCCGTGTCATTCAGTCAGTAAAGAGCAGATTATAGTCAACATAGTTGAGGCTGATGTCTGTGATGCTGCGCGTGACTGGTTGCTGCCGCCGTGCTGCAGGGTGCAGACCTGTGGTCGCTGCTCAAGGTGTTCCGGAGGCAGCAGCTGATGGCGGCGTTTGTCGGGGGTGGCGATGGGCGCAAGTCGCTGAGCAAACTTGTGTTTCTGCAGCCGGTGGGGTCAGCACTGGCCGCGCAGCTACCCTCCTCGCGCCACTTACGCAAGGGCAGTGGTATGAGCATGGCATCACATGCTTCAGCCAGGTTTAACACCTCTTCGCGGCGGCTGCTGCATGGGGCAAGTGTGCACTCTGTGGCTACCAGCAACGGGCGAACCCTGAACATGGCCGGAGCGGCCAGCCGGGTGGTTTCGCGCATGCCTTGTGACACTGCACACACTCCAGGCCCCCATGCCGCACATCCAGGCAGCAAATCCATGGGTGTTCGGTGGCATTTAATGGATGGAGGAGGGGATGCCTCACCGGGGGGCACATCCTTCAGCCGGCCTGCCTTTAGGTCTGGTAGCAGCTGGGACAGCCAGGAGCCTACTCCCAAAATGAAGGCTGTGCCTGCAGGCCTGATGTTACAGATCCCAGGGCAGGAGGTGGCAGCAGTCCATGTGGTGCACACACCCGGCCAGTACCATGTGGCTGTGAACGGCAGCGGCACACAGGCAGATCTGCTGCTGCAGCTGCAGCACACGCCCAAGGCGTGCGCCTCCCCAGTACCAGGGTCACACAGCCAGCCGCGGCAGCAGTCAGGGCAGCCACGGCCACCTGGGGAACGGCGGCCCGGGTCAAGTAGCCCCCACCCTGCGCCCTTGTCGCCAGCAGTCATGCAGGCCGTGGCAGCTGGGCAAGCCCCCACACTGCAGAAGCTGCTTGAGCTGCACTCACATGCGACCACTGTGCAGAATGGCCCTGCTCGCAGCCCTGGGCCGCTTAGCCCCGGACCTGGCAGCGCCCAGTCGTTGCGCGGCACGCTGGCAGACAGGGGCTTGCGCAGCAGTGCTCCCCAGCCATCTGCTTCACCCACCCGACCTGCTTCCTCCCTGGCAGACCGGCTGCTGCTGCAGATGCCTGCGCCTTTCATCAGCCTTACCCAGTCATACGCGGCCCGTAAGGTGGTAAGACCAGCCAGCCCAGGTGTCCCCCTACACACCGTCAAGCGCCCAGCCACCGCGCTGGGTCACGCCACCTCCATGCCTCCTCCGGGCGTCAGCTGGCTACGGCCAACATCCGCGCTTGACAGCCATGCCCCGCGACCGTGGGCAGAGCATGCTGCAGGCAGTGGCATGGCACCGCCACAGAGCTCAGACAGTGGCAGCACACCCTCACCACCATCCACCTTGGAACAGCTGGAGCTTTCAGCCTCAGGAGCAGCTGGGGGGAAGCTACACAGCAGTACTTCAGACAACCGGGGCACCCAAGCCAGCACATCATCGCCAAAGCCGCCCCACTGGACCCACACACGCACCTCACCGGCAGCGGCGCGCGCACGCTTGCGGCGTGCCCCGCCGAAGACAGTTGGCGCACCCGCATACATGGCCCACACACCCTCTGCACATCCAGTGCTGCTGGATGTGCCAGGTCCGGCATGGGCGGACCCCCTCCTCACCGCGCACCTGCCGCCATGGCTGATGCAGCACGTCGTCCCAGGCTATGCGGCAGCGGCAGTGCAGGAGCAGCTGCAGGCAGCACGTGCGAACGAAGAGCAACTTGAGGAGGACGCAGAGTCACGTGGCAGTGTGGTTGTGCACGGGCAGGAGCCCGAGTCAGGCGATGCGCCGTGGGAGGGCTCAGAGGAGGGCACCTCTGAGCCTGGTACACCAGAGCCGGCAGTGCCCTTTGGCCAGCAGGCATGCTTAGGCTCCGATCTCTCACTCAAGTCACAGCCCGTGGGTGTGGTCCTGCCACCTGCCGCAGTCCCGGTAGGGGCTACAAGTGAGAGCGAGGAGGAGGGGGATGCACTGGACATGGAGGTGTCCAGGACCCTACTCTCACACTCAGCTTCTATCAACAACCATACGTCGCAGGCACCCGCGCAGCAGGCAGGGCCGTCCGGAATAACACGCACCTCCAGCGCACGACCTTCACGCATGCAGAGCATGTCCCGGCCAGAGCTGCCGCGCCCGTCCTCTGTGGCCCCGTCTCGGCAGACCTCCCGTGTGGGGTCACGAAACTGCAGCGGGCAGCAGCAGCCTGTGCCCGACCCAGCGTCCATGCCATGGCTGCTGGCAGCTAGTGCTGGGGATGACCCACACACAGCCCCACACACAGCAGAGGAGGAGGCAGAGGGCTCGGCTCAGGAGCTTGCAAATCCGCATGCTGCCTGGCTGGAGAAAGCGCTTGCAGAGGAGGAGGGGGGAGGGTATGAGGAGGGGGAGGACGAGGAGGGGGAAGGGTATGAGGAGAGGGAGGACGAGGAGGGAGATGGGTATGAGGAGGGGGAGGACGAGGAGGGGCGGCTTATCTGGGGAGCGGAGGAAGGGGGTGAGGCAGCTGGTGATGTCGACGACCTGCAGGTGCAGGCAGCACAGCAGGGGCGGGAGCTGGTGCGTTCCGCCTCGGCAGCACAGCAGGGGCGGGAGCTGGTGCGTTCCGCCTCGGCCGCGCAGCAGGGGCGGGTCAGTACTGCGGGAGGCGCTGCGGTCGTGCGCCTTAACCGTGCGACCGTCATGCGGCTGCAAGGTGCGCACTCCAAAAGCAACAAGGCGCTGGCAGTGGCTGCATCATCATGGGCATCTCGGACCAGCAGTGCTGGCTCAGCCGGGGCGGCCGTGAGTTTCTCGAGTATGTACCAGTCGCTGCCGTCACAGGTTGGCGGCCAGTCAGTCAGCGGTGCTGCAAGGGCCAGCGGAGGCGGCAGCAGTGCTGAGAACGGGCAGCACAGTGCAGGCAATGGGCAAATGCAACGGCAAGCGAGCCGGTCGAGCAGCAGGCCGAGTTTGACAGGTGTAGGCGCACAGTCAGCTGGCAGGCAAAGCCTGGCAAGCATTGCTGCAGTGCAGCGCCAGAGCCTCCGCCGGCAGGGCACGAAGTAACAGAGCGGGCTCATCATGGAACTGAGCACTGGTTCCTGAGTTTGGTAGGCTGCCATTTCTTGTGCATCTGTTTGGACCTCTTGCCGTCTTGGAATGGTGCCTTCTTACAACTGCAGCGGCGTTGGGCTACAGGGGTCTGAACTGTGATTGTGCTTCAGGAATGGTTTTACGTCAGCTACGTGTGCACAGACCGGTTATGTGCATGCAACGCAACAAAAGAAGGTGGATGCAATCTCAGGTATAGCCAGCACGGTTGCATGACCTTATCAAAAAACAATAATGAAAATATGCACCCAAACGGCAAAGAATCGAATCATGTATACCTGCATGTAGACTGTAAGCAATCGGAGTCACTTGAATGCACGCTACATGACCACACAGCCACAGCCCTGCTGCTGTAAAGTGTGCTCCCCTGCTGCCGGCAACCCCTCGGGGTGCACTTGGTTCTTCGCTCCTGCAGACCGCACAGCAGGGCCGCGCTCTAACCCTGCGCCTACCCCTTCCTGTGCACTCTCCTGCACCGCCGCAGGGTGCTGCTTGTTTGGGGTGGCTATTGCATGTGCAGGCTTCTGCTGAGCTTGTTGTGTGCCCGCTGGACTGGCTACTCCTGCTATGGGCCCAGATGGCATGCCGTTTGAGGCCGGCAGCACGTGGTTCCCTGCTGGTGCCCGCAGCGTCACCTTCTTGGTTCGTTTTCGAAGCAAGTCCTGCACTATCCCTCTATGGTTTAGCTCAGCCGCGATGGACATGGCTGTGAAGCCGGCCTTGCTCACGGCAGCGGGCGTTGCATTGTACTGTAAAAGCGTGCGCACCAGGCTCTGGTGCCCGCCCATGGCCGCCAGCATGAGCTGCAAGGTTATGATCATACACACAGCCTCAGCATTAGTACTGTGAGCTACCTGGCACGGTCATGTGCAGAGAGGCAAGGTGGCCCCTGCCTGCATTCAGCAGCAAAGCCAGGATCTTCCCCAGACACGCTTACAGGCGTAACCCAGAAAAGAACCCAACATTTGAATTGTTGAAATGCTCACCGGTGTGTGGCCCTGTATGTCCAGTGCATCAGGGTTTGCCCCCGCCTCCAGCAAAGCTGTGACCACTGCCCCATGCCCTGCTCGCGATGCAAGATGGAGGGCTGTGATGCAGTCCTTGTTACAGGCCGACGGACTGGCACCTGCGTTGAGCAGTGCTTGCGCGCAGTCTGCGCTGCCTTGGCTGGCTGCGAACATGAGGGCCGTGAAAGTGAGCTCTGCATCGGCCACGTCCACCTCGGCCCCTGTTGCAATCAGCACCTGTGCTGCATCTGCTGAGAGTTGTACTGATGCCCGCATCAGCGCCTGCACATGTAGACGGTGCGAGATACAGGGTAAGAGGGGTTCAGAGTTGGATTGCTGGCATAGCATCATGCACATCAGCTTGCACAGCACATCAGCAATGCTGGGCACATCGGCATCACGCACCGTTTCACCAGATGCATTCCGCACGTTCACGTCTGCACCATGTGCCAGCAGCAGGCGGCAGCACGGCACATCCGCATTTGTTGCGGCTGCCATGAGGGGGGTTAGGCCGGACAGGTCTGGCTTGTTCACGTCAGCCCCTCGCTGCAACAGTACCTCAGCAGTGCGCAGCTGGCCCGCATGCACGGCTGCGGTGAGTGGGCTGGTGCCATCCCATGAAGCCACGTCGACCTCTGCTCCCATGCCCAGCAACTGCTCTGTTAGGCCAAGCATGCCACGCTCTGCTGCCATGAGCAAGGCGCTGGCCCCTGTGCCAGGTGCACGTGCTTTGGCACTGGCCACCCCTGACACAAGTAACTGCAGCGCTGCACCCTCATCACCGGCTGAGATGATGTGCAGCAGCTCCATGTCTGTGCCATCGAAGCCAGCGATGCCTGCTTCTGAGGCTGGTGCTGAGGTGCTGGCTTCAGACCCGGAAGGGTGCTCTGGCACAACTGCCAGGCGGCCTAGCCGGCTTGAGCTGGCCCTTTGTGCACTGCGCATCTTCAGCGGCAGCGCACCAGTCCCAAGCTGCCACAAGCGTGGGTCATGTCACGCGCTCCCATGCATGCGCTGCATGCAAGCTCAGCCAGGTTCATCCCCCGCCTAACATGCCTCCTTCTGACGATTGGTGGTAACAGTGGCTTAAGAACAGAAATTAAGGAATAAGTAGCTTCTTAGCAGCTGGTGTCCCTCGTGAGCCGCGGGGCCATTATTCGTGTCGGTGCATAGGAAGCTGCTCCATTGGCACATTATCAGATGTCATGGCAACAGCAAGACGGCTCATTGAAACCACCAGGGTCGTGGCAAGGGGTCAGTCTTCTGAATCTTGTCAGAATGTGTGCTCACACGGCCCACCAGGCGTAAGCGCAGGGAACGGGCGCCCAGCGCCATAACAGATGAAGTTTTAAAAGTGTGAGCAGGTGAGTTGTAGTGCCAAATCTGGGCCTGGTCACAGCAGCTGGTGCAGCAGATGGTGCTGCTACAGCGTCCAGGTTGAAGCACACTGCTGTGTCTGTGCTCGCTGCTTGCGCTGTCACTTGCACCGCAGAATGCACAGTATGGGAGGCACCCTGCGCCCAACTCTGGGACCCTGGACAAACAGTGTAACCTGGTGTTGTTACATGGATGCGTCAAAATGCACTTGGCTCTAAGAGACCGTGTGCTGTGCTAGGCTGTGTCATCCCCATCATCCATCTTGACCTGGAAGTCTCTGATGGATGAGCGCAGCATGGCCTGCAAAGCGAAGTGCAGCGCAAACGATGTCATCAGTCATGGCAACGTCAAGCTGTTCCAGCCTGTGCTGGTGTGAGTGATGAGTCCAGTGCCAGGACTGCCAGCCGCCAGATGTAAGTCAGCTGTGCACCACAACTTGCAAGCAGTACTCGGTCTGGGTCCAGTGCACTACATAAGGAAAAACAGGATAGCATCAGGGCAGGCATCAGGGGTAGTATGATTTGCACCCACCTCCTTTTTCGCCTTGGCCTCGCGCACCTCCGCGACTGTGAGCTGTGACTTATCCTTCTGCAGTTTGGTTCAGAGGAGGCATGCTTAGATTGAGAACTAGGCTCTGAGAGTGAGCATATGCCGTGACACTGCTACATATGCCTAGTACGCATGTCTGTGTTTCACTGTGACATGCAAGCCCCTGCGCCTTACCTGGTAGAAGCGCGCCTCCTGCTCCAGCTTCCGCTGCGCACGCATGTCTTCAAAGAACTTAGCCTCCTTGGCCTGCTGCGCTGCCAGCTCACGACCCAGGATTGCGGCCTGTGCACCACGTACTGCACGTGCCAGGTGCTCCGATAGCTCGATGCCAGACGTCAGGCGCTCACGATCAGCTGCAGTGGGACGCATTCCAGTCGCCGCAAACTCCGCGCTGATTGCATGCCACACCTCGCCCTGCTTGAACTTCACAAACCTGCACACACACACAAGCACAGTAGTGCGCAACAGGTTGTGATACCTCAAGTTGCCTGCAAACCGGCACTGGGTTTCAGGAAGCCATTAGGCTCATCTGCATCATGCAAAACTTCTCCCGTTGCATACGCTATAGAAATGTAGACAATAAGCCATCAGCCGCCATCAGCCATTCACACTCACTTCTCCACAAGTGTTAGCTGCGCCGCATCAGCAGGTGACAGGTAGCCAAAGTTGGCAAAGCCGAGCAGCCTGAAGCAGCCGTACAGCTTGGACAGTACTGCCTCACCCTTGGACGATGCAAGCATGGCTGCAACGGCTGCACCACGCGTGTCTGCTGCTGCGCTGGCCATGCCTGGCGAGCCTGTGCTGCCATTCAAATCCAGCAGCCCACCGTATGTAATCGTCTCCTGTGGCACCCAATGCGTGGCCTTGCCGGTGCCTGCGAGGGGGTGCTGCGTGTTGGTGAGCAGCCCGTCCATCGTAATGCCCCGCAGTGCATCCTCGTCGCCCCACAGCTTCAGCAGCAGGTGCGCGGCTGTCTGCTGGTTGCGGCCCGAGCGCCAGTCATGGAAGAAGGGGTGCGCGCGTGGGTTCTCCAGCAGGTCGCACAGCACGGACAACATGACCGCGCGGTGACCGCTGTTGCCAGCCTACAGTGCCAGCAGGTCACAGAGCATGTGCAGTCAGTTTACTGAACGGGGCACTGTCCATGGTAGTTAAGCAGTGTCAAGCTGAGGGACGAGTGTACGTGCGATGCTGGTTGGTGCACCCTGTGAGCATGAGCGCGTGAAACCTGCCTGATATGCCGGCATATATCGTGGCAATACTTGAAAATCATGCCGAAACCGCCGGCAACACCACAGTGCAGTGTCGCAGAAGCCCATTGAGCGCTCACCTCCAGCAGGTCGAGCAGCCCATCCAGCCCATCTTCCACAAGGAAGCGAGCAGCATTCTTGCGGTCCGGCACCACACACGCCCACAGGGCGTCAAGCACCGCGATCACAAATGGGCTGGGCAACGTGGCATCTATGGAGCGTGCACGCGCCAGCTGTGCCAAGAGCACCGCCACGCCTCCGTCGTGGCGCAGCCGCCGTAGGTTCTCGCCATTCAGGCGGCACAGCGACGTGAGCAGCAGTAGGCAGTAGTGGCGCGAGCCCTCAGAGCGCGCACCATCCTGCAGCAGCCCCAGCAGCACGCGCAGCCCACCCGCCGCGCCCAGGGCCTCAGCCATCTCTGGTGCAGCTGCCACCAGGCGATGCAGGCAGCGGAGGCCGCCCTCCACATGGCCCGGGTTGACACATGCCGACAGGAAGCGCAGTAGCACGCCTGGGCCATCCTCCGCCAAGTACGCATCAGGCAACAGGGGGGCAAGTGCGAAGAGCCGTGACAGCGCAGCTGACCGTAGTGCAGCCAGCTGGTCCGCAGGCCATCGGCGTGCAGCCACCCCGGCCGCTGTGGCCAGACCTGACGGTGCCACTTCAGGCAGCAGCTCCACAAACGCCAGCAGTACACGCATAAGACCCCAGCGCGACGCCTCGTCCGCAGCAGGCCCCGACGCGCCCTGGTGCAGGCAGCCCGCAACAGCCGCGCGCCATGCAAGCTGCTTCATTTCATAGTCCAAGTCCTCTGTGCTGATGGCCCATGGCTTGACAATGCCATCATGCTCTGGGACCCCAAGCTCTGGGGACGTGGCTACTGCAAGCACAGCCTGGAACAGCCCCTCTGCAGCGGCGGCATCTGCGAATGCAGCCCCGCATTCATCCACTGCGGCCACTGTACCAGCCGCTGCTGATGCAGCAGCTGTGCTGATATCATGATCGGAACCCAGGATGAGGTTGATGACCACGAGCACATCGTTTCTCAGCTCCTTATCTACAGCCCTGAACCCGGTCAGCAGCAGCGAGCGGAACATGCCTGATAGCGACTGCCCCAGCGCAGGCAGCACGTGTGTGCCGCAGCTTTGCTGGTGCTGCAGCTGCCGTGGCGGCGAGGCCGGCGGCTGATCTGAAGGTGCTGGTGCTGCGCCCTCAGTGCCACCATCCTCTGCCTGCACCTCAAATGCAACAGCAGGTGCTCCACCACTGCCCTCCGCCGGCTGCTCCTCCTCCTGTAGCACAGACTGGCCGTTCTCCGTTGCACGTGGTGCTGGCTCGTCAACTGCCACAGCCGCAGGCTCCACGGTGGTCTGCCCGCGCAGCAGCTGCGTCAGCAGCGGCTGAGGCGCAGCTAGCGCTGTGCGTGTGGCAGCGGGCGCCATTTCCAGCAGGTTCCACAGCAGCTCCACTGCCACTGGGGTGATGGGGTGCCTGTAGTCGTAGCTGAGCACATGTGGGAGGCATGCCAGCACACCAGCGTCCAGCAGGGCAGTTGCATTGTCTGGGAAGTAGGAGAACTGGTTGAGGGTCATAGTCAAGGACATCATGAGCACGTCGTCCACTGCCAAGATGGAGGTGGTCAGGCCGCGCACCACATCACGGACAACACCGCTGCGCGCAATAAGCCTGCACACAGAGAGCATGCCCATGGGTGAACGTCAGGAAATAACAAAACCGCGGTGTGTCACAGATGGTGTCTGCATGCCGGAGCCTGACGGAGCTTGACTGTGCGGAAGCTGACGTCCACCAGAGAATGCCATGGCTGAGAAGAAGACTGCCCCAGCTGCTCTGCCACGCAGCACAGCAGGACAACCAGCCCGGCGCCTGGTGCCTGTATTTCATACCAGCTTCCTTGAATGACGCGAGGTGCTGCACACATGTCTGCATGCAATCTGCGGGCATGCACTCACGATTGGTTTTGATGGTACTGACGCAGCCCGGTGCCCGCCTCCAGCGTGTCATGCAGCTGCTGTGCTGAGTCCAGCACGTTTGGCTGGTTCCCATACCCACTAGCAAACACCAGGAGCAGCTCGGACGCTGCCAACTGCAAGGCCTGGAAGGTGCTATGATTGGTGAACACCTGGCCGACGCACGACAGGATGTTGGCAATGTTGCCCAATAGCCTGAAGTCATCTGTGGAAGTCTTCTTAACGAAGGGCCGGCTCAGCGTCCTGCAGCACAGGAGGCACATCGCATGGTGCGCTTGCTTGGAGGTCGAGGGCATGCACGGCAAGCATGGGTGCACTTAGAAGCACTTGGCACCTTATGAGATCCTCCGCGGGCTTTAGAAAGTCCGTGTTGCCACCAGATAGCAGCTTCAGCGTCAGCTCCAGAATTTGCTGCACCTTCGGCAAATCCCTGATTGCAAAGCCCGTGGTCGCATGCGCCTTGCAAAGGCGTTCAATGGCAGAAAGGTGTCTCTCATACAGCTCGCTGCTGTTTGGGCCATTGAATAGGTCCAGGAGCTTGTCAAGGTCTGGTGGGGGAGCGCCAAAGGTCCCCGTCGCCCCAGGTGACATTTCGCCTGGCATATTTGGGCTTTTAAGTTATCCGCATCATTAGACGTGCATGTTGCTGTATTCGGCTACCCTTAGAGAGTGTTCAAGGCTGTCTGCAAGCGGGTAGCTGTGCTTTGCGCGTCCTTCAATACACACGCCGTGAAAAATTGTGCGCTGCATTGACACGGCAGTACGTACTGGCTCTCAGGGCAGCAGTACATCGCCGCTGCTCAGCCACAGCCGTTGCTGCCACATGACCCACGGAAGACACGCAAGATGTCAGCAAACCTTTACAAGTGGCATGGATAGCCCACACAGTCCGCCAAAACCAGCTGTCCGGCCAAAGCTTACGCCGTGACGGAACACTGCCCCCTCCGTGCGCCCGGCGCTCACTGCAGGTAGCGTGACAGCCATGAGGATGCGGCACGCACACTCAGACCACCATCTGCCTCCGCGGATGCCACCGCATTCTTAAGCTGCTCAAACGGGATGTCCTCCGCAGGCTGGCCCGTCATGGCTGCTGCCAGCTCCTTCAGTGTGCTTGCATACTCTGCCTCACTCATGTGCTTCGTGAACAGCTTGAGGCCAAAGCGTGCGACCACAGGGTCATTGGATACGGTGGATGTTGCAGTAGCGCCAAGGTAGAGCAGCGTGTTGGAAGGCCAGCCCCCAGCGCCCGTCCCGCTCAGGCCAGCCAGTAGATCAGATGCTGCCGTGCCACGCAGCGGCATGTCCACATGGTCAGCCACCACGACGAACCGTGCACGCGGGTAGCGGCCGCACCCCCGCGCAGCTTCCAGGATGCTGCCCACATCCGCACCCACATCCACCACACGCAACCCACGCTCACGCCCAGCTGCGAGCGTGCTGTCCCACAGCAGCCCCGACTTGCCAGTGCCACTGGGCCCCGCCACCAGCACATGCTGCGCGCCCGGTGCCCCCTCGCAGTGGCGTGCAGTGTTGGCGGTGAGCGCTGCACGCAGCGGCTCCAGGGCTGAGATGGACGGCTGCCACACGCTGCTGGTGGCCAAGGGGCTGGAGACAGCAGGAGTGCTGGTGCTGTTGGGGTCTGGGCCCTCCTCCAATGCGCCCTTGACCCACCTGCCAGGTCAGTCATTGTGCAGGAATGGTTCAAGCCATACCACTGTGATTGCTGCTGTAATCCTGACGGCAGCCAATTCAGGCAAGTCAGTGGTAACCGATGATAGCCCATGACATGCAATCCACAACAGGGCACAGCCTCTCGCGCACCTCAGCGCAGTGTTGCGTGATGTGATGCCAAAGCCGTGCAGCGACCAGTACTGGCGCAGGATGGGCACCGCATCACCCCATGAATCCTTGTTTGCAATGACTGCCTTCCACCTGCAGCCAACCATTACATATCAACAATAAACGTTTGAATGCCATTATGTCATTTTATTGTGACACGGCACTGTGCTAGTACAGCTGAAGGTGGGGTTGCGTCACACCGATGCGGTTGATCACAAGAGGCACACCATGAGTCGGACATGCCGGCACCAGCAGCCACATTATGCGCATCAGCCACGGCTCCACAAGTGGTACACGTACTGGCTGAGCTCGTCAGGTGTGGGCGGGCGTGTGATGAACTTGGACGAGTCCTTCAGGTTGAGGCCAGACACCTTGGGCGCCTCACCGCTGGGCAGCCGCTTGGTGGGGCGCTTGAGCGCCGCGGAGGACGCGGCATGCACCCAGTCAGGCCCTGCGATGGGGGCCATCTCCCCGATGTACTCGGCCACCTCATCCAGGCCCAGCGCCAGTGCCTGGCCATACACGCAAGGCGTGGCGGTACCAGGTTGGAGCTCTTTGAACTGCACTTATGCATGCCATCTCCTCACGCTGCTTGTGGCTTTGGCCAGTAGCTGTCCCACCTGGCTGCAGGGCAGCTGTCCTCCATTCAATTGAACAGAGCCAGCCAAAATTGTGAAAGGCAGATGAGGGTTGAGGCTGGGAGCTGCCTGCCGTGCAATCACACACCTGCAGGATCTCCAGGTCGTGTGCGAGCGTGTCAAACACAGGTGCACCCTCCTGCACCGTGCCCTGCGCCACAGCGCGCGCCAGGTTGTTGTCGCGCCCCAGCAGCGTCTGTGCAGCACACATCAACACAATGGCAAGAATGCACCCTGGCCCTGTCGCTCGTGTTGGCAGTGGTTTCAATGCGGATTCACAGAGCTCCGCGTACGCAGCTGGCAGTCAGCTATGCGTCCATCACCAGAGCCTTGCAGTATATGAGAATATACTCATATACAGAATATCTGCACGGCATGGCTGAGCTGCTGCAGTTGGGGCAGCAAGCGACAACACACCACAGCTGCTCACACCTGGTCTAGCAGGTAGTCCTGCCAGCTGTCATAGCCCGCCTGCATGAGCAGGCCATAGAACTTGCCATACGCGGCAAGCACTTCCTTGTTGCTGGCCTGCAGCATGGACACCATCAGCAGCAGCAGTGAAGCAGCCACCGCAGCAGCAGCGTGCATTGATGCAATGTTTGCCTGCCCATCTGGTGCTATGCATCTACATGCCGCAGCTGTAGGCACCAGCCACCAGCAGTATGCCACCTGGCACACCGCAGCGCACCTGGTACTTCTGCGCCGCTGCTAAGCATGCCAAGCTGCAGGGGCCAGCAGAGTAGCAGTGCACAGGCACATGGTCAGCCATGTTGTCAAGGTCAGCCTGCATCACTGTGTTATCCTCTTCTAAGATGCAATATGCCTGCCAGTCATGGACCAAGCTGCGCACCCACAATGCGTCTGCCACGGAGCCGCGCATGACAGGGGCGAGCACCTGCAGTAGTGTTTGTAACCGGCGAGCAATGTGGGCACGGAGATAAAAGAAACGTTTACGGACTGAGCAACATGCATACATGCGTGGTCAAGCTGTGCTGTGGACTCATGACTGCATGCAGTTGGCCGGGGGGGTGGGGGTGGGGGTGGGGGGACGCACCAGCATGGAGCTTGCCAGCGTGCCGAGGTTTGCAATCTTCTTGCGGTTGCGGCGCTCAGGTGCTGTGAGCACCACACGGATGCAAGCATGGGACAGGTGTGTCAGCGCATGGCGTGCACACAAGCATGAGCTGTGATCAAGGGTTTGCGTGGGTCAGATCTGTTACCCTCGGCCTCATCCCGCTCTTCAAACGCGAAGCCAATGGCGGACACACGGAGTGGTGCCCTGTGCAGCCGCCCTTTTGATGGCTTTCTGTACACCGCTCCAACTCGATGATGACATGTGTACTTATAGGACAGCTGCATCTCTGATCAGGCTACGTATGATATGTAATGTCCTAATCTGATGGACACCAGATGGGTGCAGTTGAGGAAGAGGGAGATCACGGATGTAAGCAAGCACGCAATAACATATCAACCACGGCAGCTCAGAGGGTGAGCAGTACACGTCAGGGCAAACGCGCATTGTCCACGCCGAACCATACACTTCTCACACCTGCCACATGTCCCCCCGTTCTTTCTCGGTTGCCTTGTTCTGTTCCTGCAGATAACAAATCTATGAGTGGCACCTGCAAAGGGGCAAGGAAGGCGAACACAGACCTCATTCACTTGAAAGAGAGGTAGTTGGCAGAGTCGGCAGCTTGCTCGATCTTTTTCATATTCCAGCCGTTACCTTGAGTTTAGGTCTATGCACAGCCCACGTAAGTGGCGCATATCGGTAGCCACTGCCCTCGGATTCGTTCAGCAAATGTAGGGCATGTATGGCAGAATTAATGGCTGGGGCTTGGCCGGAGAAGCACGCCGAAAAGCGTGTGGCGCAACCTTATGCTTTGGCGGATGAATTGTCGTTTGGCCAGATGGCGGTCAGGTGGTCCAACGACATCCCTATCCCCGTGCAGTGCCTCAAACTCAGGCATATACTGCTCAGGTACATTAATTCTTCCAACCACGTCCAGAGCAAGACTCTGAACCCGATCCAGGTGCGTGATGTGTCTGCGAGCAGCACATCGGTCGTGCAGCATGTGGTAAACATGGGTGGCCCAGGTTGTGCATATTGCATGGGCACATGCCATGCGCTTTTGGTCGCAAGGTCCATGCTTTTGAGCTCCATGCACTGAAGAACAGTGCATGTGCTCAAACAATAATCTGCAGAACGATGTGCTGGCGCGGGGTGGTGTGGACGCGTTGCTGGCATATGCCCGTGAAAAGCACGACGCTTCTGCATTCGAGGTGCTACAGCTCCTGTGCTACAGGTGAGGAAGGCATTGGCACTGCTGACCTTGCATTTGAGCAGTTTGCTGGTTGCTGATGCAGAGGATGGGCAGGTGGAAGGTCCACATCGCTTGCCTAAATGATGGGGCGCTGCTGCTAGTGCATTCGCGGCATGACATGCGCAAGTATGCCAATCAAATGGTGTGCAGGAACCGTAAGATTGTACAGCGCTTGCTGGAGAATGATGCCCTCAATGTGATCAACACGCTTCTGGCAGAGGGGACGAATGCAACGCGAGCAGCAACGGTACGCACGAGCTGCCTGCATGTGCCTCCCTGCTAGCTGTTGTGCTCATATGCACGCACGGACGCGCGCGTGCAGTGTTGTTGGCATGCCAGGTGCACATTGGAGCCAGTGTTCACAATGCTCCAACACAGGGCGGAGCACCCTAGCAAATTGCACACCAGTGTACATGCTGCACGCTGCCTGCCACTCGCAGATCAGCTGTGTGTTCCTACTGGCGTCCGTGATAAGCTTCAGCGTGGAGAGCCATGCCCAGGTCCTGGCCATCGGTTTGCCTCAACGCCTGGTGGAGCTGTGCAGGGAGGAGGAGAAGCAGCACAGCAACGGCTCCCCCTCCTGGCCAGCTGATGACGATCCCTTGGATGACAAGTCAACTGATGTGCTGATCCACACGCTGCTGGCCCACCAGCATTCAGAGGAGCTGTCGCCCGGCAGCAACACACCCAACGGCTCAGTGCGCAGCATCTCACGGAAGGTCTCACAGATAGACAGCCCAAGCGCTAGTGGCACACTGCCAGCAGCAGGCAATGGGAACTTGGTAGAGGCTGCACCACCAGAGATGTCAGTTGCCCGCTCCCTGTCTGACCAACTGGACGAGGCACTCGCTGCCCCGTCCACCTGCCCAGCCACCAGCATAGGCATGAGCTGTGCAATGGCGCTGCGCGGCCTGTCACACAATGAGGCGTGCCATGCTACGTTGCTGGAGGTGGGCGCGGTGGAGGTGCTGACCACTATGATGAAGCACAAGGACCAAGCACCTGCACAGCGCATCAACGCGGCGATGGCGGTCGCAATCCTAGTGAGTGCACACTGCACAGTGTGCTGGAGTGTAGCCTGGCCGTTGCTGCGTGATGTGCTGCTGTGCTTTCGATGCATGGCTGGTGGCGGCATCTCGGCTGTAAGCTTGCAGGCAACTGTGCATTGCTGCCAGTAATGCAGACGCTGATGGCACTGCATCCATTTTTTGGCATGTACAGGTGGGGCATGAGGAGAGCAACGGCGTGCAGGTGGGTGAAAGGGAGGGGCAACACAGAATGGTTGCTATTCTGTTCTGTTGCGGGGTGCACTCTGCTGTTTAGTTGTCAACTCCAAGCACAAATGCCCTTGCAAGTCCCTATACCTGGCATTGACAATCAATCTCACTTGTGTGCACTTGCCTGTACAACTCGTCCGTACATCGCAGCTGGAGCTGGGCGAGCTTGCCAGCGTGATGCTGGATGCCCTGCGCCATGCTTGCCAGCAAAAGGCATTCCTGGGGTTCTATTGGACCGTGTGGAAGCTGTTGCAGGCGTTCGCCAACCTGGCTGTGAATGAGACCAACAAGGAGGTGCTAGTGTCCTGCGGCGCAATCGACGTGTTTGCACTGTGCCTGCTGGGCAAGCACCACAACATGCCGGTCGTCATCCGGTACACGCTGGTCACATTGTGGCACCTTGCGTTTCTGGAGGAAGCGCGGCTCCAGATCAGAGGGCGGGAAGGTGTGTTTGCGCATGTATGTCGGCTGCCACGCATGCCCATGGGCCAAAGGGGCTGTTCAGCCTGCGAATGGGGGGAAGGGTTGGCAGAACGCCGCAGGCGGTGTGCGTACTCCTGATGTGCAGTTGTCTGCTTGGCATGGCCATATCACATGACCTGCAGGTGCACCACATGCACCTCGTGCTCAATTGTCATGGCGGGGCGTGTACTCAATTGCCATGGCTGGGCGTGGCTGACTGCAGATGTGGTGGAGTACATCCGGGCACTGGTCCACTCAGGGCGGCACGACGCTGTCACCATGGAGGTGGCCAAAGGCTGCTTGTGGACTGTCGGCTGCATGAATGGGCTGAGGTCGCTGCAGAGCTCACTCAACATGCAGTCGGCGCTGGCTATCGGGGAGCGGTGTGGGGAGTCTGCTAGTACTCGCACGAGCGTGGATGAGTCTGTGTCAGGCCAGGGGCCGCGGACGCCTGCGGAGCGTGTCAGCATTCAGCTACCGGGTGCTGCCCAGGCGTCCGGCCCCGAGCAGCTGCTCCAGGGCGCAGTGGCGCAGGCACAGGCGCAGCAGCTGCAGCGGCTGGGTGAGGCAAACGGGTCAGGCCGCATCTCCCGTACACCGTCGTTGGCGCACTCGGATGCCGTCCCCGACTTGAACAGCGCGCGGCAATCAGAGGATTTGCCACCCCTGGATATCGGCTCCGCTTCTTTGCCTGTGGGCATCACCCTGGATGCTGTGCTGCAGCCGCCACCGCGTGGGGCACACATCATGATCTCCTACGAGTGGGGCTCGCAAGCCAAAGCGCTTGCTCTGAAAATGGAGCTCGAGTCGCGGCAGTGGGGCACGTGGCTAGACCTCGACAAGATGAGCGGGTCCACACTTGAGGCCATGGCTCTGGCGGTGGAGGGCGCAGCGGCAGTGGTCGTGTGCGTCACCAAAAAGTACAAGGAGAGCCAGGCGTGCCGCACGGAGGCCGAGTACGCGTTCCGGCTGAAGAAGCGCATCGTACCCGTTATGATGGAGGCGGGCTACCAGGTGTGTGGCCTAGGGGCGTGTGCAGGGCAGCCCGGCCTTTACCTGCAGCCTATAACCCTTACCCATTATCATGGCCAGTGAACTTCAGTCTTGTTAATGCAGCTGCCAGGTTGTGAGCCTGCCTAGGGGTACCCAACACCCATGCATCTTCTGTGTTGGGCTTGGCTCCGTACCTGGTGGCCCATAACCCACAGGCTGTAAGTGGCTGCTGCTGCGCCACGAATGCCTGCAATCGCGTGACGCACCAACTGTACACTGGTGGTCATGTGCGCACGTGCAGCCCAACGGCTGGCTGGGCGCCCTACTGGGCACCAAGCTGTACTTTGACATGAGTGACCGGCGCAACATCCCTGACAAGGTCCGCCTGCTGGAGCGCGAGCTGGCTGACATCAAGCACCTGGTGCAGGCCAGCTTGGGTGAGGCCACCACCTCGACTGGGAACATCTCTGGGCCGTTGGCAGGGGGCCAGGCATCTGGGGCAGTCGGATTAGGGGTGCCACGTGCCGGGGGCAGGTCAATTGCCATGGCCCGCTCATCGAGCATGAACGCGGTGCAGGGCAATGTGCGGCACAGCGTGGACCTGACGTGTGGCGGCATGCACGGCCATGGGTTTGCGCGTGGCGCGATCCAGGGGCCTACGCGCTTCTCGCGCCGTACCTCCATGTCAGTCAGCGCCTCCCAGCTCGGCCGCCCCTCCATCCACCTAGGCACCACTCCAGAGCACAGTGGCCTGGAAGCCATCAGGGAGAGTGATCGCGCGTCATCCACAGGGGAGAAGAGCATGGAGCTGACGGCAGCAGCTGCCAAAGAAGCGGCGGCCCTGGCGCGCTCCACGGCTGCCTCGACATCTGTGCAGCGCGAAAACGTGTCGGGCGTAGCCTTGGCATCCATGAGCGCACTGTTTGGTGGCTCCAGCACCATCTCCACGCCCAAGAACCCCGTGCACCAAAGCCAGGGCCTGCAACATGTGGCGTCCCTGACCAGCATCGTGCAGCATGGCCTTGACCATGGGCCTGGGCACAGCCATGGGCACAGCAGCCTTGGCACTGGGTGGCATGACAAGCTGCACAGCCCTGCCGGCCCCTCGTCTCACCGGCTGCAGTTCCTGGATATGGAGGGGGCCAGCGTGCTGTCTGACTCAGATGACGACGACAGTGCCAGTGAGAACAGCAGCGTGCGGCCCGGTGTGGCGCGCACGTCTGCCGCCAGCTCGGCCACATTGGCAGATCCGGGCTGGGACTGGAGCCAGATCATGGTCGAGAACTGGTCGCTCGCACACGTCGCACGCTGGCTGACGGACGCCAACCTCAGCAACCTCGTGCCAACTTTTACCAGACACAAGGTGCGGTCAGGTGTGGGGTGGTGGGGGAGATGTAGGGCTGCAAGATGTATTCGTCATGGCTGCAGTGGCGTCACACTGATGGCGCTACACACTGTGGTGGCTGGTAGCCGCAGCAGCGGAGTGCCTGCTGCTGATGCCCGAACCTGTTTGCCTTCAACTGTGCTCACAGATCGATGGGCGGGCGCTGGGCGGGCTGCACCGCCTGGCCAAGCAGGGCGAGCTGCGTGCGTGCCTAAAGGAGGATCTGGGCATCACCCGCATCGGGAGCATGCTGTGCTTCATCGATGAGTTATTCAAGCTGATGACAGATTAGATGGATGCTGCTCGGGAGGAGGGTTCCAAGGATGACCAGCAGCGCGTGGCACATCCATATGGCCTGTCATGTTTTGTGCTGGGCGCGTGATCCTGTTTCGGCTACCGTATTCATAGCCCGGCCTGTCTTATGCCACTTGTGGCACCGCGCTCTGCGTGGTGCCACTGTGTGGTGCCACTTTTGATGTGTCCCCGAGTGCGGTCTGGGTTCGTATACACATGATACCTGACAAGCCATTTCACAGCTCCACACCTGGAATGGTGGTGGTGCTGTTGCCTTGTTAGAATAAGCCCTAAATTGTTTGCAGCCTGGTTTTTTGCATTGCGGGCGGCACATGCTTAAATGGCACATGCTGGAGTGCTGGAGCATGGTGGATCCGCAAGTGCACAGGGCTGGAAGGCTCAAATGCACCGTGCTGCTGCTCATGGGGTCGTAGACAACCCAAAAATGGATGAGCAAGCAATCGGGTAGGCAAAACAATATCTAAACGCTTCTCAAAAGGAAAGCCGACCTGTACTGCTTTTTGGTTGTACCACAGTGATGTGGTTATCAAGGCAGAGTTTGTATCTGCGCGTATCACAGCGTTTCCGGAATTGTGATATCAGCGGCAGGCATATACAGCACGCCACTAAAACCCTGATGAATAGTAGTAGGTCGTCCGAATGTAGCCTATCATTGCAGGATTTTTGCAGCGCCTGAATCACACGCCAGCATACATGAAGGTGATGAGTTTGCGGTCGTCGCAGTATCCAATACCACAGCATCAGCATCCCTCGCGAGGACGCAGGGTGGTGCAATGCACCGTGCAGCTAACGAAGGAGGTAGTTTACGCTGCTGTGCGCGACAAAACCAACACCAGCCAACAACCACCACCAGTAGTGTACCAGCGCCTGGTGCAAGTTCGACGAGGGACAGCCACGGACGTGGTAGTCAGCAAGCAGAAGACAGATGCCGGAACTGCCACGACAGCCATGCGTGGGGTGGACTTGCATGCGAGCATCATGGACAAGGGCGCAGCACAGGCCACAGATTGGCTGTCCCACCTCTTCCTGCCCCCTGGCTACCCTGCTACTGTAACGCCTGACTACCTGCCCTACCAGGTGGGTGCTTGCCGCCGTGCGGCTCGTGCACAAGGCATAAACAACAAAGGAAGTCTGAGAAATGACCCGTTCACTACCTCCGCCTGTGCCCTTCCCTTTCCCAGCTCTGGGCGGTGCCAACACACGGTGAGTTTTGGGGTTTGGTAAAGGGGCTGAGTTTGTGGGAACAAACAGGCATAAGCTGCTTATGCCGCACAGATGCTGGCCCCACGCAGCATCATGGCATATACCGCGCACACGCACTTCCATTAATATGCGCATGCCATGCACTGCCCGCTGCATGCAGTGCTCGGCAGCCTGTGCCACGCACTGACAACCAGCAGCCTGCTGGGTGCTGTGGGCATCAGTGCCGGCCCTGCTGCTACCACAGCCGCGTCAGCTGCGATTCGGTGGATCACAAAGGACGGGCTGGGGGCGGCGGGCCGTTTCCTAGTGGGCGGCCGGCTGGGGGGGGAGCTGGACGACGAGTACGTCTTGGCTGGATGGCTGCTGGTTGTTGTGTATTTCAATGTTTTCATCTATAAAGTTGTTTTCAAAGCATCATCATGCTGTGCTGCTCAAAACGAATGCCCATACCTGTGCGGTGGCGGGCGCATTGCCCAGTTGTTGGCAGCCACTGCCAGCAATTACATGCGCAGCTGTTGAATTGTGGCCTGCATAATGCGCAGCATATCAGGGTGCATCCGCCTCATCCGGGGCCGCATGAGCATCTCGTGTACGCCTTCCATCCTCACGGACCCCGCACACACGCCCACGCTGCGCGCAGCCCAAGGTTTTGGCGCATGTTTGCCGAGGGCATGAGCACAGTGGGCGCTGGGCTGGAGATCGCGACTGGCGTGTATCCGCAGCACTTCCTTGTACTCGCATCAATCGGCCACCTGTGCATCTCAATTGGCAAATCCACGGGCAAGCCTGTCTTTCGCATTATTCAGAACCGTGAGTGCGGGGCAAAGGGTGCTGGGGTGCTGTCAGAGTGTGCAGGCAAGTTGCGGGGCCATGTGCTGGCCAGAGCTGCCAGACCTAAGGCATGCATCGCTTGCCATGGACGAGGGTGGCATGGCGGAAACAACACAGTTTGATGCAGTATTCACGGCCGGCCGTTTAACTATCCTTGTGTGGCCCATAACCGTTTGAAGTATGCTTGTGGCACGCCGCCCTCATGTACCTGCAGATTTTGCGGCTGCCAACAACATTGGCGCTGTGTCCGCTAAAGAGGAGGTGTGGGAGGTGACGGCTCAGGTCGCAGGCTACACCGCGTCACTGCTAGTGCTGCACGCGCTCGACAGCCTGCTCATCCCACTGACGTCAGACGGCGAGGGCGGGGTGGCCGAAGGCGCGCTGCTGCTGGGCGCATTGTGGGCGACGTTTCAGGGCATGGTGCGTGCCAGGGGTTGGGGGCTGGGGGGAAGGATGGGCAGAGCAGGGGCCTCCATGTATAAGCGCAGCTGCCTGAGGCTCTGGTCATGGTTCCTGGTCAGCAGGTCTTGCTCTTGCTGTGCCTGGTCATCTGTACACTGACTTTTCTACCGGCCGCACTGCCGACTGCTCTGGATTGCAGCACATCGCGATGCGCTACATGAGCCTCAAGGTGCTCGTGTTCCCCAGCCTCAGCGAGAAGCGCGCGCGCATCCTGATAGACCGCCATGTGCGTGGCCAGTCGCTGGAGCCCCCAGAGGTTGTGAACAAGCAGGAGCCAGTCTTCCTGCCGGTGTGGCTGAGCGCACACGGCCCAAAGGTGCATTTCAGCAACACCAGCGTGGCTGAGGCCCTGCTGGGTCCAGATGATGATGGGTTGGAGCAGGCAGTGGATGTGGCCCTGGCCCTGTATGAGCAGGAGGAGTATGTGCTGGCCTGGCGCAATGACGAGGCGTGGGTGGTGTTGCATGAGGGGGCGGGGCCGCAAGCCACGTTGCGTGCGCTATACCAGGCCATGTGGCTGCACCACCACACACAGCAGGCAGAGGAGCTGGGCACAGATCTGGGCGCACAGGACGACACCAGCAGCCCATGGCTCGATGCCCTCCACGTGAAGCTGCTGTCTCACAGCCTTGTGGCTATGGATGGTGCCATGGGCGCGTTCCATTCAGAGGCATGCCAGCTGGGGTGGATCACGGACGCCCCGCTGATTAAGCCTGGTGATGTTCGTATCAGGGTGGAGTGAGTGTTGGTGCTAGCATACATGGCAGTAGGCCTGGGAGGAAGAGAGGACACGCAACTGCATACAGTGGCTCAGTTTTGTAATGTACGAGCACCTGTCGGTTTTTTAAAGGTGGAGGGAGAGTGGCGGAGAGAGCTGCATTGGTGACGGCCTGTTTTCAGGCTTGATGCCTGAGAGGATTGTTGGATTGGCTGGTTCGAGATGTGTGTTGTGCAAGTGTATGTCACTGTACTGGACTTCAGTTGTGCTGCAGAGAGCGTGATCTTGTGGCATCTGGTAGGAGTGTGCAGCAGGTGTGTTGCTCTTGTGTGCATGCTAGAGTTGAAAGCTGTGTACAGTCGAGTGTGTGGCACCACTATTCAGGCAGCAGATGTCATGGAGAGAACAACACTATGATTCGTGAATGCTTTACAAGCCATAGCAAGAGAGACACAAGTATTGCCTTCTCTCATAAGTAAACAGGGTCCGAGAGGAATCTATGAATGAAGGCGCAAACTTGCTTCAACAGCCAGCTAGCCAGCTGGCTAGCTACCATGTCTGATCCCAGTTCAGCCCAGCACCGCAGCAGGCACACCAGCCAAACCTGCCTCCTTGGCCCCTCCTCCCCCATTGTCCCCAGATTGTTCAACCAGTCCGTATGTGACACAGCCCCCTAACGATATATGCCAACACCACTGTGACCCTGATCCCACCCAGTGGTCGTAAGGCCCTGTGCTGCTGCTGCACAGCCCAGGGGGGCTGCTTAGAAGCGCTCGCCCCAGTTGATGAACAGCGAGCCCGTGCCAGCGTTGCAGTCGCGCGCGTACTCAAACCTGCACGCGCCCAGCACCTTGACACCCGCGCCGTAGCTCATGCCCCGCCCAGGCTTGCGGTAGTACTCGGTGGGGTTGCCCTCGAGCGCGCGGCTAGACCCGAGGTCGCTGCCGTACTCGGCAAACGCGTACGCGGTGCCAGGCAACCCGTAGTTCTTCAGAGGCACCCGCACCTCAGCAGCTGTCTCCAGGAAGCGGCGTGCTGCGCCCAGCTCACCATATGTGTAGCCGCGCACTGAGTAGGGGCCACCGAGGGTGAAGTAGTCGTAGGAGGCCATGTCGCCGATGCAGTTGCCGGCGCGCGCATGCAGCACGAGCGTGTTGGGCGCCTTGCGCTTGATCCACACGTCGTCCATGGACAGCTTTGGCGTGAAGGGCAGCTGCATGAACTTGGTGATGCTCGCTTGCGCGCGGTTGAACAGGCCACCGGTCAGCCCAAATGACTTGCCGCCGGGCAGGGGCACCTTGAGGTTCAGGCCCTGGTCCACCTGGAACAGCATGCGTGTTCCCAGCTGATTGCCGTTCACAAACTGCACATCGTCCAGCGCGGTGAAGTGCTGGTAGGACAGGGAGTAGTCCTTGCCATTGCCTGATAGCGTGGTGGCGGGCCCGTTGTCGGCGTAGTAGCCACGTGACACCTTGGTGCCCTTGGCCACCGTCTGCCCGTTCTCATCACACGTCATGACCTGCTGTAGGATTAGCGCGTGCTCCACCTTGTTGTCCTGCCCACCCACATGGCTGGTCCATGCCTTGCAGCCCAGGCGGTCCACAAACACAGGGGGCACCTCATTCTCCACAGGGCTCGTGAACACAGGCGACAGCTTGCGCGTGTTGAACACCTGCGGCGCGAGTGCGTGATTGAGCCATATCATAGTCCGCGCTGCCAGACCGTGGCAGTGTGCACCGCGGCCCTTGCCACTGGGGCGTTGCAGCAGCAGTTCAGCCGCACTGACCGAACTACCTGTCTGTCCTCAGGTCCACACTGCCCCCAAACCTACGTACCGTCGCATGGGGCATTCAGCATGGTCATGCAGGTGCCCCCAGGGTCATGCATCATCCCACCGCTCTTCCCAACAAACCGCGCACCTGCACGTTGCGCGTGGTGTTTGGTGCGTAGAAGGGCTCGGTGTAGGAGCACTGGAAGCCCAGGTCTGCGCCCGGGTTGCGCCAGTCGCTGGACGACAGCGACACACTCAGTGACTGCGAGTCGCCAAACAGGTTCTCATGGCTCAGCTCAATGGAGCCACCAGGGATGAGTGACTGGCGTGACAGCTGGGGCAGCGCGCCCTTCATCTGGAACGTCCAGTCCAGGTCCATCTCCAATGAGCGAGGCTCCACCTCATTCACCACCACGTGCACATTGATCTTGGAAGGGTCCTGCATGTCCTGCTCGGGCTCAATGTTGACGTCCTCCAGCAGCCCGCACGCATACACATTGTTCATCGCATCGTAGCCGTCATCCAAGTGGTAGTGCTCGCCCTTCTGCGCGTGGCCACACACGAGCGGACATCCCCCGAGGGGCACCACGTGCTCAGCGTCTGCAGCACCAGCCACAGGCTCCACACGTGCACCACTGGTGCACGTGCGCCTCTCATGACACCTCAACCCTTTACCCTCCTCTCTTGCTCTCTCCCTCTGCCCCC
>BDCZ01000048.1:5014-50884 GCA_001662365.1 Chlamydomonas applanata
TGCGCTTGATCGTGTAGTCACCGATGTCGGGGATGGCCTCCCACTCCGACTCTGTGTAGTTAAAGGTGAAAGGTAGCCGGAGGAAAGAGCAAGACGGCATGAGTGAGGTGGCATGAGTAAGGTGGCACGAGTAAGGTGGCAGGTACAAAGGTAGCATCAGGCTGGGGAGCAGGAAAACGACCAGGACAGCTGCAAGGAATGCATTTGCCTTCAGGCAGGCCTTCAGGGATCCATTTCGATCTGTAAACCCCTGCTCACCTGCAGGCATGTGACGGCATGCAAACTGTACTGAACCGCAGTGCATCTGAACTCTGGATCCGTAACACCCCCACCTGACACATCAGCCAGCTTGCGCTTCAGGTCTGCAAACTGCTCTGTGATCTTTGGGTTCTCAGCACGGTACCGCTCAATCTCCTCCTTGAGCCGCTTCTCACGCCGCTCCTGTGACCAGTACGGCAGTACACGGCAGTACATGACAGTGGGTTGTAGAGCAGTACACGTCAGTACAGAGGGCCCACGGCCACAAATACAGGATTCCAGGGAGTCTGGTCTTCGTATTGTTACAGCCGGCTGTTCAGCACAACATGTGATGCAGTATGGAGCCATGAAGCTGCATGTGCAGCTGGGAGTGCAGTGCGTGTTGGGGTGTGCATGCGATGGCATGCCGTGCGTACGGTGGTGCCCTCAGATTCGCCTTGAATCTCCGCATGAGCCCCCATGCGTGAGTCACGCGCATGGCTGCTGCAACCGCGCAGCAGAGCCCCCAACTCTGCCGCTCCCGAGCATATGCCCAGTCAGGGCAAGGAAGGGGGTTGACATGCCTGGCTGCAGACAGCATGGCGTGCACATGGGAGCATCCAGCCTGCCACACCACCCCCGCCTCACACCCGATCACATGCCGTACAGCCCGGCCGCCTGGACACCAACGCAGGCCATGCAGCCACCAGCAGTAACTGGCCAACCAGCCCCCCGTCTCCCCAAGCCCTCCGTATGGAAGCCATCAAGAGATGGCTGCTACCAGCCATGGCTTGCGCCATGGGGCAGCAGGCTGGGGGCGCACAGGTGTGCCGGCCAGCACAGCATGGCTGCTGGTTTGTGGCGCAGAGGGCGAGCGTGTTTGATGGTGCAGACGGGAGGAGTGTGCGCGCTTGCAAGGAGGCATGGGGCGGGGTGTTGCGTGATGCAGCATGCGTGGCTACGCTCACTAAAGATCTCATCACTGGGCAAATGCATGCAGCATCTGGCATGGCATGTGGGGCATGCAGAGCAGGTGGCATGCCTGCATGGCATTTGCCGTGCAGCAGAGCGTGAGGAAGCCGGCGCAGGGTACCTGCGACATGCTGGACTTCCAGCAACCTGCGCACAAACGCGTGCTGCACGCCGTGCAGTGCAGTGCAGTGCCATGCCTGTGCTGTGCTGTGCTGTGCCGTGCCGTTCCTGGCTCCTGCTCCTCTGTCCCACCCACCCTTCGCCGCTCGTCCATAAATTCATCCACTGCATCCCAAATCTTATCAGCCTCCCTGTCGTCCTCGTCGTATGCTCCACCAGCAAAGGCACCTGCAGCGGGCAAGCACAGCACCAAACCGGCTTGAATCTGCACAAGCCAGGCGTGCCCCAAGCATGCACATGCACGCCACGCATGCTGTAGCATGCAGGTGAGCGTTCATGCATTGCAATTTGTGTGGCCTTTGGCCACTTTTTAATCTGCACTAACCGCTTGTGAGCCTCCATGCTTCCATGTGTGCAGGCAGTCCGCATGCACACCTGCATCATTTCCCATGAACTCATCAAACTTGTTCTCGTCCACTTTCTGCTCCTCGCCGCCATCATCCCTCTTCCCAGGTGCCTGCATCCGGTCACAAGTCAAGTGTGTGCATGCAGTGGGCGAGCGCACGTTGGATCACCAGGCAATAACTCCCAACGACCGCACATCACAGAACTGTGCACAGCATGCAGCATGTGTTATATCCAAAGCCTCCAGTCCATGCATGCAGGGGCTCCACAGATAGGGGGTGCATGGCCATGGTACAGGCATGCATGATGCATGGTGGTGCATCAACCTACATCTCCACCGGGCGCTGCACCGGGCCTTGCAGGACCGATATCCGAGCGGGTGGTGAAGCCTGTGGCACCACGACCCAGACCAGCCACGTAGCCTGACGGAGCAGGCACCGAGTTCCAGTTCACGCGCTGCCCAGGAGCTGCATCGACCTTTGCCTTCACGATAGGCACCCTTACAGGTGGCAAATCTGGTTTGGTGAGCATTTTGGCTGCTTGATAGTCAGATCAACCTGGTCTGGAGAACCCCTCACGACATAGCAACTTGTACTGAGGTGAAACCCTGCTGGGGATCACAATTGACAGGCGTGTCAAAGAACCCCATCTTCGTCACAGGTCAGTGTCTGCAGTGTCATGCTGGTGCAGGAGGAGGGGGGAAGGGAGCCATTGGCGTCTCAATCTGCTTATCCACGTTTCCAATTGCTTACCCCTTTCCCTTGCTGAACCTTGCATCAGGGTTCTGTCTTCTGGCAGCTCTTACGTCTTGTATCTTGCTGTCACGCGCACGCATGGGTTCTAGCAGGAACAACATGCGAGGGATAGACCAGCTGCACTCAATCGTAAGAAACGTGCTGAACATGAAACCCAAGAGAGCCTGCCAAGGGGACTATGCACATTGAGACGAATGGGCGTGTTTAGACATGCACCAACCATGTGGCAAGCTGGCTGGGGGTCCAGCGGCAGGAGGTACGTCGCATTGCATGCGGACACAATGTTGGTGAACGTGCGCCGTGCATGCGCAGAAAGAAGTATCAAGTATGCGCAGGATTGATGCTGACACAGCGCACGGAGGGGGTGCAGAGGGAGACTGGGGCCAAGCTCAGCTGAAAGTTTGCCATCTACCACACGGGGCCGCTGATGCGCCGCTTACTTGCATACATGTGCGCCATACTGTGTGGCCTGCGTACGGCCCGCGGTAACCCCATAACAAGCAGCAGTCCCCTTGCTGCAGATTGCAATGCCGAGCATTCAAACTTCAAGTGCTGGAAAGGGGTAGGTAAGTCAGGTATCGGGGGCGGCCACATTTGAGCGAGAACACAAGGCTTGCATGACAGGGCGTTGAATCTCCCTGCGCATACTGTGTAATGCCAGCTGTGCCAGCACGCCGTTGTTTGTGCACCAGCCTCTTGCGTATATGATGTGGAGCATGGCCCCCATTCTCAGGATTCAACCATGCTGAGCTGGCGTCGCGTTGTGCTGGCGGTCACACCGGCACCGAGTAACCCAAAGGAATCAAACCCTGGCGCACGCGCAAGAGAAGCCAGCGTACCACCTTTTACAGCTCCTGTCCATCTCAGTCCAGTTCGTCCACCCACGCACCCCGGTTTCTAAATCTCAACCCACATCAAGGATGAAGTTCGACCTCAAGATCGACAACGATGTGCTGCTGAACGTGAGTGGGCGGCCGTGTGGCCGTGCAATGCGTGCATGATGTGTTTTGAAACTGGTCTGCGTCAGCATGCGCTGACCCAACCATCCCTCCCCCTCTTCTGCCCGCCCTGGCCACGCTGCAGGTCAATGCCGCTGGTGTGGGCGCGATGGCAGTGGCGCATGGGGGCATGAACAAGAAGATGAACGAGCTCGTGTTCGCAGACGGGCACGGCTTCAGCGAGGCCAACGTGAAGCATTTCGGCTTGGTGTCTGCCGCACTTGGTGGAACACTGGCGATTGGTGCAAGGTCCTCAGACGAGAAGGCCAAGAAGGTAGGTCATCATGTAGCCGTTTGAACCCCTGATGCTGTAGCATACACTGCACTTCAGCGCTGCGCTGGACTCCGAGCGCGCGCGCTGGAGAGCGCTGGATGGCTTCTTCTCTCGTGCCTTGGCGTTCCGTCGAAGATATGGCCTGCTGATCTGGAAGGGCGCCACATCAGCAAGATTGATAAAATCTGGGTAAATCTGCTGCTCCCTGTGTGCAGGACCTGCTGAAGCTGTGCGGCGCTGGCTGGGGTCTTTGCTCTGCTGCGCACGCATGGAACATCAAGAACAAGACAGAGAAGCGGGTGAGCAGAAGTCCAGATTGTGCCATATATGCATGTGCTTTTTGCCAAGTCTTGTGTACGCCGCTGCGCGCTGACATATCATGCATAGTATCATGCCCTGCGCTGTGCGCCTGCCAAACCCACAACACGCTGGGCTGGCACAAGGCGAGTGTCCTGCATGCCTGTTGCATCATGGCTGTTGCACCAGAGACCGATCTGAGCTGAGATGTGCGCCATGTGTTGCACAGGATGTGGTCATCCCCATGGCTGCCGCCGGTGCTGCCCTGGCTGCCGTCAACCTGTATGCTGGAAGTAAAGGACGCTCGCTGCCTTATCCGGACTGGCACACTCGTCCTTTCGAGGCGCCTCTTCGCCAGCAACGGGCTCTTATCATCACATAACCGACACACGCACGAGCACAGGATGTCCAGCACCCATGTGATCTCCGTGCCTGTACTACTGCATACTCTTTCAGCCGGATGTGAGCCTTTGGCTCCTCATGACGGGATTCGTGCTGTTTACAGGTATAACGACTGTACCATAATGACTTTCACGGTTCAGGATGACTGCTGACTTTGTACTCTTGCACTCGGACTTGGAAGTGACCAGACTCGCTGTATACTATTCTGATGACATGTTGTTGGTTTGTGCGCTGTAATGAATTACAGCACGCAGTATCGTACATCCCTGCTTGGCAGTACACAACACAACAGTTGAGCCGCTACCAGGTGCAGAGCAGTATGTTGCAAAATAAAGACAACCAAGATCAAGATGCATACAGCAGTGCGACATCAGCAGCGTGCTGCGATTACATCCGAGCGACGCTGCAGGGATGCAAGGCTGATTTACATAAGCACGATGCCACGATCGAAGAGGAACCTCGTTTCCACTCATGCCCAGCGACGGGATGTCCTGTTGCTCCCTGTGTGCCTTGCGCCTGTGACCATGGCGTTTGGTGAGTCAGTGCACACCTCTGTTATGAACCTGTAGCCTATTGCATGGTGTGGTGTCAACACACGCATGGTGGCATGGGGCACAGTCCCTGCCATGTGTGGTGTCTACTGCCTTTTGTCCGCTCAAATCGCAACCAGCGTTGCGCCCTGGCTGCATGGACTGCAGATGCGCATGCGGAGGTGCTGTTGCCTGATCAGCTTAGTGGGACACCAGGCTTTGAGTTGGCTGCCCCTGCGTTTAGTGAGCAAGGCACATGGCAGCAGCTGGAGGATTGGGTGAATGGAGAACCCGGGTCAGCACGCATCACCAATCCAGGCAATTCCTGGGCGCTGAGCAACAAGGGGCGGCAGCTGTTCTACCCAGAATGGCTGCGTGGTACATGGTGCGTACACGCGAGCACGCAGTGCCAGCACAACACTCAGTGTGTGCGGCCTGTCAGCTTTCTTGTGTGTTCCGTTGCGGCATGTGTGCCACGCAGCTGCCCTGCTGTTCGCACATGCACTTTTGTGTGCGATGCACGACGGGGCCTCATGCTATTCCATGTGGCCCTCGCCTAGTCATGCAGGCATGAAGCTGGCCCTGGCCGTTGCTGCGCGACCTGTAAAAGAACACGTACATTTATCTTCATTACTTTACCATCTGTTGTTCGTATGTAAGCAAATGTGACAATATGCGCTGTGTCGCCTGCATGGCATCTTGGCATGTGCAGGCGCGTCCGCGCGCTACTGCGTGGTGTGGGCTTTCCTTTGGGAAACAAGTACATATCCAGGGTCACTCCAGGAGTTGTCAAAAACTCAATGATCGTGGCTTTGGCTGACGTTGGAGCGGCCATGGAAAGCCCTGCGGAGTGGCGGGTCCGCTTTATGGACTTTCCTGGAGAGGGGGGTGTGGTGGCTGACAGGTGAGCTGCGCAGTTGCTCCTTGCTTGACTTTTCCTCTGCCTTGTTTTTGTCCACAGATCAGCCACGTGCCTGTGCTGCTCGGCCCCAGCCTCAAGGATGGTGGTGACTGCCATCTGATGAGTCAGATCTTCAAATTAGGCTCTGAAGCCTGAATCAAGGCCCTATCCCTGATCCCTGATCCTATCCAGTATGTCTCCATTCCCTGGCCTGAGCTGTTTCTGACGACAGCGCCCCTGGGTGATGCATGGTCATGCAGGCCGTATAACACGGCACAGCAGGTGGCTGCACTGCTGGGCTACCCAGCTGTAAGGAAGGTGGAGTATGACCCTCAGGACAACCCCACACGCATGGTGAGCGAGCCCTCTATCTACTGCACACCTGAGCAGGGCTTGATGTTACATAACAGCAGCACGCTCCACAGCCCATACCCAGATGACTGGTTTTACATCTGTGCATGTTGCATGTTTGCTTGCATGTGCTGTTGTGCACTGTATGGGCTGCGACCACAGACATGTGTTTGTATAGGGCAGAACCACTGCATCCTGCATACCTACGGTCACACACACTATGCGTGCACACGCAGTCGGTCGTGTACGCTACACCCCGCAAGAGTGGCGTGTCAGGCCCAGCCAGCAGCAGTGACCCTCTTGCCAGCACTACGCCACAGCCCCAGCAGTACGATCTGCGCAAGGCAGAGATCTTCATCAACAACCGTTCCAGCACGCCGCTGGGCAGCTGTAGCAGTAGCGGCAGTAGCAGTGGTGGCCCTGGCAGTAGCACACCGTGCGTGTGGATCGGATCAGAATTGTACCGCCAGGTCAGTCAGGCTGCACGGCAAGGAAGTGTGGGAGATTACATGACAGTGACGCGGTACAAGCTACTGCCAGCAACTGACCAGGCTGCTACAAGTGGCAGTCAGACAGGCATCAATGAGGTCAACGGTGGCGGGCGAACGGTCCTGGCAGACATGCGAGTTGCTGCATTCCTGCAGCCGCAAGATCCACAGTACTTTGAAACCGGGGGGCAGGCAGTAGCTGTGTATGATTACGTGCTGGAGATGACCCCTGTGGCTGCGTGATCCTTCACCTGAGTGATGAAGTGATTGGCAAACGGCCCAGCACACGTTTAAGGCCATGTGACAATGCTGGTGACAATGACATGTACTTCCTCGACCGCGTCTAGCAGGTGGTGTGCATTGGGCACAGTCAGCAGGGCTGCACAGGGCTGTCCATGAGCAGTAGCTTCGTTGGATGGCGGTTGCTATGGATCATAATATCCAGCTGCCGCCACGAAGGCACAGAATGCATAGGTGCAGGGCCGCACCCATGCCAGATTGCCAATGTCTACGGCACAGGGTGACTGTGAATGTACAGCGATGTCAGCAGCCTACTGCTTACACATTTCATTATGCGGCATGCCACATAGTGGTATGCCATGCACAGTTTGTTGGTGCTACATGGCATGCCATAGCCAGGCCTTTGACCATAGAAATCTTCGAAACGTTCCCAGCATCATCACAAGAAAGCTACACTGCCATCACATTAGATTGCAGTTATTGGAATTGAATCATCAGAATGGACACAGGCTAGAACCCAAGTCAAATCATTGTGACTTCTTGAATCAACTCTCCCCTGCTGTTTTACAATCCTATGGCAATAATGTCTGTTGTGCACGGGGAAGATGCAAGCTTGCAGCTATGCTTTGTAAGGACCAGCGACCAGCGAATGCGCAGTCCAGTCCCATGCGTGTTGACATCATTTGTTTTTCCCCTGAGGAAAAGCACAACCATCACCCCTGACTTGGCTGGCATGATGAGTGACTCCACAGCCACATCAGGCACCCTCCTCAATCGCTGTCCTCATCCCCATCTTTATCATCGTACATGTCATAGCCTCCTGGGCCATCGCCTCCATCTCGCCGCTGCCGCCACTGTGCCTTGTGGTGCTGCCGCCGCATCCGCATGAACTCCTCACACAGCTCCTCCTGCGTGTTCCATCACCAACAGGACACGCTACTCTGATCCGCCGCCAACAGGCCGCACTACTTTATACGCAAACATAACTACCACAGTGCCTGTACTGCACCCTAGTCATCCCACGCCGACAGCACGTGCAGCGCAACGAAGCAGCCAGGGCCAAAGCAGGGCACGACGTCCATGGCACGCAAAGCAGCCGACGCAGCTAATGGAGGACACTGCATGCCGCCGTGCAGCAAGAGACGGGCACAGGTAGCGGCTAAGCATGCACCCGGATTGAGCTCATTCAGGCAGTAAAAACGATACTGGTACACACACAGGTCCTGTGATTGAATCTATCACGTAACAGTCACAGAACAGATGAAGTCGCACCTCTGGATTGTCATACACAGCCTGCATCTGGCGTTTGAGCATCTCCAGCACTTCCAGAGGCGCCCCTGCAGCCATCTGTGCACTCAGCACCGACTCGATGCTCTGTACCTTGCGGTACGGCCACCGGCTGATCTGCAGGCGGCACAAGGCGGTACAGCGCCCCGCATGGCAGGAGTAACGTGAGTCATGCAAAAGCACAGAGCAGATCGGCGCGCAAAAGAAGTGTGAAGAATGCGCACAGTGCTATCGGCAATGGGGTGCCACTTGTGCGGCCCCAAGCAGCCCTGCTGTAAGCCAGCCAACACCAGTGCTCAGCAAAGCAAACAGTTCATGAACACTGGTTCAGTGAGCATGCAGACTGAGCCGGCGTGCCACACCCACATTGAACCGCTGCCTGCAGTACTTCTTGAAGGCCGTGAGCCCCATGCCCAGCTCCTGCGCTGCCTGCCCCACAGGCAAATGGAACACACGCTTGAGCCGCTCCAGCTCTTCTGATGTGTCCCCACGGGCCTGGCTCGCGCGCCTTGCTCCCCTGCGCCCACTCTCTGGCGCACCACCCTCCTCCTCGGGCCCTAGAGGTGGGCCAACGAGGCCAGCTGGTCCAAGGATGCCCCCTGGGCCTAGTGGCCCCCCTGGCCCCATCACAAAGGGCAGGTACCCTGGGATGGGCAGGGCCAGGCCATCAGCAGGCCCGGCCATGCTAGGCCCATGGCAGAGGGCCCCCCCAGGGCCCTGGGCAAGTGATGCAAGCTCGGTCAAGCTGCGTGCTGCGGTCAAATCCAGGAGTGGTTCACTCACCCCACCCCCTGGTGAAGTTGCCGGCTCAACCGGCGGAGTAGCAGCCCCGTCTGCACCCGTCCCACCAGCAGTGGCCTCCTGCCTCGGTGTGGCAGCATCTGCAAGCGCTGCCGGCTCTGCCTGCTGGCCCCCATCCTCTGTTGGTGACTGCTCCGCCACTGAGGGCATGGCAGCTGTAGGTGGTGCTGAGGTAACGAGCTCCTGGCCCACAATGGCTTCTGGTAGGGCCATGGATGTGCTGCGGCTGCGTGGTGCACGGGGCCCCACTGGCCCACGCGGTGATAGTGGCGGCCGGCCGCCCTGCTCGTGCACAAACGGAGATGCTACACGGAGTGTACCGCCTCCCAACCCAAGCAGCGGCATCGGGGCCAGGGGCTGCATGTGCTGTGCTGGGGGCTGCAGCGGCCCAGTGCCCAGTAGGGACAACACCTCATGAGCAATCAGCTCAGCCTCAGTCACTTCCATAGCAGCCGGTGCAGCCGCAAGCACAGCCGCTGGTGCCGCACCTGCCGCTGCTTCGCCGTCTGCCGGTGCAGCCACCACTGCCGCTGCCACCGTTGGTGTAGGGCCTGAAACACCAACAGCCCAAGGGGCAGCCGCTGCTGAGGCTGAGGCAACTGCCTCACTCATCAGGACATCCAGCCCTCCAGTTCCTGCAGCTCCCTGCCCAGACACACCTCCCCCAGGCAGCGACCCGGCCACCCATGCACCCGCTTCCCCCTCCCACCGCGCCCAATCCTCATCACCACCCACGTCTTCCCCGGCTGCCCCACTCGTGGCCGCCTTGGGCCGCTTGGCCCCGCGGCCTGCGGCCCCTGCCGCTTGGCGCTCGGCGTAGCGTTTCTTGAAGAGCCGTGTGCGCTCCTGCAGGATGCGGTCATCAAACTTGACCTGCAGGTGAGGGAAGGGGCGTGACCGCGTTGACGGCGTAAGATTCTAGGGCCTCGGGGTTCAGGGTGTTATATTCTGAAGGTGCAGCAAAACGGCTGTGGGCAGCCAGAAGAGAGTGCCGCCAGGGCACAGGCAGCAGCTGAGCACGACTCAACCTGCGTGTCTGCAATACCCCACGCATCGGAACGCACAGTGTAGGCATGTGATGAGATAGCAATGCAATCACAGGTCTGGGCTGCGGGCAGGTTTTGCGACAAACACAACAGAGCACATTGTGTGGCATGGAAACGTCCGTCGTTAAGGTACCATATGGTACCAGATATGGTACTATGTCTCATGCAGCTACACAACCAGTACTTGCACAATGTAAACAGGCAAGCTCGCTTAGGTTGTAGTTTTGGAAAGGGCAATCCCAGGGCAATTTTGTGGCTGAGAACGCACGTCTGGGTCTGCATACACGGCCTCCTTGTATGAACGCAGCTCTGCCAGCAACTCCTCTGCAGATCGTGGCTCATCGACCGCACGTGCCTCCACCTCCCTAAGCATGACCTCTATGCTCTGCAGCTTGCGGAACGGCCATCGCTCGATCTGCGGTTGCACGCACATGTTTGCACGTGCGGATGCTGCAAAGTGGCAACAGGCAGCTAACAACCGTGGGTGGGGTTGTGCGGCTGGCATCTTCACAGAGCGAGGCAGCCAGCCAGTCAGCCAGACAGTCAGTCGGTCAGCCAGACAGTCAGTCAGCCAGACAGTCATCTAGCGTCATACAACCAGCTCGTCACCTAGGGCCAGGTGGCAGGCTGCCCACGTCTGCTGTTACTGGCAGCGGTTCGTGCAGGGCCACGCACGCACCCCATGCTCGCGACAGATGCGTTTCAGTGTGGATGAGGCAATGCCTAGCTTCTGTGCCGCCTCGTCTCGCTGTAGGTGGAACAGGGCCTGCACCTCGGCCCAGCTGATTGACTGGATGTGGAACTTTGGAGCCGCAGCCGCCTGCCGCATGCTGCTCGGCCCCGCGCCGGCTACATCCCCGCCCTTGCGTTTCTCAGCATCCTCGGGCCCGCGCTCACCGCCACCCTCATCTCCCTCCTCACTGCCCCCTGGGGGCCGCTCTGCACTGGCTGTGGTGACTGCCGGCACCACTGCCCCGCCCACGCCAGCAGGGACCACCCAGCCCATACCAGGGTCTGGCTTGAGCCGAGCGACTGCTGGCTGAGCCTGAGGGGCAGCAGGTGGCTCATCCGGGGACTGGGTGGGGAGGTGTGGCCCGGGAGCATTGGGCCCCGTGGCTGCTCCCACGTCACCGCTGCTGGGGCCTGAGGGTGCACTGGCTGCTGATGCAGGCACGTTGTCGCCGGCCTGCGTGGCAGGGCCTGAGGGGGGCTCGCGCGCGGCTGCACGTACGCTCCTGCGAATGCTTGGGGCAGATCTGGTGCTGGATGAAGGAGCTGGCTCCCCCATGGGCGTTGCCTTGTCCACCTTGGACGCGAGGGCCTTGTTTGCTTCCTGTAGGGACCTCAGCGCTGCTGCCTGCTGCTCAAGGTTGCGTTGCAGCGCTGCGCGCTCCGCGGCGTGAGCTGCGCGCTCGGCTGCCAGCTCCTGATTCACCGTCTCTGCCGCGGCTGCCTGCGCGGCCAGCTGCAGCGCGAGAACGTCTGCTGCTGCAGCCTTGGCATCAAGTGCTGCAGTGGCCTGCTGCAGCATAGCCTTCAGTGCCAGAGAGCGTGCCTGCTGCTCCTGCAACAACTCATGGTGTGCGCGTGCGGCCGCCACCAGGCGGGCACCGGCACTGCTCTGATCGGCCATGAACTTTACCATGCGGGGCACACTGGCCACCATATTCGCTGCCTTCTCATCCAATCTGACCCCTGCGTTGCGCTCATGCATTTCTGTGGTAAAGGCCGCCACTGCGCTCAGGACAGCCTCCATGCCACTGAGCGCCTCTTCCAGCGTGCTGAGTTTGGCTGGCTCAGGCTGGGCGCTCCCCACAGCAGGCGCCACAGCAGGCGCTGCAGCGGCGAGGGGTGCGCCCGCTGCCGCGCTCATGATAACGTCTGCCCAAGAGGTGATTCTTGAGCCTTCCGGGTGTTCGCAGCCCAGCCAGCACAGCCCTTGGCTAGTCAGCTACTGTTGATGCACTGGCCATCCGTGGCCCTGTCATGTCCCTCCTGCATGGTGGTGCATCCGTACGGGGGCGCCATGCGATCAGCATGAGCTTTCTAATTCAAGGGGACTACCACTGCTTGCATGGCCTGACCGTGCGTCTCGGTATGTATGACGCGGCAAGCGTGTCATTGTGCGCTTGTGGGGTGATACCGCGAGAGCAGACCTGCGTGGACCTGAGGGGGTCGGCCTCACGAGAACGTGAACAGCAACAGGACGCGTGCGCAGACAAGCACCTGGGCGTAGCATATCAGCGTCCGGCCCTTACCTCGGCGCATCCCGACTCATGCACTCCCTTGAATCCCCTCCCCTTCTGGTGCGAAAGCAGCAGCGCAACTGGATGGCTTCAATTGCTAAAGTTCAATCAGAGGCACTGCGCAGGGAGCCCAACGGCGAGTCTTTGAAGGGGTCGGGATTTCATGAAGGGGCGATGCTTAGCCGGTGCCTGGACTGGTGCCTGCTCGTGCTGCCAAGCAGTATATCAGCTGCACAGGGCATCAGAAGGCACAGGTCATGGTTGCACAAAATCATAGTGCAGACCCGTTCAGACCCCGCGCACATGAGCGGCCAGAGATTTCACGACTTGTGGCAAGTGCAGCAGCGCCTTGCGCCAGGGCCACAGCAGTAGCGGGCATGCCCGCACTGAGCGCATGAACTGCGCCATTCAGCTCAGACGACCCTTCTGATCAGGGGCCTTACGGAGCGGTATCAAGCTGAGCGTTCACGTTGTCTCCTACTTTACATGATATGCTTGTATTACAAGTCGGAGTCCATTCACCTTCATGCAAGCGCACCCTCCATGCTTCCATTTGTTATGGGCAACTACGTGCGTTCTCTGAAGTTCTTGGAGGTTCAAATCCTCCACCGCCCTGCACAAACTTGCCATCATGGCGCAGAAGGTTTGTCCTGCCTGCCTGCTTTGCACGGATAGGCCGCCGCAGCCAGCAGCTGCGCCTTAGCATGTTCAAAATTCACTTCAAGATTACATGCCCAAACTCCAAACTCTTGCCAAACTGAGGGCTGATGACCACTGGACCCCCTGCGCCCCGTTTCAAGTGGGGGACTGCACTGATCGGTGTGGACATGGCCTTTAGGGCCAACACCTCTGCATCCGTTGCATGGTACAGCAGCGTGGGTGCCTTGCTGGCCCGTAGCAGCGCCAGCACAGATGGAGGCAGTGCCTTGTTTGCTGGCCCTGGTGCGATGGGCAGAGCCAGCAGGTTAATCCCGTTCTCCACCACAGCTGATGCGGCCACCTCCTCTAGAGCCCCCATCAGCTTCAGCCCTCTCTGGATATTGATGCCTCGTGCTGCAGGAATACAATTGTGCAGCCAGTGCTGGGGTTGTTTGCGTGCTGGGCACGTGCAGGGCAGTGGCCACAAGTTGGATGAAGCGTGGCTTTACGTGGTGTGGTGCAGCTGCCATTCATGTGCATCAACACACCAGGCACACCGGGCTGCACGGGCAGGTGCCGCCCGCACAACCAGGCAGGCAGCAAAGCATGGGAGATCGCGCACCCGCAGCAGCGGTGACGTAATCGTTGAGGGCGGCAGCGGCGGTGGCTTGAGCCACCCGTGTGACGTTGCTTGACGTGAGCGCGGTCAGCAGCACCAGTCGGTCTGTGGCGGACAGCAGCATAGAAACAATAACAACACGGCTCGTCACAGATATGTCCAGCGGCCTGCATTGCACGATACACACTTTTCATGATACCAACCAGAAGCTGTGGTGCATCAGCAGGTGGTCGTGTCCCCTAGAGTGGTTGGCCCACACCAGCCTTGGGCATGTGCCCAAACCGTTTCCACGCCACAGTGCACGTGTGCATGCTGTGCAGGTGCCACCACCCGGATTGAAAACACAGAGGCAAGGAACAAAATCCTGTCGGCAGGTGCGCGGATGGTCAGCTATGAATTGAACTTGTCAGGTGGGACCCACCAGAGCGCAGGTTTGGGTCCATGAGCCGAGAGCCCAACAGTGCCATGATGTTAACACCCCACGGCGCCACCAGCGCCATCGTGCGCAACGGGTCCTTGGGCCCTGGCGCCTGCTTGGCATTTGCTGTTGTCAGCACCACTGGCAGACCCAGCGCTCGGAAGCGCTTGGCAGCACCAAGGGCTACAGAGCCCACCACATGGGCGAAGTCTGAGCTGGTGAGTTGTGCACTGCCCAGGACGATGAGGACCCGTCCGGGGCCGGGGTAGTCCCCCACCACACCACGTACATACTTTTCCAACACATCTAATAGGCCCGCGCCCGCTCCACGAATGAGTACCTGTGGCAGTGAAGCACATGCAATCAAGCACGTTATGTGCGGCACATGTCAAGGCCGTAAATGACAACATGGTGTAGGCACATAGCGCATCAACAAGGTGTGCAATGAGATGCTGTGCTGATGGTCTAGGGGTATGCGGTAGGGATGCGGCCAGGCCCACCTGGGTGACGATTTGGCTGGTGCTGAGGCCATACGCAGGGTCAGTGGCCGACTTGAGCGCAGCAGCAATGTCTGCCTCCCCCTGCCGGACCTCCGTGTCTGAGGGGACCGCCGTGACGAGGTACAGCTTGTCGCGGCCAGGCCTGTGGGCATTCATTGTTGGGGACCGAGGCCTGGTTCAGGGTCCTGGTTATCAAGTTTACGTCATGTTGGGACCGTCATGTGCATGTCGGTTAGGTCTGGTCGAGGTGTGGTGCGGGAACAGCAGCGGAGGGCGGGAAAGCTGCAAACATGAACGCAGGCCAGGGGCAACTGAAACCGCTGGGCTCCCTCCACATCACCGTTCGGCCTGGCCGTATGCATGACAACACCCAGTGCACTTCATGCTGCCCTGGTATGCAGCGTGCACCAACCACGAACATGCACGACCACCACCCTCACCGCCACCAGCCACACATTCCCCTCGCACTGCTCCTCCCATGCTGCTCTCATCTCCCACTGAGCTCCTGATTACTCACTTTGCAAAGCGCGCCGCCAGGCCGGCTGCCACGAGCGACACTGTGTTGCGTACGACGAGGCAAATGACGGCGCCTGGTGCGCTGCGCTCCAGGTTAATGTTGAGGGGGCCTGAGGGGTGGGCACCGCTGTTGGATGCCCGGTCCTGATGCAGCACAAAAAGAAAGGTACATAACAGTTAGGCTGAGAACGAGGCTGAGAACGGGCAGAGCGACAATGCCAGTGAGAACAGCGAGAAGACAAACAACATAGCCAAGACAGCAGCTGCAGCAGCAGCAGCAGCAGCAGCAGCAGCAGCCTGTAGTTCACTAATTCACTGTACTGCACAGCAGATAAACTGTATTAGTCCTGTACTGGAGCTCTTTTGTGACCCATAAGTCATTACCTGTGCGCGCATGTCCTCAAGAGAAGGCAGACTGTCTCTGAAGCCCGGGTCTGCGTCCTGCGTCCTGACAGCTGCGAGCAGCGCCTCCAAACCGCCAGGCAGCCCCAGCATCCGCACAACCGAGCGCCGTGCCTTGAGGGCCACAAAGCCTGGCACGTTGGAGGAGCGGCCGATGTCCCCAGCATCAAGGGACACAGACACGAGGCCTGGTCCGCTTAGAGCCAGGCGCGGCCTCAGGGGCAGTGGGCGTGACAGCGCGGCTGTGGGGGCGACGGGCAGGCGGCAACAGCGCTAAGCCAAGGCCGCAGGCAGCTGTATGGGTGGCGGGCGATGCTTTTGTTCGCCGGTGTTCAGGACGAGAGGGCACCGATTGGCCAAGCTTGCGCTTATTTTGATCTCTTGGCGCACCACATGGCGGAAGGGGGGATCCAGGACTTGCAGGTGGTGCATGTCAACAGGGATGTAGCAGCCATTGCAGGCCCATGCAACAAAGCAGATCACTTTCGAGTTGCAAGTTCTCACCTTTGAGGCTTGACAGCTTGAAGAAGTACGCGCCGGTGCCGTGCATGAGGCTGCCAGGCGCCGCAGGTGCCGCTGCACCTGCCTGCACATCGTCTGCAGGCCGAGTAGATTTGAGGGATTCCAGGTGCTTGCGCACGGTTGCCGAGCTGGTCTCGGTAGCCCGGAGCTCACAAGCCACTGGGAAGGGCTCTCCAGAGGGCGGCAGCATCGTGGGCGGCAGCAGACGTGAGAAAATACTGCCACCTGGGGATAGCCCAGGCCCCTGGGTCCATGCTGGGCCTGTGAGTCCCACCACCTCACTGTCCAACCCTCGAGCTGTGCTGGGCTCGTCAACGCCTTCCACAACTTCCATGATGGGCCGTCCGCCCGCCGCATCACTCAGCGCCATGCACCAGGCAAGGTGGTTGGGGTCGCACCATGCGCCGTGCGCCGTGGGGTTCAGCAAGGTGAGGTCACGTGTGCGCCGGCTGGCCACCCACCGGACGCCCAGCCGTTCCAGATGCTCCATCGCCGATACCTGCAGCACTGCTGTTGTGCCGTCTGGCTCAAATGTCAGCGCCTCGCCCGCCCAGGCCAGCTGGGCTGCACAGAAGCCACAGCCCCTTGGCTGCCTTGCCGCGGCGTCCCTTGAACTAGTAGCTTCCGCCCCCTCTATGAACTCCTGAGCATCTGCATCGTACCGGAAGCCAGGGTGGCGGCGGGCCACGACCAGAAGGAACCGCGCCCTGTTCAGGCCGTAGAAGTTTCGCCCCCACAGCTCTTCCACCACATCATCCACCTGGCCGTCGTGCACATGCATGATGATGGGCAGCGCTGCGACTGCCTCGCTGCCGGCGGTTGCGCGCAGCTGCGGGGCACGAGGTGCGCAGGGCATGAGAGCGGTGGATGGTGGGCGCTGACCAGACGCTGGCCATACGCTGGGGCGTCCAGATACTGGAAGCACCTAGCTGTATGTGCTTGCATGTGCTGCTGCAACATAGGGGCGCACGATGCGACATAACAATAATAGTAACACCATGTGACATGTGCGCACCTAATCTACCTAGAGTACACGCCCTGAAATAAAACATTGAACATACCGTATATGAATACTGAACATACTGACGTACACATATCGGTACACGCACCGCCGCGGCAGTCGCCACCAGCACACGCCCACACAAAGACACGCGCTCCACGCGGTCTGCCAGAGGCAGAGAGCCGGGCCGCAGCGCTGTCAACAGCGCCCAGGGGTCAGACGTCCAGCTGCGTGCACGTACAGGTCACACCTTGCACCTCACACAACACACCTTTGGGCCTTAGCAGCTTAGGGGATGCTGTGGTGATAGCAACCCAATCAGGACTGATAAACATGTACCATCAATACTGCAGCAACTGGGGTGTAAACGTGATAGCGTGAGCATCCGTGCGTGTGGTACGTGCTATAGTGCACAACGGAAACCGAGTGCAACCTCGAAGCATGCGGCTGCATGCGCAGCCGGCCCCAGGGCAGGGTCCGCCACGCACACGTCTGGGGGTGGTGTGCCTGCTGGTAAGGATGCTGCATCAGCTGCTGACACGCTGTCCTCTCCACAGATCAGTTGAAGTGCGACCTGCAGAGGGAGGCAACAGGCAGGGCAGAGGGCGCATGTTATTGGCTATGAAATAATTGCGGTATGTAAAACGCCAGCCGTGATGCCCTCCCATCCTCCCTGCAGTGTGACTTGGTGCTGCCACAGAGACTGCAGCCACGATGCCATGGCCCGAGCTATCCTTACAGAATGACCACAGGAGGACTTGAAAGTCATCGTAGCACCATGGACATGCCACAGGTGACTGCACCACAAGCAGCAGGCAGGAAGAGGCAGCCCATGCTCCAGGCATGCGGCCACCACGCGGCGCAGAGTTCACAACAGTACATGCACGGCACTCGCGCATATGTATAAATAACATATATATACATATATATATATGAGGATTTATATATATAGTACAAGCACGGCACTCGCACCTGGCCCAGCCCCAGGGCTGACAGGACTTCCATACGTGCGCGGCCGCCTTCAGCACTGCGTGCCCATGTCTCATCCGCCTGGCCCCATCCGCGTGCATGCGTGAAGCCTGACGCGGCGGCCTCCGCCCATGCAGCGTTGGCGCGGGCGAGGAAGACATTCAGGAGCTTGAGACATGCCTCAGCCGCCTCCTCCTGTAATGGTGCGGCACCACATCCCGCCCCACACAGTACCACAATTTGGTGACGATTTGGTACCAAGATACCTCCATAATTGGATACGTTCAAGGGCCATGTGAGGTGTGGGTGGGTTGTGTGCTGTACAGCCACATGAGGCAAAGCAACAAGCGGGATTAAAAGGAAAACAGTGGTTTACTGTTACTAATGGTTGTTTATAACAGATACAATAGATTAGAAAGGCAGCAGCACCTCATCGGCGATGCGCCGCTCCAGGTGCTCCACTTGAGCTGCCAGCCGCACATCTCCCGTGCCCTGTGCAGCCGCCCGCCGCGCAACCCCCGCGGCCATGAACGCTTGTATCGCAGACGCCACGCCACTGACCGCCTCGGCAGCCGCCCTCAGCGTGCGGCGGGCGCGGGTGGCGAGCGCGGATGTGGGGGGTGCCCAGGCAAGGAGCCCCTGCAGGGCTGCCTCCTCCTCGTCCTGCTGCCGCCGCTTCTGCCGCAGTGCTTCCTCCACCTCCTCTGCCTCCCTCTTCCTCCTCTCCCCCTCATCCAACTCCTCCAACCGGGCTACCACCTCTGGGCTTGCATCTGCCAGGGCCAGCCTCCGTCGAGACGGAGACATGTTACGATCTGGCAGACTCACTCCGGCCCCGGCGGCCCCTCCGAAACCAGTTAGACTCACCGTCCCCCCGAGCGCCCCGGTCCCGCCAGGGGTCATAGGTGACTCTGGCCACGTGCTTGTGGACCCTGTCCGACTCAAAGGCTGGCCATAACTGCCAGGCGCAGGCCAAACACCGGATCCGGAAACAGGCCCGTCTGGTGTGGCCAGAAGGCCGTTGGGAGACGTAGGCAGTTGAAGCCGGTTGTTGCCCACTAGAGGGCTATCGGTTGCATCTCCTGCCCCGCTGTTGTTGGCCTGGCCCAGCTTGCCAGCCAGTCCGAAGGCCCGTGCCAGGACACCTTCGCGTGCTGTGCCCATGTTTGGCTTGGGTGCCTCCACCCAGCCGGCCAGAGCTGCCGCACTGATGGCCGTGGGTGTTGGCGGAGCTTCAACCCAGCCAGCAGCCGCTGCAGCACTCACGGCCCCAGACTCGGGGCCCGCATCTGCCGTGGCTGCTGCGCTGCCTGCTGCAATGCTAGGGCTCTCATCCACTGCAGCAGCTGCACCGGGCGCGCTCTCACCTCGCTCCCGCAGCAGCGCCGTCGTCGGACGCAGCTCTGCTCGCTTGGCAATCATACCTTGAATCTTGGCTAGCAGGTCCCCTGGGCCGTTTGGAGTGGACTCGAACACACGAGCCAGCCTCTCCTTGGCACGCCCAACGGGCGCCTCTGCATCCAAGATGCACGCATGTGACCCTTATTTGTACAGAGAGTGAAGCGATCCACGGGTGATTGGTGGTGATTGGTTCCTAAGATCATAAACACAGGCAGTGGACTGGTGGAGCAGCAGGTAGGCTATGACGCACAGCACGGCACAGCGCCAGGATGAAAAGCACGCATACGCGATGCGGCAGCATGAACTGCACAGGTCCGCGCACGCGGTGCAATGACAGGATGCCATCGCCGCCGTTGTTCACCATTGTCGTCATGAATCATGCCATAATTCTTGAGAATCCCATTGAGCGACAAACCCACCTATGAAAGCGCGGCTTGAAGTAGTCTGCTGCATAAAGCGCGGCAGGTTGCTTACAGTTGCCCCCTCCACCTCCCCCGCCACGCTACTGCTGCGCCGCCGGCCCGTGGGGGTCATGGGCGGTGGGCCAAAGGGACTTGTGCGGCCAAAGCCACCCCTGGTCAGGCCGCCAGTCAGACTCATGAACCCTGCGTCAGACGCGTGCCTGCCAGTCAAACTACCAGTCAGACTGCCAGTCGTACTGGACAGGAGCTGGGGGTCAGGAGCAGAAGAGCGGCGGCCACGCTTTGGTACGCCCTTCTCGCCATCGTTTTTATCCTTGCCGCCTGCTGCCTTCTTCTTCTTCCGGAGCTTCTTCTTCTTCTTGGGAATGGCTGTGGCATCATCGAGCTCAAACCCACCAGCGGTACCACTGCCAACAGCCCCAGTCGTATGCAAAGTCTGCACACCAGCCGGGCTCCCTCCAATCTTCACGCCCAGTCCGACCCCTGACATTGGTCTGTCTGAGCCGCCCGGTGGTGGTGACAACTGCTCTGGGGCCTCACGCTCCTCACTCCCCTCTTCCTCGCTGCCCTCCTCATCGCCCTCCTCTGAGCTGGTGTCGGCATAGCGGTGGCCCAGGGGTGCAGGGGCAGTTGAGGATAGCAGATGCTGCTGCTGCTGCTCCGCCCGTTCTCCAATTAGGGAGCCAGCGGTTTTGGGGCCGATGGGGCTGCCTGGTGAGGTGGGAGGGAGGGGCCCATGCCCGGGCTCTGAGCCTGCAGCACAAGGAAGAGCCAGCATGGTGTTTGTGGAGTGTCCCAGCAGCAGCGTGCAGGCCCCTGCTTGTCTTACGCTGCTGCTACATACGTACACTAGCCAGTGCCAGGCCACACGCATGGTTCACGCATGGCAGCTGGCATTCGTCATGCCGTCATGCCAGTTGTCATGCGACATCCCATGCATGCATGCACCTCCCATGGCTGCAGTTGCCCTGGGCCATCCACCCGTAATAAGGATGAAGTTAAGGACAACGATAGCCCCAGTGCCAGGATAACCCAAGGGATACTCACTGTGCCGCGCCCGTACAGCAGTCAGCAGGTTGGCGGCCGCTGAGCGAAGGGTGGTGGGGCTGGCTTTGGGTGGCTGTGGTGTCAAGGGTGTGGCCTGCCTGGTGGCCGGCCGGGCATGCTCTGCGTGAGGATGGAGCGCCGGCAGCAATGGCACGGAGGCTTGAATGGCTGCAATGCACGGAGGCTTGAATGGCTGCAATGCACGGAGGCTTGAATGGCTGCAATGCACGGAGGCTTGAATGGCTGCAATGCACGGAGGCTTGCACGGCTGGATGCCGGAGGCTTGAAGCAGCCATACGGAGCATACCAAACTATATACCCACTACGGAGCCATGGATGCAGGCACATTGACAATGCAAGGTACAGGCTGGCAATGGTTTACAAGCATAAGTTATAACACCATCCTCGCCAGGTACAGGCCAGTAACTGAACACTAGCTTATTGATAGCAAGTAACTGGACGGGAACAGAGCCCACCGACGCATGCGTCGCAGCATGTTGCATGCTCACCGCCAGAGCGAAGCACAGGCTGTGCAATAGTGCGTGGCCCTTGCTTCTGGCCGGCTGCCCCGCCTGTAGAGCTGCCAGGAGTGGGGGCCAGGTTGGCCCTGCGAGTTAGGCAGGCAGTACACACAGATGCAAGCAGATCTTGAACCAGACGGACAACAGCCCTAGGCTGCGGTAACGTGCTCTGGTTGCATGGCAGTGTCGCAGCTGCTTACTGCACGTCTGTTCTAGCCCCATCTGGCTGGGTTTATAACATCAGCATGTCCCGCTCGCAAGGACATACATCCCCTGCAAGCTACTACCTGTACCAGAAGCATCCCTTGTACAAGCAGCCCACCCAGCAAAGCCCGCCCAGGAGGGCCTACCTGTCGTGGTGCGTGCCCCCACCCGCCGAGCTGTGCGGCGTGCTGCCATCCACTCTGTCCCCACCAGTTGCGTCCTCCAGTGCCACCAGGGCCCCCTCCAGTGCCACCTGGGCGGTACGGTACCGCCCCAGCTCGGCCACAAAGCGCTGCAGGTCTGCCCCGAGCGCCTGCGCAGCAAGCAGCCAGTGGAATGTGTGCTCGCCTTCCATGATTGTGTGTACCGCCCAGAGCACGACTCAGCCGCAGGGGCCTTGTGGCGCCAGGCGCGTGTTCCAGCAAGCATGCCTGGTGGCCAGCTATTGAGGTGGGGGCCGTGAGTCATGAGATGTACACGCGTACAGCCTGGTGTTACACGTGGGCTCGTGCGCACCTTCGAACTGTTTTCAGGTACTCAGGTACTTGGGCACTAAGGTACTCAGGTACTTGAAAGATTTTCGGACACAAAGATCATTCCTTCAAACTCATGACATTCACACTATTCTACACCTGTCCAGCCCGCCCTCCCTCCCGCTTCCTCACCCGTGAGGCCATGAGGGCCAAATAGTCCTCCTGCCTTGGGGGCCGGTCCACATGCTTCTCATACCACCCGCGCCTGTGATGGCATGAAAGGCATGAACTCATCAGCACAATCAGCGACATGGAGTTACAAACAAAGTTCGTGCAGGCAAAAAGCAGGGGACAAGGAGGGACGGGGATACTGATTGCTTCCAAACCACAGATGAGCAGTGGCGATACAGTGGCAGGTGCGTGTTGGTGGGCACTGACCGCATCACCAAGTGTCCAGACTGCTAAGCCGCTAGCCACTCAGCAGCACGTGCAGCACTCTCATTTTACAACCCTGCCCTTCATCCCTGATCTCAAACCTCTGGGCATGTGGCAGCACCCCCACGTACTTGAACAGCAGGGCGACGCGTACGGCCAGCGCGGTGCGACGGCGTGCACTATGCACCCGGGCCCTCCACTGCGCGACCCCCTCTGGGGACACATCCGCCCCCTGGGTCATCACACTTGCCGGTGTGCCTGCATCGCCTGGCATGGCGGCCCCCATGCTAGCGGGCTCGCTGTCTGGCAGGGGCACATGCAGAGCGTTGCCGCCAGAGCTGGGTCCTGGGGAGCGGCCTGCTGATGACTGCAGCCGCGCGCGTGCTGCGGACGATGGGCGGTTGCCTGGGGGCCCGCCTGGGGGTTCAGGGTCACACCCAGATGGTTACGTGTGGTCGTGTACTTTGGATGCCACACTTTCCAGGCATGCCTGGAAGCTGGGGTAGGGGCCTGGGGCCTAGGGTGAGTTGGTGTGCTGGTGCACAGGAAGCTGCAGCAGGTGGGTGCGGCTGCGGAGGGTGGCCGGCCTAAGGCAGCTGGGCTGTTCACAGGGTTGTTGGGTTGTTGGGTTGCTGGGTTTGTTGATTGGGATTGTTGATTGTTGATTGGGGTGTTTGGCCCATCATCGTTGTTCAGATGCTTACCTGTGGATGGACTGAGGGGGCTCTGGGCTGTGCGTGGGGCAGGTGGCGGGGAGGGCGACAGGATGCTTGCAGAGGCATCGGCTGAGCTTGGTGTGTAGCCTGTTTCTGAGGTCGCCCGCCGGCCCAAAGACAGCCTGCGCATGATAATAATAATAATACTAATAACAGGGCGTGTCACAGATGTGTCAGCCTGTGCATAGGCCCAACGAAATCAGCAGGCACGTGCCACGGGATTAGCCACGCTGAGCCCCAGCATCGTGCCTGGCTCTAACAGAGGCACAGCTCACCACACTTTGAGAGCTGCACTGCAGCACAGCATATTTTCGTATTATCATATACCAGCAGATGCCAGCATGGAACAGCACCAGCCTGCAGAATACAATGCTGTCCAGCAGAGCCTTGCTGGCGGCACAGCAATGACACCTGCGTTGTTGCAGGCTGTAGCTTCCACTCTACCCTAGTCGCACAGCACTGCTAGCTCATGCCACCACCACAGGTGAGGCAGCCACAGCGAGGCCGCAGGGCTGCACCCACTTGCGCTCCAGTAGGGCCGTGCGCCGCTGATCCGCGGTCAGACCCTCTTTGCTAGCGGGGTTGGGTGGCGGGCCCCCCATCGAGTTCACCACACCTGCCAGTTGTACACCACATGTGAGGTAGCAGGTTCGATAACTGTGTGATCAGAAGCATTTGCTGCACTGCCCCATGCTAGAACAGGCTCACTTCAACAAGCTCCCAACAGGCCAGCGAACAGGCTCCAACCAACTCCAACCGACTCCAATTGACGCACCTGGCACTGCGCTAGCTGCAGGGAACATGCATGCCAGGGCCTCGCCCTGACGCGCCAGCGTGGCACTCAGCTGGTTGGACCGAAACGTGAAGGAGGAGCCAAGCTTGAGGGGCTGGCGTGACAGGCCTGCATGTCACAATCGCAACAGCTGTCACAGCACTGAACGGCCCAGCACAGCAGTGGGAGGGGAGTGCATGCAGTGAATAGGTGGCACGATAGTTTGGCCTGGCAGATAGAAGAGTGGGTTATTGTGCCTGCTTTTGCATTGCTGGGCCGAGCATGTGCAAGCAAGACACACAATCCATGCAAGCATGCCACATGCACATTATGCAGGCATGGATGACACGTTTCAAAAGCCCGCAAGGCCTGGCAGCGTCCTGGATGCCCGCGTATATAGCCGTTTTAAATATATGGCCAGCTTCTATTGCAGCGCACACCTCCGAGGTCATCGAGCTCGCGCGCCCGCTTGCTGCGCCATTCCGCCCGAATGTACTCGTCCCAGTCTTTTGGCTGGGTCTGCAGCACATGCGGACTGATGGCACTGAACCCCTGACCCATCGTCTCAGCTTATTGGAGTGCAGCTTATCAAAAGCTAATCCATTAGGACATATCTATCTTGCTTCGCTTGGCCACGCATTGCATTTTATGAATTCATTTCGAAACTGTTCTCGCCCTTTTGTAGGCGGTGAAATGTAATCAGACTCATTACTGTAGTTATGCTGCTGATCCAGCAGGCCAAAAGAAGTTGACGACGAAGGTGACATGGACCATTCAACTGGTGCCACAGTGGCAGTCACCATCCTAGCCTGGTTTTATGCAGGTCTGCAATGAATCATAGACTGGTAATGTTTGGTCAATGCGTTCGTCACAAGAAAGCAATGTACATGCAGCTGGTGGCATGGCCGTTTCCCCGCATTTGGTGTAAGATGAGGTTGCAACTTGAAAGCTGCCTGCAATGTGGCCACGCATCTACTTCCACGTTTAGGTGTGGCTGGCCTGCAGAGACCAGCCCTTTCACTGCGGAAGGTGTTGGTGTGGCCCCAGGGATTCACCAGCACTCGGGGCGCACAGTTCAGCTCGGCTGTGCTCAGGCCTGGTCATGCCGACTCCTGCTGTTGCTGCTGCCCACTGGTGCAGCTGGTTGCAGTGTGTTTGGATGTTGGATCAGACCAGGTGCCACGTAGGCACGAAAGTAGTTCATGGGAGCAGGTGATTGGGCGCACATCAGAACATACATGCTGAGGGTCTGTGACTGGTTGCGGGCTTCTGTGACACAAGCACATAACACAAAAAGGTTGAACAAGCGTGTGCACAAGCTGTGTAAAACACAGTTGAAATGCAGCCTGCAGTCAGCTGGTGCAGCCACCTTGCCATGCTGCATGCCGATGATGTCTTGCCATGATATTCATGAATGCGCCACGGCAAGGCAGAACGCCCTCACAACATGTCCACTCAGACTCGGCGACTGGCTGCAACTGTTACTGACACACTTCCTCAGCCCCAACCCCCGACCAACCCCCGCCTGCACGCTTCGCAGATTGGGAGCTGCATAGCCTTCAGCTGGCTAACCAAGAGGAGCTCCTACAGCTTCAGTCCACACTCACCACCCAACCCCACCCCGAACGCATGCCCACTGCTTTCCTGTGCACTCAGACCTGCACAACACTCAACAGTCAGCTCTGATGGCCTGTGTGCCACGACGGGACACGCCAGCCTCTCAGAAGCTTACGCACCATGGATTGGACATGTACACATACTCGGACGTATTCGTTTGTTGGTTGCAAAGGTCGTAGTATCGCAGTGGTACCATAGTCAAGGTACGAATTGCGGCTGCGTTCAACTTGCATGCAACATTGCGGGAGAACCAAAGTGGCTTTGGCATACAGCCACGCGCCAGCATGTTATGTGTTTCTAGTGAAGATAAACGCCACTCAACTGTCGGCCTCCCATAAGACGGAGCCGGCCAGTACGAATCCAACCACCCCCAACTGGAAGAACACCCTTCCCTAACCCATCCTGCTTTGGATTCTGCGGTTTCATGCACGTGGTAACACACAACCCCGCCTGAACCCCTGAACCATGTAATGCAGTGCAGCCCACCCACTGCTGAAAGCAGCCAGATCAGGAGGCGCAAAACGGTCCCCAGCCACCCAGCCACCCAACTGACCGACCAACTAAGCCGTGCTTCCTTGTGTTCGTGCTGCCCTGCTGACAAAGCTGGTAGCACAGTCAAGCTAACGGACGCTACCATGGCCATGCGCTGCGCGCTTTGACGTTTGAGTAATGGATCCTCACCACGCATCATGCATTGTATTATGTGCGCACTCCAACAGTCAACGAAGCAACTTCCACCGACCCCTCCAATAAAGAAAGGGTCCAGAAAAGCGTGTGAACCTATCAGCCCGCTTAGCACTGGAATGAGTTCAGGCGGCTGAGCCTTGTGAAGTGGAAGCATTAGTAGCGACCGCCCTCTTGCAGCCTCTCTGCAAACCCAAAATGCACAAATTCATAACTCCCCGTGAACCCGTTGCAAAGCATTCCTGCAGCATGCTGAACGTAACCACAGCACACAAGAGTCGACCGCGCATGGCTGCACCATGGCCATCACCAAGCCGTGCTGCCACATGCACCCTTTGCAGCATCACACTGGGATGCACTAATGCATCCCTCATGCATGGTGCAAACCCATCACCCCCATGCTCCTTCTCATGCACACCAGCCTCATAGCTAGCAGCCACAGCTGCACCTGCATAGCCCCCATCATCACCCGTGCTTCGTTCATTCCTTTGTTCCAAAACCATGGGATCCCAAGCCCATGTATCTTGCAGAGGCCCCCAGGCAACACGCACTTTGCCAAACGCACGCTGTGTGCGTAGATCATTCATATTATTCATGCTGGATGCCACGGGAATGCATGGGCGCTCCAGCACCTGTGTCCCATGCCTTCCAAGCGACTCCACTAAACCCCATCACCACACCGTACCTTTTCTGCTGGTGATAAGTCCAAGCCCAAGCTGTGCCAGGAACACAGCACAGCCACTTGGAGCTGGAGGAGTTTTCTGCCCCTGAAACTTGCCAGCCATAGGCGAGGTGCTGTTTGCAACCGCCTGAGCCTTGACCAGTTCTTTAGCTTCCCTTGCCAGGCGCCTGCTGGGCCTCTGCGCTGGCCTGCCAGCGATGCTGCAGGCCCAGCCCCAAGCCCCTTGCGCGCCGTACACACCATAGTGTGACCCCTGAAAGCCAGCAGCAAGGTTTGACCCCGGCCGCCTCGCTTGACCTGGCCAACGTTTGACCTGGTCAAACAACAGGCTGGGCGCTGGCGAAGTACTGGTGCACAAGGACCTGCAGCAGCTTGACCAAGAACGCGCGCTGCACCTCCTCAGGTACAGCCTCAAAGGGCGGGATGTGCACAAACAGCGCAGCTGCTGCTGCACGCGGCCCAAAGCTGCCGCTGTTGTGTGCAGAGCTGGGGTTGCCCGGGCTGCTGTGGCCACGGGGGTCCCAGAGCATATGGCTGCCGCCAACCACAGGCCGCTGGCCTTGCCACTGTGGCAGTGGGTGTGCAGCTGAGCCAGATGGGGGCCCGCTGTGGCCTCCACTGCCACTGCCCTGCATGATTGACATGACATTGACAGGCCCGCTGCCGTAGGCACCATTGGGCCCGCTGCCAGGCCTGGGCTCTGTTGAGGAGGCCATGAAGGTGTGCACCGGGAAGGCTGGCGAGGACAAGGAGGAGGGCGCGATGGCAGCTCCTGCCTGCGCGCCTGCGCTGCCATGCTGGCTGCCATGCAGGCTGCCTGCCTGCGCAAGGCTCAGTGGCGAGGAGGCTGGGGACACAGGCTGCTGACCTCCGCTCCATCGAGCACCTGATTGCGAGCCCGTCGTCAGCATGAAGCCCCCCCTGAACAAGCCGGGCCGCGCGCTGCCCTGGCCTGGCAGATGGTACGGGACAGGCAAGAGGGTTGTGTTCATCACACCGTAACCAGGCTGGTGCTGCATCGGCTGCGCGAGCGCTGGCAGAGGCTTGGGCAATGATCCTGCCAGGCTGGCTGCGCAGCACAGGCTGCGGTAGTAGAGCCACTGCGCACATGCGGCAAGCATTGCAAGCGTGGCATGTTGATTGACAGTCGCGCGCCATTCTCGTGCACACTGCAAGATGTGTGCTGCGCCTCCTGTGGAGGTAGCAGCTACGGCGCTTCAAGCAGCGTGGTTCCAGGACAAAGCAACACATACACTGGGGCAGCTGCGTCGCACATTGCAGACGTATCGTCCAGGGTCCTGTGAGACATCGACATCAAAGCCGTGGCCACGCAGTGTGTTCACGATCCCAATCACGTCCAGTGCAGACTCAAGCCGTGCACCCAGCTCCTCAGTGCCTGCAGCAGCAGGATGGTGCAGTGCAGGATGGTGCACAATGAGACACAGCAGGTGCAATGCTCTTCCAGGCAAAAGACGGCCACTGCCATGCACAGGCGACCAAATCCACGCCTGCTGGTGCGGCTGCGGCGGCCGGCACCCACCAGATATGCAGGTCCGCTGTGGCTGCCAGCCCCTCACCTGTGTGCGCACACAGGCCCGGCCCGGCAGTGGTGAAGCGCGCTCTCCCGACCGTAACGTCGTGTATTTTTCATCCAAGCGGACGCGAAGCAATCAGAGCCACTTACGTCTGGTACCCTGAAAGTTCCCTCGTTGTACGCATAGCGTTCCAGACGTAAGCGTGGCGCCTTGCTGTCCACCCCAAGATGTATGAATAGGATCGGTGACGGCAGTAGTTGTTCTTGACCTGCCAGCAGCTGTGTCAGGCTCTGTGCGTGGAAGAGCAACAAACAGGAGCAGCGCAGGTTGGGCAGTCACGCCTTGCTATGCAGTGCTCAGACCAGCTCAACTTTTGAAGACCCGACAAACGGCCCTTGGTTCACCACCCTTCAGTTCATTATAAGAACGCCCCAGGATGTGCTTGTGAAGCAAAGTAATAGCTTTTCTGTGGTTCTCAGGCCCCACCTGCAGGTAGGAATCACAGTCTGCAGCGGATACAGGGAGGACGTTGCAAATTGCAGCAGCTAGCTCCGGGTGATCCACCAGCTGCCCCGCTCCGCACAGAGCCTGCCGTGTCTGCTCATGAAACCAGTTGCACAGATGCTCGCTGGGGTTTACTGTTACGCCTGCAATGGTGACAACCAGGAGGAGGGGTAAAGCATCGTTTGCGAGCCGTCGGCTGGCTCCTGTCCTGCTGACCTACATTCTCGTCCACTCGGGCATCAACAAACCTGGGAAGGAGGAGAAGCCTGTCAAGCATAACCGTCCCTTGATTTCTGCATGTGCTGCGCCCATTTCTTATGCCGTTGCCGGTGGAGAGCTTGGTCCTACGACCGGCCTTCTCATTTTTATTGCTGGTTTAGGACCACTTTGCCGCATGCGCTCACACGGATGGCTAGATTGTGATGGATCATGGCGATCCAGCACACGGCGCGGGCTACTTCACAAAGTAGGGTTTCCAGGCGCGCATGCAGCACCACACGCACCCAGCAGCGCACAGCATGTGCTGCGTTGCCACAGTCTTGGACCCAGGTGAGGCCCACGCACATGTGGTGTATTGGGGTTGCACAACATGCACACCACATGCAGGACCTCAAACAGCATGGCCAGCATGCCGCATCCGAGCAGCTGCACCTTGCTAGCCCCATGCAATAGGGCGCACCATTGTTTGCAGAACAGGGCATGCTACGTGCATGCTGCAGGTCGTGGCCTGGGCCCGGTCCGAGTTCAAACGTGCAGTCGCGCCAGACATGCCTGATGAAGCAGTGCCTCTTGCACGGGTGCGTGACTTGAGAGCAATGCAAAATGCCAACACGTGTGGCTGTCAGCGAAGGCCCATATGGCTATAAAGGCCTGATCACTAGGCGCGTTGCGAACAGCACATGGTGGGATGTGACACTGCTTTGACACAAGGTTGGCGCGGTGTGGCGTGGCACTGGCATGTGTGTACCATTGTCTACCATTGTGGGCCATTGTGGTGCTGCCACTGTCTTCCATGTGATGCTGCCATGCAAATGTGACCAGGCGTGTCTGCTTGTGGCCCTGGAGGAGGAGGCAGCAGTAGAGGTGCACCCCGAGCTGCGGGAAGTCATGGCACAGCAGCCTGACCTCAGGTTCGCATGGAACGTGCTTTGGCACACTCGTCTCATATGGAGTTTGGCATACTGCAGCAGCTTGTGTTAATGATGCTGAGGGTTGTTCAAGCATGACATCCCCTCTGGATGGCGTGCTCCACATGCAGCACCAGCAGTGTATGATGGCACTGACTCATGGGTGATACCTGATACGCATGCTGCCATACAACACCCTTCACACACATAATATACCAGCACTTCCCAGCTCACTGGCTCGGGCGATGATGTGCCAGGGACAAAGCAGACATGCATGCTTGCATGCGCAGGCTGCGCAGCCTCGCTAGTGCTTCCACATGGAGCCTAGAGCGGCTGGACTCTCTCGCAGCAGAGGTGGCATCCCTTCTTATGCTCACGCTTGGCAATACACCAGCTGCTGCTGCCAGTGGGCCAGCATCAGGAGCAACAGGAGGAGAGCTGGTCCAGAACCATACACAATCAGTCAGCGGGGAAGGCCGGGCCCCCTCCTCGTCAGCACCCAGCAGTGCCCGGACAACCAGTGCACCCGGCTCCTCGGCTGCAGCAGCTGCTGCTGCGCTGGGAGCAGACGTGGGCTGTGAGCCACAGCGAGAGGTGGAGCCAGGCACCTCTGATAAAGAGAAGAGGCGCCGTAGCCTCACCATGGCTGTGTTTGAAGCCATCGCTGCAGATGCTGCTGCAGAACAGGAGGTGCGGCGGCAGCGGCAGGTGAAGCTGAACGAAAGCAGCAGCGGGTCACGGCCGCCTCTGGGTGTGCAAGAGCTGATCAAGAGTCTTCCAGGCCCACCCCCCTCACCTCTGCAGCTCATCAGCGCACTCAACACCGTGCTGTTTGAGAGGCACGGATACGGGCCGTGCAACCGCTATGGAGACCCTAGGGACTCCCAGCTCTCATCAGTACTGGAGACTGGGCTGGGCTGCTCCCCGTCCCTGTCCATCCTCTATCTCCAGGTAGCGGAGCGGCTAGGTCTGCAGCTGGATGCCCAGCCTTTGGAGGATGGCCATTATTGGGTGCTGTGGCCACGTGGTGATCCACACGCGCTCACACTGCGCACACCAGGCTCTAGCCTTGGCCCTGTGGGGACCCCAGGCATGCAGCAGCCAGAGTGGGACCCTGTGACTGCTGCTGCAGGTGCAGCGGGCGCAGCACGTGCAGCACCTTCTGGTCAGGCTCCCAATGTGGCTGGAGGGCAGCTCACAGCCCTGCAACCAGAGAGTGAAGTATTGCAGGCAGTACCAGATCAGACCGCCCGCACTGCAGCGACGGCACACGAGCAGGCACAAAGCACAGCATCTGATCTCTCCACTGCCAGTAGCAGTGCCACCACCACCGCATTGCAGATATGCCAGGCAGATGCCATGAATCTCCAGCCGGCAGGGTTACTGCAGCCATCATTGAAAGCTGACATGGAAGCAGCCTCACAGGCTGAGTCATGCAGCACCTTGACAGCCCCTGGTGCTATCCCAGCTGCGGCTCCAGCTGAGCCAGGCATGCTTGCAAGCACAGGAGCAGTCAACATGCGCTTTGTGGTGGATCCATACGGCAAAGGCGGCTTGCTTGCGTGGGATGAGGTGCGAAGTGTCAGCTGCAGGTCTGACCCTGTGTCTAGTGCTCTGCCTGCTCGCAGCATCGATGTAGCGAGGGGCTTATAGGTTTGGCCTCCGCTTACGTGTAGGCTCATAATGCATGTTGGTTATTGGTTTCAGGCTCTGAATACATGCCATTAGCATGCTCGGTAATACGTGTGGCAGATGCTTGGCATATGCTTGTTTTATGGTAGAGCCATACGCCGCATGGTGCATGGTTTGTGCTTATCCTGCATGCCATCCTCAAACTCCCGTCATGGCCCATTCATATCAATGATATCATCATCCACCGCGTGTCACAGGTGTGTGAGCTGTTTGACCTGGAGCTAGGCAGTGATCCCAAGCCTGCATCCAAGCGTGCACTACTTGCGTGCCTGCTAGCTGACCTCCGTGATGCGCATTGGGCCAAGGCGGTTGGCTGCTCCCCAGCCCCCGCCTCGCTCACCCCACTGACCCCCGAGACAGCGCTGCGGGTCTGGGGCGGGCCAGGCCAGGCAGGTAAGGAAGCCTCAGCTCCAGACAGCAGCCTTCAGGGCTGGGAGGGGCCCCAGCTACAAGGGGAAGCGCCACCCCAGGCGCCAAGCGCTGCCCTCGACTCAGACAGCACTTCTGAGCCTGCAGCCTCAGGGGCTCAGCAGGAATCAGCTACGCAAGCCTCTAGTTCAGGTCACGCAGACACCGAGGCAGCAGGCAGCGGTGGTGGTCAGGAAGCCTCAAATCCAGACAGCAGTGGCGGTGGCAGCAGCGGGACACGCAGCAAGCCAGATGTACGGATGCGCAATTTGCATGCTGCTGAGCGAGCGTTAGCGGCGGCTGAGAAGCGCATGTGGCTGCTCCCAGAATCAAGGTGTGTGTCAGGCTAGGTGTGATTCTCTCGCCTGCTGGCTGCCTGGTTGCACCAGACATCCGTACCTGGTGTATGCACACTGCATGTACCTGCATCTTGTTGGCCTCTGCTACCCCTACTGCTTGTCCTGCTTGTGCCTGCCCCACTGGTGACGGACGGCAGCATCCAATTTGGTTCCAATCTTGTCATGCTGCGGAAAAACACCAAGTCCATCCACCTCCACCATCTGTGGCCGGCTCGCGCATTTGTGATATGACTGACATCATGCTGCTGGTACTGCCTCTGCGCGCGTGCAGTGACGCGCAGCTGCAGTACGCAGTATTGCTGTACCTCCTGCGCCGCTGGGATGACGCGTGGCTGGAGCTGGGCATCTGGGTGGAGCGGCAACGCGCAGCAGGTGCTGGCAGCAGCCAGCTGCTGCGTGATGCTGAAATCCTGCTGGAGAAAACACGGCTGCAGCTGGTGCTGGGCAGCATGTAAGTTAGACCCAGGTGGTGTCAGGTAGCATGGTCTGCGGATCTGTACACACAATCCTTGGTATCAGGTGGCGCAGTCTGGTGATCTGTACACGGAAGTGGCCACATTGTTAAAGATGTGGAGCACATGCAAGGTGATTACACGTGACGTCAGATGTGCAGATGATGTGGGTGGCAAGCGGAGGGGTCAGACCAGCTCTCGACACTGTCTTTCTACACTGGACCTTGCCGAGGCAGCCCTGATTTGTAAGAAGGCACCTGCTCTGGCACCTGCTTGACCAAATATGTTATCCTTGTGGTAGCACACTATGACCACCACGACAGCAGTTATTGTGCACGAGTCAGCAGAGGCCCCAAAACCGCTCTTCAGTGTACAGCTGCTTTAATGCATCGTCCAACAGCTTGCAAGGTCCACTGTGCAAGTTTCCTACTGCCTGCTGAATGGTGGACCTGCCCACCAGCCTGGCACCTCTGGCTGGCTTCTCAAGAAGCTCCTTCTCCCTCCCTCAGTGCGTGGATCCCGGTAAAAATCCTTACCGCCCATCTTGTAGCTGCTCACAACATGCCGCAAGTGCACCCTCGCACACACACTTGTGCTTCACCCGTTTGTTGTAATCGTTTAAACCAGCTTATGGACTCAGCAGTGGGCTGGCCTGCCCAGCCAAAGCACGGGAGGCGGCCAGGGCCCCCCGAGCCCGTTCCTAACACAAAGCCCGTTGTTGCATGACCCATGCACGACCTCCAGCTCCCTCCGTCTACGCAGCAGCAGTGGTCTTGCTGCCAGCACCCCTCCCATCCCAGCGGCCCATGTGCGGCGCCAGGCGGTCATCATAGAAACTGAGGCTATCGGGTGCGTGGCTCTCCTTCAGCAGGTCATAGAACTCTTCCTTGCTGACCTTGCCGTCCCCATTCGTGTCCGCCTCACGCAGCATGAGCTTGGCCTCTGCGCGCCGCTCCGCCTCCGCCACTGGGCCACCTGTGGCAGCGCACAGCGTTGGCCCGGCACGTCGTGATACATCCCATCTATCCATCGCGGCATCGGCATGCATGTGGTGGGGTGCCAACAGGTGCACAGGGGAGCTGCTGCAAAAAATGGCACGTGCCATGCTGTCGGTCATGCAGTGGGTAACCACACAATCTCACTGCGTGTATCAAGATACTGGCTGACAAAACTTTGGATTGAATGATCCCAAAACCACTTTGTCTGTGGTTTTTTCACACAGGAAAGTGTATACCATGACGGTTTACAGGGCAGCATGTTGCTGCTCAAACCCCACCTGCAACAGGGGGCAGGTGCTCCAGGATCTCATCCAGAGAGATGTAGCCATCGCCATCATGGTCCATACGCTTGAATGCGTGCTCGATGTAACCCTGCACATGCCCAAACAGCAGACAGTCTCAGACTAGGACACTTTACAGGTCACACCCAACAGCTTGCATGTGTTTGCAACTCAGAAAACCAGCACGGATCACTGCAGCAGTATCACATGTGGCAAGGTCTGAACACTTTGAAGCACTCACCTGCCAGTTCTGCTCTTTCTGCAGCTGGTTCCAGTCAATGAGTGTGGTGAGAAACTCGGACATCACGATGTTGCCGTCGTGGTCTGCATCGATCTTGCGCACCAGCTGCTCGATCTCACTGTCAGAAAGCACATACCCCTGCTTGCGCAGCCCAAACGACAGCTCATCCAGGGATACAGTGCCGCTGGCATCTGTGTCCAGCTCCTCAAACAGGTCCTTCAGGTCCTTGACCACATTCTTGTTGCCACTGTCTTCTGCCAGCTCCTCCACAATCATGCGCAGCACCACCTGCTTCAAGTGGCCATACGTGGAGAAGCGCTGCAGCCGCTGCACCACGCTGCCTGCCAAAGGCAGGTCCGCAGCTGTGCCCTCCTCCCTGACCCACGAGTTCTGCAGAGCCTCTGATGCTGACGGGCGCTTCAGGGGATCTCGCTGCAGAAGCATCTTCAGGAAGTCAACTGCGCTGGGGCTCAGGCCTTGCAGCTCCTGCAGCCATCAAAGACCAGAGGCACGACATCCACATCAAGTCTTGCCAGCAGTTCAAGCTGTTGTTAGAGGAACCGTGTCACAAGATCACCCAGGTCCCTATCCAATCCAGCTCTCTGCAAAATCCCTCAGCTGCATGGTGAGAAGCCACTCACTGATGCCTTCCAGTTGATCTCCTGTGTCATGATCGCCTTCCACACATCTGTGAGTGACTGGTTGCGCACATCCTCCCAGAACGGGAAGCGCCCAGTGAGCAGCTGGTACGTCAGCATGCCCACTGACCAGATGTCACACTTTTCATCATACATCTGCATCACCAGCTCAGGCGCCATGTACGCTGGCGTGCCTGCAGCCATTGCAGCACCATCAGAAAGTCAACCATGGCTGACCACTCAGCAATATGGCCTAGACCAGCTGCAGCTCCAGTCAACCATCAAACTGTTTGAGGATGGACAGCAACAGGCACTGGCTACTCACCCGAGCGGGAGCTCAGCTTGGGCTCATCAGGCCAGTGGCGGATGGACAGGCCAAAGTCAGTGGCCTTCAGGGGGCTGTCCTCTTCGTTACTCAGGAACAGAAAGTTATCAGGCTGCAGCACCGCAGCAGCAAGGCAAGGATGAGCGCGTGGTTGAATGCATGCGGTGATGTGGCTAGCGTGAGACCCTCCAGACCTGAAGCAGCTGGATGTGTGGAGGAAGTTTCCCGGAAGTTGTGCATGTCATGTGCAACCTAATGCTGGCATCTGTTCCTCCTCAAGCGTTTAGCTCAAACCATGCCCTGCACTGCACACCTTGATGTCACGGTAGATGATGCCCTTGGCATGACACTGGCTGACGAAGCGCAGGATGCTGCGTGTGAGGCGCGCGATGTACTTTTCGCTGTACCGCCCTGAGTCGATTCGCTCGAGCAGCGCACCACCCTCGCACAACTCCATCACGAGGTGGATCGAGTCATTGTCCTCGAACACGTCCTGCAGGCATCAAAATCGTACAGGCCTCATGGATTTGATGCAGTGATGGCGTGCATGTCTGTGCCTGCGCCTATGCCTGCGCCTGTGCAAGTGTGCATGCAACCGACGCCAAGGCGGCCTTCTCATATGAGCCCGAATCGTGTAGCTTGCTATTGTTCAGGATCATGCAGCCATCGTGCACAGAATGGGATTTGTAACAGACGATTTCTAAGAGACATGCTGCTGCGCACATACCTTGAGGTTGACCGCGTCTAGGCTGTAACCCAGTTGCTGCATGATCTCAACCTCTGTGCGCAGCTTGAGCAGATAGCGAGGTGTGGCCATACCCCGCTTGGGCACCTTGCCCACGGTCTTGACTGCCAGCTTCCTGCCAGTGCTGATCTCCACGCACTCACGCACCACACCAAAGCTGCCTGCTCCAATCACGCGCCCCACCCAGTACTTGGTGGTCAGGTTGCGTGGGTAGTTGAATACATTTGTGATCTGCTCTTGGTCCAGCTCTGTCCGGGCAGGCAGCTTGAGCACACCCTCATCTGCGCTGGTAGCTGTGTAGTCCAGCGATCTGCAGAGTTGCAGGTTGGGCCTGGCAGGCCCTTTCAACACTGGCCACGCTTGCACGCCTCGCCTGCTGGGCAGCGCATGTAGCGTGCGCCCGCTGGTGCTGGGCATGGGGCCAGCCGCTGGCAATGCAGGTGTGCTGATGGCGCATGGCCTGCGCATGACCTGTGCACCCTTGGAGATGGGCACATGGCCCGCACGCAGAACCACCCCGTCCATGGTCAGCACGATGGTGTCAGCGGTAACCTGTGTACGAGTACAGAATTGTGCATGTCACCTTTGATGCCATGCAGCATGCCCCATCGTGGGTGCCCAAATGCGAGCAGGCGCGAGCAGGGCATCTCGACCAAGTTTGGGGGGTTGATCAGCCGCAGCAGACGTAATCTTGGGCATGTGCCAAAAGGACCAGGTGTCTCGCAAGATGCATACCCAGCACCTAAAGAGCTTTGCAGCATGTGTCACGATTCAGCGCACGGGAAGTTTGTCGCGACCCCTGAACCCCATCCTGCCAGGGGGCACTGACGACACAAGGCTGAGCTCAATCACGACACACACGCACCTGGTGCAGCTCTGCAGCACTGGTAAATGCGTGCTTGGACGGTTGGAGTCTAGTGTATGCAAGCGTGGGGCCAAGGATGGGCCTGAACACTGAAGTTTCTAAATGCAAGCAGATTTACAAGCAGATTTGTGACTGTGGTGTGCTGGCGTTTCAGGCCGTCCTCAGGGTCGAAAAAAGATGACGTGCAGGGAGAGGATCCTTTTTGACGCTTTCAGTCACCATGATACATGCGACATGAGTTTGTTCACCAGCACTCGCCCTGCAGACAAAACCTTTACTTGTACCGCCTTGTATGGCGAAAAGGCCAAACCCACTGAGCAAGCACCTCAGCGTTAGTGTTATGTTGCAGCTGTGCTGGTATGGCCTTGCCCAGTCGTCATCTCGTCAGTTTAGCTGATCTGACATTCCCATCGAGGAAGCATGAGCAAGCTTTGTCTCAAAGCTGTGCGGGATGAAACTAATGGCCAGCGGCTGTTCTTGGCAGTCACCTGGAAGGATCATGGTTTTGATATGCAGGCCACCGACTGCAGCAGTAGCTGGCAACTGGCGGGTGCGCAACACAGCATGTAGCTCCGCTCTTGCTGTGAATCCTTGGCACATGGCGTGCACAGCATGCACAGCAGCGCCAAGATGCATGCATCGGCATGCTTGTGCACGACGCTAGTGTGCTCATGGCCCATGCCTGTGCAGGGCACACAGCACCAGAGGGCCATCAGCTCGATGAACAGGAGTACATGGCAGCATGCCAGGACGCCCTGTGCTCTCCACAGCCTCGCTACACCTACACATTCAGCATACTGCGCGATCAGGGAGGGCGGCCTTCAACAGATGGTTCCATCAAGGTGTGTGCATTGTGGATTTGTGTTCCGGTGCTGGCCAGGCGGTTGATGTTGCATGCAGCCTGCGGTCAACTATAGCAGCAGCCTGATGCACCAGCCGCATGAGGCACCTGTAGAGGTCTCGTCCCATGCTGAACATATCAGTCTTGAGCGGTTTGCGCTGCACGTTGCCACACGAATTGCACGCCTGATGTGTGATGTTGTGGTGTGCCATGAATGCATGGCGGATGTGGTCTGTGCGCAGCTGCGGTTCGGTTGGAAGGTATCAGAGGGGTTCACACCCACGATCACCCTGCGCCTCCTCCCATCACCTGACCACACCAGCTCACTCACCAACATGATGAGCATGCTGTTCTCGGACTACACAGCCATGCGGGTGGGTGCCAGGCGCTTTGAACCTGTGGTTGCATGGAGCCTGCATCGGCATGCATCTTGTCAAGTTGCGTGCATGCACCGTCCCGCCCCTGCCAGTAGCACGAGCTTCAGAAGCGCATGTTGAGCAGCCTGGAATGGACCGGGAAGAATACTTCTCCACACATAACAGCCGTAGGCTATCTTAGTTTCAGAATAACTGATAATACAATATATTATTGGACTCTTGACCCTGCACACACCAGCCCTGCCGTGCAAAACCTGAAAATAACATGAAACCATGGAACCTGCCATGCACAGCAAGCTGTGGCGCAGCTGTCATCTGCGTGCCAAGAGCAGCGCAAGGAGCTAGAGGAAGTGCAGGGCCAGCTTGCAGCCCACGTGGAGCACACACAGGAGCGCGAAAAGGAAATCATGATCAAGGTGTGTGAGCTTTACTGCTTTCCTGGCTTTTGGGCAGGCTTTTGGGGACTGCGGGGATTGGTTGTCAGGGCCGCGTGGGGACTTGAAACAGGGGAAGGGGGGTGGGTCAGCAATGGTGGATGGCAGCCCCTGTGAATCCTGTGAAAGGCGAGAGCACGAGTCTGGTAGGAGTTTGAGTACCGGGTCCGAACCGCAAACCAGCCATTGGTTGCCGCTTCAAATGCACTCAAAAGACTGTGCCCGTACCCCATCCACTGTACGCTGCAGCTCACTCTGCTGATCAACACAAAGACACAAAAGATCCGGCAGCTGTCTGAGGAGAGGCAGGAGCTGCTGGTGGAGTTGGATAGAATGCGTGAGGAGATGACTCAGCAGGTGGGGAAAACAGTGGGGATGAGAAGTCTCAAGGCATGACTGCATAAGATGCACGCTGCGGCATCCATCCACCATTCGCCATGTGCTGTGCATACAGCTCCAGCGCTGCGAAGCAGCAGTGCCGCTGGTTGTGCACACAACTGTGTGCAGTGGCTGGAGCGGCTGCCGGACAGGCCTACAATAGGTAGCCGAGGTATTCATTAGGCAGACGCCTTCAGCGCTAATGCTTGCATGTTGGGATGCTGTTGCACTGCCCTGGCAGGGGGTCAACCAGGAGGAGGAGGAGCGAGCAGGCAGCAGCACACCCTCACGCTCTGTCCGCTCAGACCATGAGGAGCTGGACTGGGGTAGGGCCGAAGAGACAGGCGGCATGGGCACATGGGGCGCAGACGCAGACGCAGGAGCCAGCAGCCAGCAACCAGTGGGGCCGGAAGTCATGGATGTGGATTCAGGTGACCCCAGCGGTCCCAGCCAGCGTCCTGACAATCCCTCAGCACAGCTGCAACCCAGCAACATCAACCAGGCAGACATCCCCACGCAGCCGCTGCCGGATTTCGACTTGGCAGCGCTTTACCCTGGTGTGGCACGCGCTGGCGCAGCTGCACGGGCCACTGCAACGCATGCAGCAGTGCAGCACGCACCCACGCAGGAAGCTCCCACTGGGGAAACGCAGGGGCAAGCAGGAATAGGGGACCAGCCGAAAGAGAGGCAGCAAACAGGGCTGGCAGTACCGCCTGCGTTGGTATCTGGCCTGACGTTGGATTTTGACGACGAAGATCTTGGACTGTAAAGATAAACGATGCTCCATGCCGATGGTCCGTTGTTACAATAACACAAGTACAACAGACGACTGCTCACGTAATTATAAGTAGTGCAATGGCAGCACAATTGCAGGTGTTGCATCAGGTCAACATTGCCATTGGGAGCAGAAAACAGCACGGCCAGGGCAGCCGCCTGACGGCAGGGATCGAGTACAAGTGCCCAGCAGTCGTAGCAATTTAGACCACAGTTGCCAGAGCTTTAGGTGTCTCAAACAGCGCTTGCGTAGCAGGCAAGTTCCATGCACTCTCATGGAATGCTTCATTCACCAGCCAAATATACCAATACATTTAGATGTGCATTTGAACTGCTTTGTCTCTCTTGAGCCAGCCGGATGCTGCTGCACGTGCAGTGCAGCCTTGCAAGTGCCAGTTGCCTCTCAACCTTTGATCAGATAACATGGATAACGGCATCACGTTTTGAACCCTTGATTGAAACAGCCCCATATCCTCAAGCACGCCCACAGACCAGCCATGAGGCCAGCTTACAACCTCACATACCAAAGTTAAGAGTGTGCTGACAAATACGCAACACTCGCCATAGTAAAGCACCAGCAGCCCGCAAAAACCATCCACCGCCCCACGCTTGGCAATGAAATGAAGGCCAACTAAGCACAGTCCAGGCAGGGCACAAGTCAGCACACATAGTAAAAGGTGTGTGCCTTGCTTCCCACCATTGTTGCCTTCTCAACTTAGTCCCCGAGTAATGAACCCCTTTCGCAAACTAGTCCCGCCGCTCCCGGAAACATGCGCGTTGCGTGTGCTGCAATACAGAGTGCTGGATAGCATTGAGCTCGGCGATGCCGGCAGCTGGCAATTCAATCCAGTCCTCACCAGCTTGGGGCACCCGCAAGCCATGTGCAGAACTGACAGGACTTTTCAGCTTCCAAACAGGCAGCTGTGTTGACAGCTCTCTACCTCAATGGCAACTCATACATCCCAAAATATCCTAAATTAGCAATTGCTTGACATTAATACATGGTTGTGCGCGCGTGGCGAGCTGAAAATCTCCGCAAACTTGCGCGCGAACTGGCTTGCCTTGAACAACATCGGCAGGCGCACAGAGCCGCAGCTGCTGTCAGCAGCTTGAGGGGCCGGCTGGGCAGCTGCCTGCCCAGGCCCACGCGATGACATGGGCTGCGCGGGTAATGGCATGTGCCTCTGGCCAACAATGCCCCTCTCCCTTGCGGAGCGGCTGCCTGAATCACGGGGCAGCCTCTCTCCGGTAAGAGCTGTTGTACTGGTAGGCAAGCACAGCCGCGGCACGACTGGCACACAGCTTGCACCCACAGCGGTGGTGACTGTAGCGATGGAGGGGCCTGAGTTCATCAAGCTGACAACTGTTGAAGGGCTGGAGGGGCTGTGGCTGCCGCTGCTGCCTGCACTGGCCCGGCTTTGCATGGCGCTGTGCACCTGTGGCGCAGGCTCACGGACGAAAGGCTGTGACAAGGAGAGTGATCCAGATGACGAGGAGCGGAGTGGCAACCGGCGCCTGTCACGCTGCTGCCGTGCTTGCCCTCGAGTCTGTGGTATCATGCCTTCAAACCGCTGGCTTGCCACCGGCCTGCCACTGGGCTGGGTCTGGGGATGTTGCTCTGTGTTGTGGCTGTTGTGAGGCTGAAGATCGGCTGTGAACGGCATCGCGCCGTGCGTGTACGGCATTTGGTGCTGCATACGGGGGGATGGTTGGGCATAGCCTGCTGGCTGGGGTGCGGATGGGGGCATGGCCAGTGTGTGGTGCACTTGGCTGCTGCTCCTGGGGGTGGGTGCCTCGCCACTGCGAGCATTGTGGCTGCGGCTGCGAGGCGTCCGGTGTGGCCGCAGCACTTCCCGCTCGCCTGCTGTGATTGCAGCGCAGTGCGTGGCGGCAGCGTACGAGTTGAGCCCTGTCAGCTTGAGCTTCTCACCAGTGTTGGGCACCTGACACTCGAAGCACACGTCAAAGTCCTGCACAGGGCGGCAGGCGACGCACGCAGCCAGAATCATAGGCAACCGGCATGCGATACTTTAAGGCACAGCCATGCTGAGCTGCATGCTGAGTGATGCTGGGCAAGCGGCATGCGCTGTGCTCAATAGCATGCACGAGGGGTGGGGCAGAGGGAGCAGGCATACATTATGGAAGGCAACATAACAACGCACAGACAGCACAAGCCAGGCATATGCAAAGCTCCCTGAGCACGCACCTCAGTGATGTCAAACCCCAGCAGCTCACGCACTTGGCTCTTGAACAGCGCGAGGCCCTCAGGGCCTGGGTGCACGCGCAGCTTGTACTCTCGCCCCTCAAACTTGATGGCCATGACTGCGAAGCACGTGCACGCAACACATGGCCAATGTGCGGCCAGGACCCAGCCAAGCTGCATGTACATGTATGCAATCTATGCATGGGACTTGAGAATCTGCATGGTGTCGATGTTGCGCCAACCCCTGCTCAATGGGAAGCCCAGGCTAGTTGCCCCTTCTCTCCTACCTGGTGTCACCGGCTTGATGCTCTTGGGTGTCAGCACCTGCCTCCAGTCTGGCAATTGCTTCAGGCAAAATCTGCACTGACACTCTTCGCTGCAGGGCCAAGGAGCAATGGGCACTGTTCAATTTCAATTGCATAACGTCCGAGCCCGTGTGCGGGCTCTCGTGACCGTGCGTATTTAAACGGCTATTGCAAGGACCCTCATGCCCAACACCCCGAGTGCATGCTCCGCCAGGTAGGGGCGCAGAACCCGCACATGCTGCACTGCAGTACAGAGACTCCTCCACCTTGCGCCCCCAGATCCAACGGTAATGGAATTTCCTCCCTACCGACAACATGACCCCAGCACTCACAGTTTTCCTGCCGCCTGCAGTTGCCACCTGTGTGGGTGGAACCAAAAAGTTGGGGTTGTGCATGTGGGCAGGGGTAAATGCAGCTTGACAACACCAGGGTAGCACTGCTGATATGCAGGGCTGCCACAACCGTGCTCAGCTATCGAGGCAAGGCGGCTCAAGATTCGATATGGACGCGTCAGCATTCAACACGGATACACCGACTTTGCGCCTGCACCTCCCCATACCTTGCCAAGCATGCACGGTGAACTGATCGTGTTGAACAACCGCAAGGGCACTCAAGAGGGCCATCCTCTGACCCTAGCAAGCAGATCCAGCAGGATTTCTCTTCTAAATCTGTGTTTGCCTCCATGACGCAACCACTTGGCCCCAAGCAATTTTGTGGGCGAGGCAACGTCAAGTGTAGCGTTCAAAACCTAAATGTAAGTAACATATGCATACGATAATAAGAGGAGCTGGAGGGATGGGCAGGGAACAGACGAAATCAGGTGTGCCCCTCACAGCTGTACACTGTGGCAAGGCAGGACACTCACTAAAACCCTAAACCCTGTGCGCACTGTTGCGCCTACCATGCAGTGCAGCTATAAGCTGTATGATACGCATGGAGCGTGCAACACCCGAGGTGTCGCCAGCAATTATGACACAGTGGTGCCAAGAAACATTTCAGCTAGTGTCAGCTAGTAAATGAGTAAAAGTATCAGCTAGTAAATAAGTTCTTTTGGGCAAAGAATCAGCAGTTAACTTCTTGGTAGTCAAGACATGGGTGGGGTCTCATAACTTCACAGGAACATACATAAACAACATGTGTATATTATAGTATCAAAGCTTCTTGTACCAGAGCCTTTCCCGTGCACGGTAGGTTGCGGGCCAGCAGCGATGCACCCCCCCGCCCGATGACGGCCTGGGGACCAGGGGACCCGGGCGGCACCCCCCACATCTCACCCCCCCGAATCGTTTAGGCTGGGCGGCTTGACATGTGCTTGCAGTACAACTGTTGTGCAACTGGTAGGAGTATGGAGGCGCTGCAGCTATGCCGAGGCTGACTGGCTGCTGCTGCACTAGGTTGATGGCTCTTGTTTGCGCTTAGGTGCAAGCATGCGCCTTGAATCTTTGCATCACTGCACCATGCCACGGCTTGCAGGACGGGCAGCTACAGAGCGAGCGAGCATATGCTGTGCGAACGATCCAAAAGCAGGCGTCCACCAGGCGTTGTGGCCCCCCATGCAACCAACTCGGTCTATTCGTCTCCCAGCCCAGAGAGCATTGATGTCGTGGGCCACACGCCACATGTGCGCCTAAAAACCAGAAGCATGCCTGCGCCACACTCACTCTCCATGGCCTAGCCCGCTTGAAAGTCAAAGTGGGTTACCACGTAGGCTTAGTTGACACGGAGGCACTGCACCTTCACACTCATCAACACCACTGCCCCTGTGAAGACCGCGCTCAGCCGCCCCTCCCCCCATGTTCCCTGGTTGTGTCTGATGGCGCCCGCACTGCACACACACACACACCCCTAGGTGCAGCCGTCCAGCCAGCTTTCTGTCAGCAGTCCCTAGAAAAGAGATCACGGCACCAGGCACAGGCACCCACTCTAGGCACGGCAGCAGCCCCACGTGGCAGCCGCAACCAGGAGCACACAATCGAATGATCCCTGGGGCCCATGCGCCCTATGTATAATACAAATGAGAGCCTCGGGTTGAACCCAGCTGAGGCATGAATACAGGTGGATCAGTCTAGGGCAAGGGCAGCCCACGCCTGCGCCCTCCACAATGCTGCTGCATTGACGTCAGACTCCAGTCCAAACTCAGGTCACCATGGGTATTCCTCATAAACCGCGCAACGGGTCGTGACCCAACGTGTCTGAACATGGCAAGTGCGCACGCTCGATGGGACCGCAGGGTCTTAGCAGACTGTACAGCCACAGCAGGGCTGGTGTGCTGAAGGCGGCTCGTCCGCATAGGCAGCTGTGTCCGCCAGCAGTGTGAGGCGAGGTACATCCACAGTGAACAGCTTGGGGCCCTGGGACGCCAGACCCTCATGCTCGCATCGGATGCTGAATACCAGGGCTCCATCCAGAGCCGATGATCCGGACTCATAGGGCCGCTCCTCAATGACGCACCTGCAGCAAGCCGTGGCAGCCAGAGGCTCAGCATGGGGCCAGCTCATTCCTTTGAGCATGTGACTCAGGGCCCAGGCTGAAGCCCCATCACCGCAACGCAAGAGGCACAGCTGAGGCTGTCAGACTGCGCAAGCCACAACCACAGAGATCAGGTCACAAGGCTGGCCCGATGAGGCAGCGATAGACCCACAGGAACAAACAAGCGCGCGCACATCCATTGCGTGCGTGCAAACACATCCGCAGATCAACCTCCGGCCTGATGCCATGCACTACATCAGGCAGTACACCAGACCGTACATCAGGCAGAACACAGCAGGGGGGTGTAATGTATAGTTCATATAATCGTATTATTACCAGTTGCGTGCAGGGTTGAGGATCTCTCCATCAAACACTGGGTCCATGCCCTCGCGTGTCAGCCCGTCTGCCAATGTCTTGTGACCAGCAAATGCCTTGAGTGCGGCAACCACGCCCGCAGGGGGCGGCGTGTTGCCGACGGCAGAGCTGATGATCTGCGCCATGTACCTGTGGGCCCAAAGTGCGAAGCGCAAGCAACACCGCAGGCATCCAATTCAGCATATAGAGCCTCAGCTGATAGACCAGATGGCCAAGACTGACCGGGCTATTGCTATGGGGAAGACAAAACAGGAAGGATGACACCATAGCAACCCAGATAGCAACAAGGACCTTTTGTCCTTCTCCTTGGGGTGAATCACTTATGATGTGGCATGGCGCACCTGTGGTCATTCTGTGCCTGCAACCCATTGGTGGAGTACAAGTGGCCAGCAGCCGCCAGGTGGACGTCGCCTGACAGAAAGGTGAAGCGGATGCTTTTGCTCTTAGCCAGCGCTTGCAGCATCTGGAGCATCGCCAGCTTCTCCTTCACGTGCACATCCGCACCCCAGTGGTCCAGCTGCAATCGTGTGGTGTTCACACACACTTATGGCAAGTGACAAAAGAAGCCAGTTCGCGCATCCAGCATCCAGACTGCAACGGCAGGCGTGTCGTCATCCCCCCCCCCCCCCCCCCCC
>BDCZ01000048.1:59775-118455 GCA_001662365.1 Chlamydomonas applanata
TCAGGTTGATACCTTCTGAACAATGAATAGATTGCCTTACACTGTGTAAGGGCAGTGGGCTGGGAAACGCCCAGCCACCAGCTGCCAGTGCAAGTAATAGCCCCGCCCACCTTCTTTGCAGTTGTGTTCACAGAAAAGAATTGCCCCTGCCTCCTCCTTGGGTCACATTCAGACTTTGTTTCCATCGCATTTGCAAGTGTTTAGGTTCAGAAAAGAATCGCTTTTCCTGAAAAGAATGATGCCAAGCAGCGCGCGCAGAGTTCAAGTCGAGGACTGAGACAGCAGCGGGTGCACACCACAGCCTTCATACATGTGCTGGGCTCGTCACTCGTGCACGCTCAGGACATGCACCACTGCATGCCCGTCACGCCCAGGGAGGGCGCAGCGGAGCATTCACTGGTTCATGAGGCGGCGCTGGTAGTACGACGCGATTGTGCTCTCCTCGGCATCATCGGCCTCGGGGGCCACGCGGTTGTTGGTGTTGATCCAGGACTCAGACACAGCAGCGGGGGCGGTGGCCTGGCTGCCGCGGCGCTTCTTGGCCATGATGACGATCAGGGCGATGAGGGCAATCAGGAAGGGCACACCCAGACCCACACCCAGGCCCACGCCCAGAGCGACCTTCTTCTTCTTGTCGTCATCGCCGCCATCGTCGCCGGTCAGGGAGTTGGTGTCAATGCCGAGGGCAGCAGCGATGGCGTCGGTGTTGACAGACTGGCGGGCAATGGCGGCGTCCAGGTTGGAGCCAGAGAAGTCAGACTTGGCCTTGTTGGCCAGGGTCAGGGCACTGTCCAGGGTGCCTGCCTTGACAGCGGCAGCAATGGCAGCGATGGCGTCGGCGATCTCGGTGGACTGCAGCTTGGCAATCTTGGCCAGGGTCAGGAAGGCGGTGGGGTCGATGGCAGCGCCGGTGTTCTGGGCCGCGGCAGCAGTGGTCATGATGGTCTGCATGCGGGTGTTGGACTCGGTGATGGCGGAGGCCATGGCGGTGAGGACATCGGACAGGGTGGCGGTCTGCAGCAGCTTGCGGCTGGAGCCAAAGGTGACGCTGGCCTCGTCGGCGACCAGCTTGCCGTTGTAGCGGGCAGTGATGGCGTCGACAACGCTCTTGACAGTCACCAGGGAGGTAGACAGTGTGGACAGAGTGGACTGGAACATGACCATGTACAGGCCGAGGGCCTCGTTGTCAATGTCAGCGCCGGCCTTGGATCCAGCCACAAAGACACCGCCCAGCATGGGCAGGGAGTAGACCAGCTGGTCGGCAGCCAGGAACAGCAGGGCGGCAGGGGTTGTGCCGGCGAAGCCCATGGTGATGAAGGACTCGGTGGTGATGCCAGTCAGGTTGGTGATGCCAGTGAAGCCGGTGTACACAGCCTGGATGTGCTTGGCAGCCAGCAGGGTGGGGCCATCAGCGTCGTTGACAGCGGCCCAGGTGAAGTAGACCAGAGGAGACATGGGGGTCACGGTGGCGGCGGTGTTGAAGGGGAGGATGGCGCTCAGCCCGACCTTGGTCTTGGCATAGGTCAGGGTGTCGTTGCCACCGTTGGCGGCAGAGAAGAGGCTGGAGCCAGTGGACGTGAGGGTAACAGTGCCGTTGGAGGTGGTGCCAGTCTGCTGGGTCAGCTTGAGGATGTCAGCAGAGGCAACAGCCGCCTTGTCGATGCCACCGAAAACCTTGACCGTCACCGTCTTGCTGGCAAACAGGGTCTCGGGTGCACCGGTCGCGCCAATGGCAGTGAGAATGGCGGCGTAGTTGGGCACAAAGCCGTCCACCAGGGACTCCAGCAGAGCCAGGGCGGCAGTGTTGTCGGTGGCGGACCAAGCGGCAGTCACATTGCCGGCATACTTGGACTGGACAGCGCCAGACAGCTTGATCAGGTAGAAGACGGAGGCAATCAGGGTGTCGGAGTTGGCCTCGGCGGCGGCGCCAGCGGCCTGAGCGTTCAGGCCAGCAATCGTGGCGGCGACGTTGTCAGCAATGGCGCTGTAGTTGGTGGAGGTGGTGGTCAGGTTGAACACGCACACATTGGCTGCGCCGCGCAGGGCGGTGGCCACAGCGGTGGAGGAGGAGGTATTGAAGCTGGTGGTGGCGTTGGTCACGGCAACGACGTGGTAGCCGAGGGCATCGACAAAGTCGTCGACGGTGACGCAGGACAAGGAGGCGTTGGTGGCCTTGCTGACGGCATACAGCCACTTGCCACCGAGCAGCAGGAAGTTGGAGTAGGCGACATCAGCGCCCAGCATGGCCACGGCAGTGACGGTGGAGGAGCCGCCAGCGGCCAGCAGCTCAATGGTGTTGGTGTCAGCAGAAATGCCGGTGGCGGGGGTCACACCCAGGCGCGCGTACGCGCTAGCGGCGGTGTTGATGGTGCCAGCGTCCGCCCACTCGTTGAGCTTGGTCACGGGGGAGGCAATGAAGGTCTTGTTATCCGTGTTGGCGGCGACCGACTCGCCGTACACATAGAAGGGGGTGGCGAGGCCAGTGAAGGTATCCACGCAACCAGGGAAAATATCCACAGGCAGGGAGCTGTTCACACTCAGCTTGCCACCAGAAGCCAGGGTGGTGTTGGAGCCGATCAGGACGCCGTTTACACTGGCCTGCAGGTGGGGAGTGTGTGCAGGTGATTGCGTCAGCATGTCGTTTTGGTCCACATGTGAGCATGGGGACAGCCAAACATTCGACATGTTGTGAGACATGCCATCGGGCATCTCTCGAGAAACACCGGCGCAGTCCCGACCGCGTGCACGCAAAGGTGCCCGCTTGGCATCCAGCCCGCAGTGCAAAGCTAAGCTTTTGCGTGGGGGCCTCACCTTGCAGTCAGCAGACAGGGGGCCAACGAAGCGAGCGTAACCAGTCACAACGGCCTGGCCGTCCACAGCGGCAGGGTACATGCCACCAGGGTAGGCGCCTGCAGGTGGTAGGGATAGCAGCGTGAAGTGTCAACAGGCGCCATGTACTGCTGCACTCGAAGCGTCAGCGCAAGGCCAGCTGGCACAGCCGCATGTCCTTGGAGCGCCGGATTGCGCTGGGGCAACGCATGCGCAGCGCTCTAAGGGCCCCTAAGGCTGGCCTTTGACCGCCCAGCTATCCACAAAGTTTCCACGTCCACGAAGTTTCGGACAGCGGTGGCATGCCACTCACCTCCGTAAGCTGAGATACCGCCGTAGATGCCAGGCCCGTAGCGGCCCAGGGGCGCCCCGTAGTTGCCCAAGCCCAGAGCTGCAGGGCCACGGACAGGAGCACAGCAGGAGCAGCGGCTTCAGTGCGGTGGACTTTAGGGGGCACCAAGGCAGAGGGCGCAGGCAGGGGGCAACGGCTTCGAAGGCTACTCACCTCCCGTCAAACCACAAACAAGGACAATAGCGGCAATGCGGTTCATCATCGTGTTTCTCTGCCTCATAACTATAGAAGAAAGCTCCCGAACTGCTGGTCTAAGGCCGCTTCGCGGCTTAAATGCCCGCCCTCACACGGCGTCACACAGTGGGAAGGGCCGCTGCGCGTCCCCACCGCGCCCCGCGGCCTACGGTATGCGGCTGCGTGCCCAGGAGTGCTGATCTAGCAGGCCGTGCGTGGGGCTGGCGGTTCGAAGCGATGGGCACCTGCGGTGAAGCTCTGGGGCCAGTTGAAACTTAGGGCCAGGCTTGGGCGTGATCATCAGCACTACCACTATTGCGTGCCCTGAAGCTCAAAGCCCCGCCAAATGTGTCGACGATAAGGGGCCTGTACTGCCACACAGCCAGGCTGCCGCATCAGTCATGCATTTGCTGCTCAGAATAGCTGCTGCTCGCCCGCTCGCCCACTCCTTAGCGTGTTGTGGCTCTCAAGCCCCAGGTCTGGCCCCGGATCAGCTCACGCCTCTGATGCAAGCAGGTGCCAAATGGTGGGCTGACCGCCCGCCTTCCCGTCACAGCTGCACCCTTGCTCAGTCCGCCCAATCGTGTGCCTGATGTTGACACCGCCCACCGCAGCATGCTCTTCAAACCCAGGCCAATACTCCAGATGCACTGGCCTGCACCTCAGTGCACAGCCGCCAGCGCAGAACCCAATGCACACTCAGCATCCAACGCACAATCAGACCTGCGCAGGCGGCGGCATGCCCAGGAGATTCTTTGCCTCCATTGCAGCTGCCTCTGCGCGGGCCCTGACCTTTGCCTCGCGCCTCTCCGCCTTTTCCCGCTCAGCTGCTGCTGCTGCAGCTTTGGCTGCGTCTGAGTTTGGGTCTAACAGTGGGTCCTTGGACTTCCACAGCTTGATCTTCTTGTCAATCTCAACAACATCCTGTGCGCAGCAAGAGCACATGATGCACACACAGGCCAGTGTAAGCTAGGGTGGTCAAAGGAACGCCGACCGCGTGTATACTGCGATGACTTGGTGTATGGAGTTAGGCTGTGTGGCAGGCTGGCAGCTGGCACCACAAGCAGGCCAGGAGCTGGGCACAGGCACAGCCAGCACCCACCAAACCTTATCACGCACCTGCTGCTCCACCTTTTGGGCACCAGCCATCCCAAGCTTGTCTATATCATCCAGGGCTTCTGTGAGCGCGGCCACTGCCTGCTTGACTGCTTCTGCCGTGGCCCCATCCCCAAGCGCTGCGCGCACGCTGTGCTCAAAGTATCCAGCCCCAAGCTTCAACCCCTTTGACCGCAGCCCGCTGCGCAGCGCTGCCATCGCAAGCTGGGCCGGTGTGTGTAGCAACGGGGCGTCTGTGAGCATCAGGGCATCCACCGCACTGATAGCTTTCAACCTGCGGTGCACCACCAAGTGCCAATCCAGCTTCCATATGTGCCTGACGGACATTGCGCCGCCTCAAATGGGAACAAGCTGGCAGAGCAAGGTACACCAACTATCTAGAGGGAGCTACACCAAGGCATCAATACAGCACCCCTGGCGCACCGGCAGTGCGCTGTGACATCCGCTGCTGCTGAGAGCAGCTCGCTTTCTATCCCTGCTGTGCTGGCCGCCTGGCTGCTGCGTGCGTCCTCCAGATCCTGAGCATGCAGCCAAAAGGAGGCAGGGCCACATAGGTTTGCATGCATGAGTTCGCATGATGCATCATGAGCATGCAGGAGTATGCATGAGCTGACGCCCCATGGTCACCTCCCAAGGTTGTTCTCTCCAGTCAAGCAAAACCAGCAGCAGTGCAGAATGTTGCCTGAAGTTGCCTGAAGCAAGGACATGATAGGTGAGGGCTATACCTGCAGAAGGCCGGCCAGAGCCCGGTATGGCGAATGCGTGACCAGATCAAAATGGAGGCCTTGCAGCACGCCCACCTGTAGTGCACAGTACTGGCTGGCATGAGTCGCATCCCTTCAACCTTGAAGCAGGGCCAGCAGTCGTACAGGCTAATAATAATAATAACACGGCGTTTCACAGATGTGTCTGCATGCCGGAGCCTGACGGCCGTTATCTAAACACAAGCACTAGAGAACCAAGCCAGCCTGAAATACCGGGAGCCGCCCCACTACAGCACCAGTCGTACAGGCTGAAGGAAGTAAAACATACATAGCACTCATACACTGCATCGAGTTAACGCAGCCACTGCAGGATCCAGTTTTTCAATACCCCCAGCCTTGTCAGAGCACCCTGCCATAGATACGGTGGCCGCGTACCTCCGAGCGCAGCACTGTGCTTGCATCTTGCTTGAGCGCGCGGCAGAACTCCTCTGCACCAATGTACGACTCCTCGATCTGTGCTCATGTGCAATGCGATTGCGAAATTGTGCAAGTGAGAACCACGCCAGGGACAATCGTTCAACTCTGTGATGGGATGCTGTTGATACATGGCTTTCTTGCTGTTGGGACTCCTGCTGGCCATGCCTTCCACCCAAGCTCTAGACCCATTCAACTGATGCCTAGTCATTTAAGAGTGCGTGTCATCAGTGTGATCCATTGTACACACGATTCCACAAGCATAGTTCACCTTTGCAGCGAGATAGATGCACGTAAGGAGGGTCTTCAGGGGGTCATTTGTGAGGCAGCTGTTGCGCAGGAAGTATCTCTTGAAGTACTGCATGGCTGTGGCCTGCAGGGGCACAAGGTGAGAGCAGCCCTGGTCAATGCCATTGGACGCCAGAGACATAGGAGGCACATGCGTGATGGCTAGAGAATGTGAGAGAGTGTACCATGCGAACAAGGTGTGCAGTTGCAGCATCTCTGTCCTGTATGCAAAGCTGGGCAGCAGCTGACGAGCTGCAGACTGTCTGTTCCCCATAGCTGGGCCCACCTGCACTTTCTTGGGCAGCCGCATTTCCACACAGATGCCTGCAACCTTGGACTCATAAAAGCGTAGCAGCTTTCGCTCTTCCTCCAGAGTGACAGGTGCAGAGTCTGTCCACGGCAGACAAAGAAGTCAAGGCGCATGGAGTGGAGGCCAGGATGTGCATGCAGCAGGATGTGCGCAGCACAGAATGTGCACTGCATGCAGGACACCCCGCCACAGCTGATGGCTGATGTCTTGCGTGGACCCGTGTGCGTGCTGCCCATCGCATGCATGGCGTTGCAAGCAATTGCATGCACAGTGATGCAGTGCACCAAGCATTCCAGTGCACTGGTCACCAAGACAGTGCACCAATGCACCAAGCATTCTCTACCTCTTGCACGCTTGGCTTCACTGCCTGGCCCAGACGTGGTTGGCTCATTATCTGCCTGTACACGGTCTGCCACGGCACTCGCGGATTGGTTCAACTTGGTACGGATCTCAAGCTGCGGGCACGTAGAAGATGTATGCAAGTTCTTGCGCCTGTGCACCAGCCATTTCATGATCACAAACCTAGTTGCATGGGTTCCATGAAGCTCACCAGCTGCTCTCGCGTAAATATCCATCGCTGCTTATGTGTGGAGGTGGCAAAGTCCATTGTCGCAGTGACAGCCGGGCTCTGGCTCAACCAAATCTCAAGCCGGCACTGCAGTAGTAGTGAGGTGACAGGTTACGATTGCATGCGATCAGAAGTCATGTGCATTCACCACCTGCTCACCCCTCCCTCTATACCTAGCAAAAATGTATGCATACCACGATTCTGTCCCATATGATGGCTGAGTGTATAACATCAGGCACCAGGCACCAAGAGACTAGCACTGCTGCACTCGTGCCAGTACTGCTGTGTACTGCGTGTCCTGTGTGCGGAGCCTAGGAACATTTTCCACACGGATTATTGGATATCAGCGCTGCAGGTTGCTGCCAGAAGATAGGGATTCTGCAAGAATATACATCACATGGCGGCTCAGATAGGTTGGCGGGCCAGTGGCTGATATCATCTGCTCGGCCCACATGGATCACTATGGACAACACTGGGATCTATCCGCAAACTACTGCCTCACATCCCTCACACACTTACGCATTCAGCTCTTAACGCAAGGCAGTTCAGCTCCTCGCGCTGCACGCGCACCCGTGTTTCAAGCTCGCTTCTTCTGGAAGCTTTCCTCTCTGCCAACGTCAGTTCACGTAAGGCTCTGCCACCATGGGCCGCCCGGTGAATGCCGAGGCCTCCTACAAGATCGATATGAGCCATCAAGAGGTGGAACGTTTACTGGAGGAGCTGGAGGAGGTGAGACCCACTCGATTGCGCACTGGCAGGGGAGTGGCAGTAGCTGCACAAGCAATGCTGCATGCCGTTGTGACGCCAGCCGGGTCCTTTTTCTTCCATGGTGCCAAGTGCGTCATGTCTAATGCCTGCTGTGCGGGTTGGAAAATGCTCATGTGGGTGGCATGGCGCCATGCAAAGCATGCCAAATCATGCGTCCCGGCCATGGCCCACACCGTGCGCATGCCCCTGCAGGTGCTGCGGCACACACCAGCAGAATGGATCTCTGCAGAGGCAGCCGCCAGCTGGCTATGTCACGACATGGGGTGAGCTTTCCTGCCGCATTCCACTGGCTGGGCCCTGGCCTGTAGTTTGCTTCCTAATTGCAACCAAGACGGTGACCGGCCAGCGCCCATGCGTACTGCCGCCATGCGCACTGCTTATGGCCCAGCACGCCAGCCGCACACATGCCCCGCATCCGTGCTGTATTGCTGCAGATACGAGGACATGGCGGAGTTTGAGGACGCCCTGCATGGTTCCTTTGATCAATTCATCTCACTCATGCCACACATCGAGACCAAGCTGGATGACAAGGGGCGACTGGTGAGGCTCGCTGGTGCTGCGTTGCAAAAGCTGTGATAGCCGCACGTTAGCGTGCGGCTGGGACCGGCAAGCATGGCACAGCAAGCTCATAACAGCCTCTGGAGCTAGTTTTGCGGTTGCACGCGATCCGTTGTTTGCAATCATGTCATGGATTCCAACCCGCTGCCGTGCCACCTCTGTGTTGCTGCTGCCAGGTGCTGCGGCTGAAGCCAGACCCCCCTGAGGACCAGTGGGTTCCCACCAAGATGACACTGCGCATCACCTCACGGGCCGACTTGTGGAATGTGTGCATGAAGAGTGCGCATGCCAGGTGCGTGGCAGCGCCACATGCTGGGCCATGCATGTGTGTATGTGTGTTGGTTACATCGTACGCCCATCATGGCGCATAGATGCCTGCCGCGAGACAGGATTTGCAACATTCGTTATAGGCTTGTAGCATATAACATATATATGTGTACATGCCATATCATGTGGCGATGCAAGGTGGGGCTAGCACTGTGCTTCTAATAGAAGTGCTTTGGAGGGCTTTGGACATGTTTGTTATAACACCAGCACGAGCAGCGGGCTGCATGTGGGCTCTACTTGCGGGTTGCGTGTCTGTGGCTGTGCTAGCAGCACTGATGGAATGTGGTCACTGCACACTCGCTACCATGCAGGGTGGAGATCCCTGAGATGGAGTTTGAGGTGAGGCACAAGGGAGGGCCCAAGCCAGGGAGTTCATTCCGTCCACTGTCCAGCAGCTTGGTGCTGCCATGGGCCCTGCCACCGGGTCCTGTGCTGGTTCGTATCCATGGTGTCTGCCACGGCGTCTGTTCCCACACAACCCTTGCGACCATCCCTACCCCCCGCAGATCTCCCAGGACGGCAAGCGCAAGATTGACTCGATCTACAACCTTGTTGGGTCGGCTGTGTTCAACCTGGGAGCGCACGTGCGCACAGGCGGGGAGTCGGCAGAGCGCGCGTGAGTTGCTGGCGTATTAGGGCCGCTGCGGCCATGTGCTTCTTTGTCTGGAATTCGAATGCCTTTTTCATGCATGTTCCACTTGACTTGAATATCACAACGCCGTAGTGAAGCACGCCAACTTCTTCAGGCCACACTATGCCCATTACCTACCGCTGCTTCAAAGCAGCTGCAGGCACAGGATACATATGCATCTGTGCATTTGCACCCCTCGTGTACCTGCAGTGCGAAGATCATGGAGTGTGTGGGTGACCTGAACAAGCTGCTGGACGTGGACGAGCCATGGACGTGGGTTGTGCACGACCCCTCAGGCCTGTCCACTTTTTCTGACATGTCCAAGGTTGAGGTTATCACTGGGCCAGCAGCCACGCAGTAGTAACAGGCAGGTGGTGCCACTCGAATTTCGCTGGCCAGCACCGGGGGGGGCCAGCGGCAGGCATACGATCTCTGGCACAAGTTGCACTGTATGGCACCCGGTAGTTGCTGCAATAGGGCACCTCTGCTATGCGCCGGTGGTTGCGGATCTTGCGGCGAGTGTATCATGCGGTCACGACGCATGCTTGTATAGCCATGTATTGTGTCCGTCGTAAGGGCCATGGCTGCATCACCTATTATGAATGCTGCAATTGGCTATCAGGTCCACAGGGCTAGCCAGAGGTGCTGCCAGGTTTATGAGCGCTGCAAGACAAATCAGATGTTGAATTATGCATACATGCAGGAACTATGCATATGGAAGGCGGCGTGCTGAATCAGGCAAGGCAAGCAGCGAAGGACGCAGTGGATGGTCGGCTGTAATTGGGAGCGGAGTCTCGTACCTCAGCCTGACACCGCATTCCATGTTGATCACAACCTCTCATCCTTGCCACAGCATCCCATTGTCCGGTAACCAATGTCTGCCAAGGTCTGGAACTTAGACTGTGCAGTCGCTACCGACCCCTACCGCATGGACACCGCCGCCTGCGCTGCAACCTTGAGAGCAGCCTCAAGGTTGCGTGTCACACTCCTGATTTTCTTTGTTAGAGCTGCAGCTGCAGGCGCCTGCTTGGCTTTCTTGGCCACCGGCACCACTGGCTCTGTTGTGCCTGCCCCAGCTGCAGCCGCCGCCACTGCAGCCTCAGCAGCAGCTGCCTGCTTCTGCTTCCCTGCTGCCTCCTCTGCCACGAGCTGCTGCAACAGGCGTGCCAGCGTGCGCACTTGCTGTGCATCTGGCACTGGCGCAAGCGCTGGCGCACGTTTCCGTGGCGCAACGCCATCCTGACCATCCTCCTCATCACCCTCTGAACCCGACGACCCGGGCTCAAGCTCTCCTGCCTCCTCATCCCCCTCACTGCCGCCAGAACCTCTCACGCCTTGCCCGGTACGCGCTGCAGCCTTGGCTCGTGCGCACACGCTTAGCACATCCTCCAGCACGGCCTGGTTACCAGCAATCAAGCCATCCCTCCAAAGTGTGACCTGAGCCACCACCTCTGGGTCCACATACGTGGCTGAACTGGTTTGAGCAGCCTCTACTGCATCCACCACCTTTTGGAACGTGGCTTCATCCAGCTGGTCGCGCAGCAGCTTAGCCACCAGACCCTCCTGGCGCTTGCGGCCCTGTGCATACATGTATGGCAGGTCAGCAGATGGCGCCATGCATGGCAATGCCAGCATCGTTGCGTTGATTGCATGCCACACAGCAAGCTCTGCAAGGAAAGGCTTTTGCGTTTTTAGTATGGGGGCAGGCTGGGCAGCTATTGTTGCCTGGGGCATCAGCCGCCACCCGCCATGTGCTCCCTGCCCGCCTTGCTGTGTGTCCATGCAACAGTTCTCACCTGGTTGCTGCGTGGCAGCTTGGCGGCAATGCGCACAGCGTCCACAACATCATCCCCAGTCAGTGCGAGCACGCCTTTGAGCTGCTTCTCTGTCATGGCAGTCAGCCCGTCCACGACACGAGCGAGCTGGCGCTCTGCACAGTTCATGAATTGAGCGAGGCACACCCAGCACAGTGCGTATGGGAACATGCCTGGAGCACAGCACACAGCACGCGTCATGCCATGCAACCATGCAAGCCGTGTGGAAGGCACATACACTCAAAATCTGCAGCAATGGTACCGTGCCCATGCTGCTTAGCTGGCTGAGTGCCAGATGGGATGGCTCACCCTCTTTGCGCATGAAGGCCTTGTTCCTACGCCCTGACTCTTTAGTCTCCACTTCAGCAAAATTGTACATTGCTTTGAAGGTAGTGCTTTGGCCACGTCGCAAGGGCGCAACCAGAACCCTACTGGTGGATCGGCGTGCCGCCATCTCACACGCGCTGGCTTTCGACAGCATCATCGTTCTCAAGTTGCTTGTGTCTTAGGAACGCTGCAGATGATGACAAATTAGAAAGCAAAAAAAGCTAGAGAACTCGCTCTTCCTCACTCTTGCACTCTTAATCCGGCAGCGTCCCATTCGGACGCATATATGCCTGGTGAAATGACCAAATTCCAGGTCTCCAAGGACCTGACGCGAACATCCTCTCTCTGAACATGCCCCTGCCCTCTAGCAAGAAGCAGGGGAAGTCGTCCAGCAAATCCCAGAGAAGCAGCAAGCAAGGGAAGGGCCATGCATGTGGTTCGTCAGATGCGGGGAGCAGGGATGTGCAGCATGCTGCGGTTGATGAGGCAACGTTTGGAGGCTCACGCAGCATGCGTGAGAACTACCAGGTGGGTTGGATTGCCCTGCTTGGCCAGTTGTGCAGCATGGTGGCATGTGCAACAGCACACCCAGAGCAGGCTGGACAATAGCGCCCTCCAATTTTGGGCTTGCATCATGGCCTAGTTGGCCACTCACCACTGCTGTCCAGCCGCAAGCACACTGTGTGCAGCATGGATTTGTGCCATTTGTGTGTGCAGGACTTGGGTGTAGATAGCTACTATCAAGAGCATGGCGCTACGTACCGCAACCCACACTTCCCAGGCATTGTTGTGGCAGCTGCAGCCATCTTGGATTCATGGTGGACCAAGCACGTGGCTCCCACGCAGCCATCATTGCCTGCTGCTAAGCCAGTCGTGCCAGGTGCAGCTCAACCAGCAACTGGGGCTGAGGATGACAGGGATCAAGTTGAGCACAGCAGAAGCAGGCCACCCTCCGACCCCGATGCCACAGCATCAGATCCTCCTACCACATCTAGCATGGGTCACCACGCGCAGCTTGCGGGCAGTGCAGTCAAAGGGCTGTCAGGGGGCCATGCAGGGGGCACTGCAGGTTCATCAAGTGAAGCCCATGCTGCCCCAGGAGGCACACAGGAGGGACGAGCAGCGGCTGAGGATCAGGAGGTGCCGCAGGAGGCACAGCCGCATGCCACACCGCATGTGCCATGGCCTGTCGCAGAGGCTTGCCGTGGGTATGGCTTTGGGCCACAGGTCCGTGTGTTGGACTTGGCCTGTGGTGCAGGGGAAGCAACACAAGCTGTCGAAGGGTGGTGGACATCACGCGGTCGCGCCGTGCCCACTGCAGCCAAAGCAGGCAACGCGCAGGCAGGGGATCAGCAGGAGCAGCTGATGGCGCCAGCTGGACCATTCTCAACACCAGGGGATGGGCCAGAGCCTGCAGCAGAGGCTGCAGCACTGGTGCTGGGGACTGGGGCAGCAGTCGAGGAGTCAAGCACCGCAGCAGGCAGCGATCCATTGCAGGCATCAGACGCGGCCCAGCCAGCAGCACCAGCGCCAGCAGCAGCAGTGCATGTGTTTGTGCCGCCACCCAGTGCAATGGGCCTGCAGATACCACACGGCCTACAGTTGACCATCGATGCAGCAGACCCTTTCACGGGGGAGGCATACAAGGCATGGACAGGGCGCAGTGCTGAGCCCTTCACCTTCCAGGATGTGGGAGCTGGGCTGCTAGCAGATGGTGGCCGGTCCTACCATCTGGTGGTCTGCTCCTACGCGATGCATGTGCTGGATGCATCGTTTCTGTTCCCCACTCTGCAGCAGCTGGCGCTGGTGGCAAGCCACTTGCTCATCCTCGCGCCCCATAAGCTGCCCCGGGTGCGTGGGGAGGGACTGTGTCATTTGCTTGGGTGCAAGGTGCAGCGCTGTGGCTTCACTGGAATGAAGGCCGGCTGGCAAGTTGTGATGGTGCCTTGTTGTGTTGCTGCCCTTGATGATGAACCATGTACACATGCTGCTGCTATAGTGTCACAGCTTGCCAATGTGCAACACTGCCGTGGCAGGTGGAGGAGCGCATGGGATGGGAGCTGGTCGAGCATGTAGTGCTGGAGCGTGTGCACGCACGCCTGTACCGCAGCAGCATACTGCAGTACGAGTCTGAGCTTCAGCTGTTGCCTGCTGATAATTCGCCAGCTAGTGACAGTGGGCTGTAACGTTACATCCTGCAGCATGCATATCTCATGCAATTGAACCACCATTTCCAGTGCCCACAGCCAGCAGGTACAAACTCAGGCCCAACCAGGTAAAATACGGAGAAGTTTCAAAACATCATCATGTGCAGATCTGCCACCTAAGTATTCGGCAGCTAACCTTGCCACCAAACCTGCTGCCACAGATGTCACCACAACATCCCTTCACAACAGAGCGGCGGGAATTGCCCCGCCCCACGCTGGGTCCCGCCCCAGGCCCCTGCAGCTCACGGCGTGCTGCGCCCACTCGCCCGCTCAGCAGCCTTACTAGCAGAAGGGGTAGCAGTGTTGCCAAAGGGACCAGCGCGCGCGGTTGCGATGCTGGGGGTGGTGATGGGAGGGGATGTGCTGAATGTGTCATACAGGTCCTGCGTTGGAGGGATCTGGAGGCCCAGCTCAGCAAGCAGCAGCTCCATGAACTCATCGCATCTGCGCACATGGGGAATCGTTTGTAAACAGAGCTGTACAGAACAGCCGAGAGCTTGCAACAGCGGTGAGCACCACAGCTGCCTGTGCTCTTGGATGCCACACAAGCTCTGAACAGTATCACATCAAGTGCCAGGACACCGCGACATGCAGTCGTGCACAGGCAAGCATGCATGCATGCATGCTCCATATGACCCCATTGCCAGTGTACACCTTGTGATTCCACTCTTCCTATCCCTCAAGCCTCTTCACAAGTCACACCGCATGGAAGAAGTGTTTGGCAGGCATTGGGAGGGAGCTTGGGCCCCGCACCGTGCGTACACGCGCACGTCTGCCAGCCTGTCCAGGGGTGTGGGCTGCAGGTTGACCAGGATGAGCGCACCTCCTGGCTTGGACCCAACCTCAGCTGGGAAGTCAGCAGCTGGTGTGACACGGCACGAGCTGCCTGTGGTCAATGTGAATTGTGAAATGGATCCCACTGCTGAGCTTGTGTATGCTCATGGAATCCATCCATGCTATGCATGCGGTCAACCTCACAGTTGCAGCAATGACTGTGCAAGGCTGGATGCTGAATCAGAGGCCGGCAGGCATGGATGGGAACATAATTTCAATGGGCTCAGCTGGTATGTTCAGCCGGTGTGCTCACCCAGGACCAGACACACGTCTGCAGCCTGTGTGTGGCGCATGGCGGCCCGGATCGCGTCCTTGGGTAGCGACTCGGAAAAGTTGACAATTGTGTCCTGTGCACAGTTTGCGAAATTTGCATGGCATTTCAAGGAAGGCACACAGGGTAACAGCAGAGCAGTACCACAGAATCACAGCGACGAAGCCACGGCATCCTTGTGGCCTACATGGCGTGCGGGGTCACATGCCAGAGGAACATGATGGGCTTGTCCGTGGATTTTTGTATTAATGGCTCTGTTGCACACCACTCAAAACTCTAAGGCTGCCATGGAGGCACGCATACGTACTTGCAGTGGCCCTCCGCATGTGTCGCACATGCGTCCCGTGGCGTGGTCGTGTACATGTGCCGCAGTACGCACGCGGTACGGGCGCCACACGGCTTTGCCGCAGCGGCTGCAGCGCTCGATGTTGGTGTTGCCGTGCAGCTCGGCAAGGCTCTCAGCCGGGAGGCCGGACCTCATGTGCAGCCCATCCACGTTCTGGCTGATGGTGAACTTGAGCAGCCCCTGCTGCTGCAGTGCTACCAGGCCCATGTGGGCACGCGTGGGGTGGATGCTGGCGCTAGGCTTGGCGCGTGCAGGGGGGCCAAGGCCCTTGTCACGCAGCGTCCACACGCCCTGTGGGCCTCTGTGATGCAGTATGGTGCAGGCGAAGTGTTGAGGTAGCTTTGACACGGCAGGGTGCAGATGGGTGTGCAACAGCAACTTTCGCAGCGAGCCAGGTCTGCCATCACCAGCTCAGCACTCACCTGAAGTCAGGTATGCCCGCGCTGCAGCCAATTTCAGGAGAGGTCAGAAGACCTGGTCAGCGCGGTGTGCTCGGTCATCGGAACCATGCCAAGCAGCTAGCAGGCCTTGCATGACGGCCAAAAACGCGCACCTGGTGGACAGCCCCGCCCCAGTGAAGGCGATCAGATGCCTACTGCGCTGAATTAGAGCAGCCGCTTGTTTGGCCTTGGCTGCTAGAGCTTCTGGCGTATCAAACAATTCAGTCACGTCATCTGGAACGCCCAAACGACTCATGGCTCAGCAACGTGAATGTATAAGAGCCAGCAAAGGCTTGGCTGCTGCAGGGATCCTGAATGGTCCACAAAACCCCTTGTATAAACCAATGATCCAAACAGGCCTACAGGAACCTTGCATACGTACATTAAACGAGCAAATCCGGCCCCCAAACAACCTCACAGGGACGGTCATTTATATTAATGCATCAATTGCCACGGATTAACAGCTATTATTATCCCGCCCACTAGTTTCGAGCATCATGTAGTAACAATGAGTGCAGGGAGGTGTACAGCAGCTGTGATCTGAACACAACATCTGGTTCTTTTGATTAGCTGCCATCCAACAGATTTAAATGGGGGACCCAGCCATGCCGCTGCCGGACCTGTCGAGCCCCTCAGCCTTGTCGGTCGTTTCTAAATATTGGTCGGAGCTAGACCTGGAGTCGATGCGCACAAAGCTGGACGATGTGGGCCTAAAAATTGCAGAACACCAGGAGGAGGCGATGCAGAACCGTCGCAAACTTGCCGAGGTCACGCGCGAATACAAGCGCACTGCATCAGAAGCAGCAACCAAGGGCGTGGGGCCTCTGCTCAAACAGTACCAGGAGGAGATTGACCGGCTCACCAAGCGCAGCAAGCATGGCGAGACAGCATTTCTGGAGCTGTATCAGAAGCTCTATGAGGCGCCAGATCCTGCGCCCGTGCTGGCAGCCGCATTCGAGACCGCCTCTAGGGTTGCTGATCTGGAGGCGCAGTGCCGCAAGATGTCGCATGAGCTCGCAGAGTTCAGGGCAGAGTCTGCGCAGATCAAAAACCAGGACCTGACCATCAGGAAGCTTGAGGAGAAGGTCAGGAACCTGGAGGCAGCACTGGAGGAGAAGGGGCACGAAGTGGACGAGGTGCGCGCGCAGGCTGTCGCTGACGCAGACGCAGCGCGCGTGGCACAGATGCAGGAGCGTGAGGCGCAGCTCACAGCCATGCTGGCAGAGGCGCAGGCGAGCCTGGCCGCAATGCAGAAGCTGCACACGGCCACACAGAACCAGCTGTTCGCCATCCAGTCCCAGAGCGAGGAGGAGCGCGTGGGTCGCCAGACTGAGCTGGAGCTGGCATCAGCTGAACTTGAGCGAGCACAGGAGCGTCTCATGGCCCTAGAGCGTGAGAAGCACCAGCTCAAGGCACAGCTGGACAAAGGCCCGGTAGAGGGGCATGGTAGTGCATCGCCGGGCGGTGGCGCGCTGTCCCATGCAAGCAATATGGAGGAGTCCATGCGCCAGGAGCTGCACACACAGCGAGAGGTAGCGGCACGGCTACGGCTAGAGGTGCGGCAGCATGCAGGGCCTATCAGCCAGCATGCAGAGCCTCATAGCTGTGAGCCACAGGGTTATCTCTCTGTAGTCTGGCTGGGCCCGGCTGAGTGTGCATCAAGTGTCGAGCATCGGGTCGCGTCATGTTTGTGTTTATTGTTGTTTCGGGTGCTTGTACAGCTGGTGCCAGGCAACCACCATACGCTGGTTGCTTGATTGTGTGCATGCAGACGACCAGCTTGCGGCGGGAGCTGGAGCAGGCCAACAGCATGTGGGAGGCACGGGTGGAGGGCATGCGGTCCACGCTGCAGGCCACTGAGCAGCACGCACGCGCACTGGAGCAGGAGCTGGCAATGCGGCCCACCGCAGGACAGGTGCGCGGGCTGGCAGCGCGCGTGGTTGCTGATAGCACTTCCTGAGCAATCCATGCACGCCTTGCCTTCAACCAAACCTGCTGTGCACCAGCATTCCACCTGCCGATGCTGAAATGGACTCCTGCACTGGCGTGCTGCTGCGTCCTTGTGAGCCAGGTGGCTTTCAATAGGCTGGGATGTGGAAGCCAAACTACAGTACTAAGTAATCCATGTAGGTAATCATGTCTGAGCATATGTGCCTGCTGCAGGTGGAGGAGCTGCGTGCCCAGATCCGCCTGCTGCAGGCGGTGGGCTACAACACGCTGGGCGAGGAGGACGGCGACGCACACGCGCCACACAGCAGCGGTGGCAGCAGCAATGCCAGCAGGGGTGGTGATGGCGGCGGCCGCATGGCGGGCGGTGCAGGGCCCAGCGGGCGGGGGGCGCCCCTAGGGCCGGTTGGGTCTCTTGAGGCGATGCTGCTTCAGAAGAACAGGCACCTGGAGCACGAGCTGACTATGGTGCGGCTCAAAGTGGTGGATGGGCAGGCCAGCATTGAGCGGTTGAGCAGCCAAGTGGTGGAGCTGGAGGCACAGGTGCGGCGGGCTTGGGCAAGGAAGGGTTGCAGGATACTGCGTCTAGGGTGGTAGTGGGTAATGGCATGGGTGTACCGGGGTGGTGATTCCACTATGACAGGAGTGGCCAGGCGCGTTACCGCCCTTGTGCGCATGCACTGGCATACATGCAGGGCATGCAGGTTGTGGTTGCGTGTGCTGGTGGCGTGTCATAGTGTGCACTGTGCAGTGTGCACGTGCATCTCACAAATCCAGTGAAGCATGTGGACTAAGCACGTGCTTCAAGCGAAGGGGCCTTAGGGATCGAGGGTGGAAGTTGCTGCGAGGCCAGGACCCAGCAAGTTCCCTATCGTGTCTTGCTTGAATCTGCTACCCTGCTACATGTCTCAAGTACATGCCTCGTGTCGCCCTCATGTGTGTGCAGCTCGCAGACAAGGCTGCACTGGTGGAGCGGCTGGAGGAGGACCTACTGTCTAGCCGTATTGCGGGCAAGGGCGGGGCAGGGCAAGGTGGGCCGCTGCTGGCTGCTTTCGCACCGCTTACTGCCTTGGTACCGATTGCTGATTTCGTACCGCTTGCTGCTGCTTTCAAACTGCGTGTCACCTGTCCGGAAACACTGCAGGTACGACAGGGCAATTGTGGGTTGTGTAGCGTAGGCTGCATCAGTGGATTGGTGCATGCTGGTATGGTGTGTAAAACTTGTGATTGCACATTATGCGCTAGGCACCCATCCTGATGGAGACCAGCCAGGCATCTTGAGCGTCGTTGATGCGCTGCATACTGCCATCGCAGGCAAGGGCAGCAGTAAAGGGCGGCTGACCGGGCTGCTGGGTGACGATGGTGGTGCCGAGGCAGGGGGAGAGGAGGAGGAGGAGCAAGCAGAGTCCAGCATGGTCCGCGTCGTGTGCAGCCAACGAGACAGGTGCGTGCATGTGGGTCAGATGCAGACCCATGGGGCGATGCGGGCGGACATGTGCTGTGCGTGCTTGTGTGCAGTTCAAGCAGGTCTGCTGCTGTGCACTGTGCACGCTTGTTACGTCTCATGATGTCGATCACAAGGGGCCCCTGGTGTAAGCACTGTATTCAGTGCTCAAATACTTCCTCTTGGAAGCGGCCACCCGCTATAGATATAGTTGACCTATGTACATCGTGTATGTACATCAAGCGGGTCTGGATCCGAGGTCTGGATCTCTATGGTCTTTAGGAACTTCTAGTTGATGGGCTCCGGCAAGCAGATAAATCTGTGACACGCCGTGTTATTATTATCATGTACATCAACATTCCCTTCATCCAGGTTCCGCGCCAAGGTGGTGGAGCTGGAGGAGGAGTTGACACGCGTGCATGCAGAGCTGGCGGCGGCCAAGAGTGCAGCTGCCGCCGCGCAGGCTGACAGCATCGCCCTGGTGGAGCGGCTGCGGTGAGCGGTGCAGGCAGCTGGAGAATAGGGGATTCGTTTGAATGGTTTGAAACTTGTAATCTGTAGCGTGTAGGGTGTGTTGTTGCATCCTGGGTATTTGGGAGCTGCCTCAGGCTGAGCCGCGTTGCTAACTTGTTGAGTACAAATTGTGCTAGCAAGGGGCTTCCATAGCCTGCTTCCCGGCCTACTGGGTCCATCAGCAGGGGATTGGTTTGCGGCTGTGAAATGGTCGAGGGGCCGTGCGCAGCAGCACTGAGGCTACCTGGATACAGGGGGTACTGTACCCTGCTGCCTGCATGTGGGGGGTTTGAACATTGCCCAGCAACGGATGGTGGCAGCGGCAGCGGGCCGACGTGTGCTCACCGGTTTTGGCATTGCGCACCGAGCAGGTACGTACACGGCTTCAAGGCACAGCAGCGTGGCAGCGGCGACGTGGAGGTGGGCGCCGATGCAGAGAGGCGGTACGGCCGGCTGTACGATGATGGCATCAACCCATTCAAGGAGTTTCAGGTGCGGAGCTGGGGCTGCATGACAGATCACTGCAAGAGGTTCCGTGATTTGACTTGTCACTGCGTTTCCCATTGAGGGTGTTGCTCTGGAACCTGGGGTGGAGGGCGCACACACTTTTGCCAGCTGCATTGGTCGCCCTCTGTGCTCCCTTGTGCTCTTCCGTGTTGCTGTCTTGTGCTGCCCTCAGCAGCCCTGGGCTGGCCCTAAGCTGCCGTGAGCACATGGCCAGGCAGGCAGTGCATCAGTAGCTCTGCTACCACATGCTTCTCACTGAGCATGCCCCCCTGTGGCCTCCCACGCTTGCAGGGCCAGCAGCGCGAGCGGCAGCGCAGCAGCATGCATGTAGCTGACAAGATGATGTACATGTTTGGGCAGCTGGTGTTTGGCAGCCAGGGCGCGCGGCTGGGTACTTTCGTGTACCTTGTGGTGATGCACCTGCTGGTGGTGGGCTCGCTCATGCGCATGACGCACCACAGCAGCAGCCAGCTGTTTGAGCACCAGCAAGCGATCCTAGACGACGGGCGGCATGACCTGGCTGCCCTAATGCACCATGAGGCACCTTCAGGGATGGACGTGGATGTGGGCGTGCCGGATGGGCGGCTGCCGTAATGCATATGGCCCTTTGAGAAGCACGTCATGTTGTGTTCAGGCGGCCATTCAGTCCAAGGGCGTGCTGGAGAGATACTGTGCACGCTAGGCCTGGCGCCATGGCGACAGCGCGGGAGCAATGTGGAATGTGCAGCAGACCACCTAATGTGTTCACAGGGGTGTAAACTGCTCCCTGCATGATCCAGCACATGCCCCCCAAGGCACAAGTATCACGGGGCAAGAAAGAGGGAGGAGCGAATTCCAGTCCAGGTTGCGAGCGTATAAATCCCCATTCCGCAGGGAGCTTAGTTTTGCATTATAATACGATTGAACGCTCGCTCAACTTACTGAAGATCTGGCTAGGGCTCTGGTCGAGCGCGTGCGCTTGGAATGGTTTGCGATAAGTGCGAGAAGAAGCTTGGCTCGGTGAGCTTTTGCAAGCAACTGTCTGCATCGTGGTCTAGGTGCTGTAAGGCTCGAAGTGCACCATGACCGCATCCCTTTGTCATTCTTGCAGGTGGCATGCCCAGACAAGTGAGACAGAAGCTGGGAGCTGATGTGCAACATGTGCTACTGGCCATGCTGCATGTTGCATGACATGGCATCATCATCATGCATGGGTGCATGGACATGCGATTGAGCAGATGCCATGCATGGGCCGCACAGGTGGAAGGATGGGGCCAGCAACACCATCAAATCTGGCAAGGTGAAGCTGAATGAGAACAAGCTGTTGGGTAAGAAGGGTGGACGCTATACGCCTTACGCGGCATCCAAGTGCACCGTGTGCAAAACGTGGGTGGTGCGGGTGGACGTGTCAAGAAGCACAAGGGGGAAGGGGGTTTGGATGGCATGCATGGATGTCAGATCAGCCGTGTCTGCAACTGTATCTGGCTTGCCTAGGGCCTGCGTACACCAGATGTCGGGACGCGAATGAGCGCTGCCATAGCTACTGGCCACCTGCAGACTGTACACCAGCTGCAGGCGTGGTGAGACAAACTTGTGACATGCTGCTGCGCCACTGCCTCATTCCAACACAGGAACCTGTTCAAGCCGGACCACACGTTCTGCCACACTTGCGCGTACCAGCGAGGCGTGTGTGAAATGTGCGTTGGAGGCCGGCATATGGTTGCACCGACTTGGCTTGCATGGAATGCTGGGGAGTGCCACGATGCACGTTCACTCACGCTCTAGAGCCAACCGCTCGCTCCGCACCACAATGCTTGTGCGTGCAGGTGTGGGAAGCAGGTCAGTGGCCGCAACTGGCGGCTTTTCTGTCAGAACTTTCTCGCTGGAACCGCAAATCCATGGCAAGATAGGCAGTGGGCCCTTCTGCTTGGCAGGACACTGAGGCATCACAACTGCCATGTGCTTGCCATGGCTTTACTTGTGAATTTACCTCGGCTGCACCTGCAGATCCTGGACGTCAAGAAGATGGGCTATAAGCAGTCAACAGTGTGATTGCATTGCCGGCAACAGATCTGAACGATTGGCGCCTGCACAGCCCCCAGGCCAACGTAGGGATATGAGTTGTATGGCCAGGCTGTGTGTGGCTGCTGTGCCGCTCAGGAGGGGGGGGGGGTGCCGCTGTCACTGTGCACTGACGCATAATTCTTTCTGTACCATACCTGCCCTTCGGCTTGTGCCAGCCCTTGCTGTACATTTGCCATGCCATGAATGCACGGCTACCCAAGTGAAAACACAGTGATGTGCTGTTGGTTTCCTAGCATTCATTCTGCTGTTGCACTGTAAATGTGCGTGTGACATGTTTACAACCACATGTATCCCCGCAGTATGCTCAACATAGTTGCCTGCTAGCCACATACAAGACAGGCCAGGTTCACTGCTACCTGCCTGCAGCCTGACTCAGCCCTTGCGTCCTCTCGGTACCACACTGCGATGATAATGCAGCTAGCGCCCCTTCACGCCTGCACTGCCTCCTCGCTCGCTGGGCCTGGTGCAGGGATCGCCTCTCCACCAACCGCAGGCGCAGCCAGCTCAGCCGCAGGTGCTGGCACTGGCTCAGCCATCTCACACATCGGCCGTGCAGGCGGACAGTCAGGCACTATAGGCAGTGGGTGCCCGAAATCAGGCCCAAAGTTGAAGCTGACAGTTGCGCCCTCGGACTGAGAGGGGTGCGTGAACAGGGAGGCAGCTGGGTAGTAGGTGCCGTCCATGATATCTGTGTAGGCCACGCCCTGCAGCACCCCATTCTTTGTGAACGCCACCACGCTGCCCTGCGTGTACACACGCATAGTCATAAGCCAGCAGGACTCAAACAATTAGCAGCAGGTGTACGAACGCCCCAATGCCCCAATGTGTATTGAATGTGAATGTCTTGTGGGGTGTGGCATGCAGCCGTGGACATGTTTTCGCACAACAGGACATTCCGTCAGCAGCCGCTGTGGCCCACCTTGAGAGGCGCCGGCTGCTCCTCCTGCTCATCCACATAGTAGAGTGAGCCCTTGAAACGTACCACGTTGCGTTCACGCTGCTCCAGGCACCGGCCACCCTCAGGCAGGTAGATGAACAGGCCGACCTACAAGAGGAAATGGGCGGGGTTGCGAGCCATGCTCAGTACTCTGTGCATGTTGCGGGGTCACGGTGAACGGCCCGCATGGCCAAAAGAGTCGCACGGTTGCACGCCACAGAGAACACAGAGGATACGGTGTGCACTCTGTGCAGTGATGTGGGAGGCAAGTGACACAGGAGCTGAGGCAACCAGCAGGCAGCAGGTCCCGGGTTTTCAGGGTTCAAGGTGTAATCCAGAGTTCATTCAGGGGTTCTGAAGCGCAGTGATTGTAGGTGTTACGGCTTCAGGGTTTCAGAGCTGGGCAGCTGCCCACGCACCACATCGCCCTCGCCATATGCCTCGCCGTACTCCTCACGCTTGCCCCCAGTGACCTTATGCCCCTCCAGGTCCCGGTAGCAGAAGCCGTGCGTGTCAAAACCCACAGGGGCCTGCAGCTCTGCTTTCTTGGTGCACCACCCCACGCGCACATGGCCCGTTGTCCCCAGGTGCGCGACCTTCACCTCGCAGTACCATGCGCCCTGCAGTGGCAGGCGCAGTGCAGGGCCACAGGCGCAGTGGCTCTCGTCATGCAATTGCAAAAGTTGTGAACGCCTACCACAGGAGAGTAGCAGTGAAGCAAATGGCAGCTGAATTGGTGGCCGGGTACAGCCAGAGCAAATATCTAGCACGCCTCCGCATGTACGCACACGTCACTATCACTCCAGCACATGGGCCAAATCATGAAGCACCACCACACACATTGAAGGCGCCGTGGCTGCAGCGCACTGTGCGGAAGCCCTTGTGCCCTGTGACAGTGAGGCGGTCCTCGCTCAGCACCAGCTGGCTGGCCTTCCCTGTCTTGGACAGTGCCACACGGTGCGGGTCATCAGCATTCGCCTCGCGCTTGGGTTCAACCTGCGGCATATGCATGCAGTGCACAGTTCAGCCATTGCGCTTTATGTTTAGCATGCATCCCAGGCTGCATCAAGCAGGTGCATGCTCATGGCATGGGCATTGCATGGCACCCATCAGGACAACCCCATCAGCAATCTTGACAGTAGGCACGCACCCGCACGATGCGCACGAACTCGCTCTGCCCTGCATTCAGCGCGAGTTCCTCCTGCACCGACGATCTGCCCCGACCCTTCTTGGCGCCTTTCTTGCTACGCGGGGCGTCCCCACCAGCATCGTTCGCCATGGCTCACGCGATCAGCAGGCGTGGAGCCTTACGCAGCCTTTTGCAGGACATGGAGGACGTAGGGCACCAGGCGCACGGTGGCCACTAGGGTGCCAAACATAACGATGTTGGTCTTGAGTTCCTTCTGCGCCTTCTTGGCATCGGGCTTGCGGGGAGCAAACATTTTCAAGGTGACTGAGAGGGCCGATAACAAGGGCTTTGAAAGTCCGATGAACTGCAGGAAAATTTGCAACCCAAAAGGAAAATTTGCCCGTGATCTGTGAGACCAAGTTGATCTGGGCTGCCAACAGCTTTTCATTCCAGCGTCCATTTGTTGCACAACAGGAAAAATGGAGGAGCCGATGGATGTGGCTGATGTGCATCAGGACCCCCCAATTCCAGAACCTGGTGCGCAATTGAGCAATCGCACATATTTAAATTTGCTTAAATACACCTGCTATGGGGCGTGCTGACGATTTCTGGCTGGTGTGCGCCTGCAGAGCCCCATAACCCGCAGCTGGACAAGTATAACGAAGATTGGAAAGCTGTTCAGGCAGCTCCCCATGATTTCAATGCCTGGACGACTCTCATCGCATCGGCAGAAAAGCTGGTGGGTCATCGCTTGCACGCTCAGATCGGTGCGCTGGTATCATGTTTTAAATGCAACCATGGCTCCCACCTTCGCAGGACGACCTGGATCGGCTGAAAGCTGTGTATGAGCCCTTCCTTGCCTCTTTCCCGCTGTGCTATGGCTACTGGAAGAAGTATGCAGATGTGGAGGCGCGGAAGCAGAACATCGCCACAGCTGTGCACATATTTGAGCGTGGCACAGCTGCCACTCCCTACAGTGTGGACTTGTGGGGACACTATGCAGCCTTCAAAAAGGCCAACGGAGGCAGTCCTGATGATGTGCGGAGGTGCGCAGGCACACTTCAGCTGGGGACATGCGGCGGTGCATGCTTGCATGCCGCATGCACAAGCGCATGGACCAGGATGGTCCTGCTTGCATGCACCCCCGCTTAGCGTGCTGCGGCGCTTGCCAAATGCAGTGCTGCATAACCTGCGCCATGCGTGCAGCATATACGAGCGGGCGGCTGCGTACTGCGGGTCGGACTATGTTGCACATACATTCTGGGACAAATACCTGGCTTTTGAGGAGGAGGTCGGCACGTCCTCTGCAGTGGCAGCACTCTACACGCGTATCCTCAGCCTGCCGCTTCGCGAGCTGCCACGCTACTTGTCCAGGTGTACGGGCTCATGCTGCATTCCACTGAACCTGCTATCGGTCACAGGGACAGGCGCCTGGCACGAGCTGTGTCTCACGAGCAGCAGGCTTGTCGTGGCGTGTTTGGGGTCAGCTAGTGGTTGCGCAGGTGTCTGAGCACCGTGATGCAGAGCCCTGACTCCTTGAACACCTGTTTGTTTGCTGTCGCGCTCGTGCATGCAGCCTGCAAGCCTTTGCGGCGGCGCGCGCAGCTGCAGACCTAATGCCAGCTGACGAGCTAGAGGCGCTCATGAGCGGGCTAACAGTACAGAAGGAGGCGGATTTGGCAGCGGCGCGCACGGACGCAGCTGGCAATGGGGAGGAGGTGGCTGCAGAGGCCGCAGTGACTGTCAGTGATGGTGAGCTGACGGTAGGTGGGGCTGATGTCCTGGGACTGGGCTATATTCAACTAAATGCTGGCATCAGATGGCTCGTTCTGTCCATGAGCGGATCCAAGGGGGTCATTATTGAGAGGCCTGGAAGAAGCACCGTGCCGATGCGTGCCGCTGCACAACTGGTCTGAACAAAACCCTGTGGCTCACGATCATGTATGCACCACGCAGGCTGTCTGGCTGTCGCAATGTGAGGCGGCATACGCTATGGGGTGTGCGGCGGCTGCGGCCCGCAAGGCCTTTGAGGAGGGCATCCGCCGGCCCTACTTCCATGTCAAGCCGCTTGATTCATCACAGCTGCTCAACTGGGCAAGGTACCTTGACTACATGGAGTCCCAGGGCCCTGACCACTTGTCTGCGACCATTGTGGTGTATGAGAGATGCCTGGTGGCATGTGCAAGCTACCCAGGTGAGGCGCAGAGGACGCTAGGCTGCACATGCATGTCTGCTGCACCGCTTCCCCGCATGCGCACGGGCATGCACGCACGCGTGGTACATGGACCGCCGCTGCATGGGTGCGCTGCCAAGTGCAGGTGCACAGCATGCTGCGACTGCTGTTGCTGCTGGCTAACCAGGCCATATCTTGAAACAGCCAACATCAGCTGGCCAGCTGCTGCCAGCTAATAGCCACATCTGGTGCACCTACCCAGTACCCCAGCTTCAGAAGCTGCTGGTATCAGCTGCTCCTCTCACCCTGGTATGGTAGGCCTGCATGTTTGCTGCAGGGCACAACCTTGTATCCAGAGGTGATTGAACGCTGGCTCTCTTATGTTACAGGCTGTTCTTAAACAGTAGCCCCACCACGTGATGGTGGCCGGGCCCCACCCCTGGGCTCATAACCCAATGGGTGGGCAGGTGGGGGTAAGTCCCACTTTGCCGCAGTTCCTAGGCACCGCTACACAAGCATGCCACGGCATGCGCTGGCCGGGGATGCAGGGCAGCCCCTGCACCCCCAGCTGCGCACTCCACGCTCACAGCCTTGCCCATCGGCAACGTCTATGTGCCCCACTCCTGCCGCACCTGTCCTGCAGAGTTCTGGGAGCGGTACATCCACTGGCTTGAGGGCCAGGGCCGCATCGAGGAGGCGGACAATGCGCTACAGCGCGCAGTGGGTGTGTTCTGCAAGCTGCGGCCGGAGATGCACCTGTTTGCTGCGCAGTACGACGAGCGGCACAACCGCGTGAGCGAGGCACGTGAGCGGTACGTGCACGTCCTGGACGAGCTGGCACCGCGGCTGCTGCAGGCCGTCGCGGCGTACGCCAACTTTGAGCGGCGACAGGTGCGGGTCTCGGTGGGCAGGCTGCGGCCTGGTGTCTGATGCCGGGCACCAAGGTGCTGCTTCACACAACAACGGCCGGAGCAGGCTGTTACGAGCAGTAGAGGTACCAGCGCCAGCTGCATGGCCTTGCTCGGCTTCCTGCACTGCAGCGGCCGCAGGCTTTCTGAACCTGTGCTGCTCAGCGACATAAGTCATGTACATGCATACTGGGTCGGAGGCATGCCTGACGTGTCTGGGCTGTACCGGTGCTGTAATTGCCACTTTGCCGTGAATCCACCATACTGATTACCTGCACGATTGTGGCCGCAGGGCAACACAGGTGCGGGGTGCTCGCGCTACGAGGCCCTGCTAAAGGGCGAGCATGAGAAGGAGGACGGGCGCGGATCCAAGCTCTATCCTTTCATCGCCATGCAGTACGCCAACTTCCTGTTCAAGGTCGGTTGGCTGGCAGGCATACGATGATCCTTGCGGGCAATCTACCGTGGTCTGGTCATGTGTGCTGCTTAACTGGTACGACTCCGCGCAACTGCATACAACACATCGATACAGTTAGCATGCATGGCATTAGGAGCGGGCATGCCCTGTGTCTGGTTGATCAGGATATGTCATGCTAGAAATGTGTTCAAATGTATGTCCCCCCGGCCTGCGGCTGTTCGGCGCACAGGTGTGCGGGGACGTGGACAAGGCACGCACCACGCTGGAGGAGGCGTTGGGCGTGGTGCCCCACATCCGGCAGGTCTGGGAGGCGGCGATCCACTTGGAGGAGACAGCGGGTGGGGCTGGATCATCGGAGCGCGTACTCGCACTATATGACCGTGCGGTGGCGCCTGCCATGCCGGACGGCCCCAAGCGCCTGAGTGACAAGGACCGTGAGGAGATGAGCTTGCGGCGCGTGGAGTATGCAGATCTGCATGGAGATGCAGCTGCCCTAGACGGTGCGCAGCGGGAGCACAGTGCACACTTCAACCTGCCCACTTCAATCGCTGCGTCAGCTGCTGCTGCCGCGGCCGCGCATGATGGCTCGCGCAAGCGCGCACACGAGCCGGCCGGCAGCCTGCCGAATGGGGAGGATGCAGCTGCAAAAGCAGCCAAGGTGGACAGCACAGCAGCAGCAGCAGCAGCCGCCACGGCAGCATACAGCCACTACACAGCAGCAGCCGTGCCAGATGCAGCAGCGGCCACTGCTGCAGCAGCATATGGGCATTACCCACCAGCAGCCTATGCAGGGTACCCAGGATATGCACCATATGGCTACGGCGCGCCGGGGGCAGGGTATGGCTATGGGTACTAGACCTAATGTGGCTGCTGACCCACTATTCTATTCACGCTGTAAGCAGGTCACAGCAGAGGACTCCCATCCCTGAGTGCATTTCAATTCAGCATATGTCAGCTTCATTACATGCTCAATACTTATTGGCGCACGACGCCCATCAACTTCAAGTCCCCATCAGGTCAGTCCCATGACGATCATGCAGTATTCACCATGCATCGCCTAGTTCTGGGCATCTCAGCACAGCCGCAGCATCCTGCACCCACACCACATCCTGCAGCAAAGCACCCGTGCTAGCTTTGTACAAATCCGTCCAGTCTGCACCGTCTAACGAGTGCGTGTAGCTCTGTGCACAAGTATGCCAGCCTAAGCGCCCAGCACATCACGGCTGTGCGTGAGCATTCTCCTGCCACTGGAGGGGGCCCCGCCGTTGCTGCCCACATGTGGCGGGACGCTGGGCAGCTGGGTGTACTGCAGAAGGCGGTCAGCCAGTGTCCCATTGTCCTGGAAGTTGATGTCGGTGGCAAAGTCATGCAGCACATCCTTTGGCGACGAGGATGCAGGAATCGCGCTGCGCAGCAGCACCACCTCCCCAAGGACGGAGCGGATCTGCAGATCAAAGCCGAACGGAGCTGCAGCCAGGTCGGCATGCCCCTCCCAAGCAGCGCCCCAGGCATTCTGCATAGGAACCCACTCGCCAGCAGGCGTGGCTGGATGGCTGGTGGTCTTGGTGCCAAACACAGCTGCAGCACTCCGGGTGGAGCTACCACCGGTGCTGCCTGCAGTTGACGGGGCAGCAGATGGACTGGCAGCTGTACGGATGCTGACAGCTGCGATGCCACCGTCACCAGCAACGTTGAGCAGTACGATGCGCAGCCAGCCCGCGCGCCAAGCATCCACACGCACAGTGATGCCGCCAGCAGGGGTGCAGGGCACCTGTGCATGCCAAGCAAACGCATGGACACGGTCAGCACGATCGATAACAACGACGGGCGGGAACCTCGGCATTGAAGTGCAGCTGGTGCACAATCAACAGCGGCAGTGCGACGTGGTGGATCGATCCACCATAACCCTGCACGGTGACCCTGGTTGTTGCAAGCAGGCCGCAAGACTGCCGTAAATCACGCATCCCACTTCTCATTCAGCGCATGCATCACACCTGCTTATACGCCACATCTGCAATGCCGTAGAAAGAGCGGGCCAAGACCTGGAATCCAAAGACATGGATGTTCAAGTGGGTCGGCTCGCACTCAGTACATGTTGTCGTCACTTGGGCGAAGAGTACAGGGGTGGGGGCACCTTTGGGGGCCGGCAGGCAGACCCGGGGCCGGGTGTCAACACACTTGATCTGCAGAGTAAAGTGGCAGAGGTGCAAGGGTGAGAGGGGACTGTGATTTGCTAGTCGTGTACTGCATGCGATGGCTGCACATCATAGATGCTGGATGTGAGACACTGTGATCTTGCCAGTTCTTCATGCGATGGCTGCACAAATCTCAAGCAGGAAAGCACACTATACAGGGTTTGAAGCATATCCATCACCACATCAACCGCATCGCAGCATGCAGCTCACCGCGATACAGGTTCCGCAGCCGCTGTTGGGGCGTGCGCTGACCAGGATGCTGGAAGGGCCCACCCCAGCTAGCCCTGGAAATGGCCACGCAGTCGGATCAGAGGGCCCATAGCCACAGCTGCAGAGCAGTGGGAGATCATGGCATTAATGCGGGTACGGCCCAGCTGTTGCGTCCAAAGGCACCTGAATGGCAGCAAAACCCCGTGGAGAATATGGACGGGAGTCTGGACAGCAAGGGCAACCTTGCTGCTCTCCTGCCCCGCAGGCGTGAGCACCAGCCACTGCTTTACCTGCCAGACATGGAGGAGTTGAACTGTGTGTCTTGGCCATCTTGGGGCCCACCTGAGCACAACGCATGGGCGCACAGATTGGGTGTTGGACATTATGTGAGGCAGCAAGGCACAGGGGGCCAGCTTGAGATTGTTATGCCATGCAGGGCAAGACCATGAATGGTTGCTTTCAGCCTCTTCACGGCTTCAGAGAGGTGGGAAAGCCAGCAGCATTGTGGGCAGGTGCACTTACCAAAGAACGTGGCGGTACCTAGTGTCCAGTTTGCCAGGGCGATTGAGGGGGCCAGCTTGTCATCCAGCCAAGGGGCAGGGACTGCGCTGTTGCTGTATGGGTTCGTGGGGGCGGCAGCATGTGCGGCAGCTGCCCCAAGCAGCACAAGGCAGAGAACAGAGAACATGATGTTCAATGGGGTGGTAAAATCAGCTTACAAGGTTGTTGGCGCCACCTTCTGGCTCTCAACCTGTCTGTGCGAGGCGGCATTTTTAAACGCTGAAGGTCACACAATCACTGCACCTGGAACGCTTTGGACGCCTGTGTGGCCATATATGCAGTGCACAGGCCCCCAGCTTGACTTCAGCTTACACAACCTTGAGCACAAGACGAAAACAACTGAACAGAACCGCTGCTGTAATGGAGCAAGTTGAGGGCCGTGGTGGCTTGGCGCAGAATGGGGCAACTTGATCACGCCATATGATGTGCATGGGCTGCAGCCGACGAGCGCGACCTGGCGCTGCCCCATAGTGCAAAGTGTGCAATCCAGTAGGTGCTCCAGCTGGGGTTGTGCAGGAGCAGAAGCCGATGTGTAAAGCACCCTACATGGATCCACATGCACAGCACACACAGCATGGAGCTTTACCGGCGCAAGATCGCCTCGCATCGCGAGCACCTCATGAGCGCTCACCGGCAGCTGCGTTGGTATTTAGGAATGGAGACCTCAGACTTGCACACTTGCGTTCGCCGTTCTCAGCGTTCCGCTGTTGGGTGCTGGGATGCTTATGACATCTGATTCAAGATAACCACATAGAGCTCTGTGCACATTGTTCACATCCAGCACACAGTCCACAGTCCAACAACACATGCAGATGCAGCAGATCACCTGGTTGCGGGCCTGTCAAACAATACATCATACACGATCAATCTTCATAACCCTAGTGTGAGCCCAATGTCAATGAACGATCTTATAGCAGAGATGGCGTGTTGAGACGTGTTATCATAATCCTGACATCTGTGCACGAGTGCAGGGACTGCACGCCCTCACTATTCAAGAAGACCTGATCAGCAAAGTGTCCAGAAGTATCGGTGCAGCAGCACAGTGCATCAGCCAACCACCAGTACGTGCTCCTGATGCTCACAGCACATAATTTGGCGCTGCATGTATATGTTCTGCGGGCACGCCATGCATAGAGCCGTTCCTCAGCATGGGTGCACATCCCTTCACAGATCCAGCAGCACGCATGCTTCACAGGGATAACTTTCTCTGTACTGTATGCGTCACGTCACAGGTGGTATTATATAGCAAGGGAGGAGGCGTCTCCATGTCCAACCGTTGGGTGCTGAAACCTAGGGCACTGCCACCCAGCCAGCTTGGCGCTCCACTCCTCATCTGCCTGCCACAGGTCAGTGGTGTGCATGACCTGAGATGGCAACTTGGGGGCAGTTGTGCCTTTGGCATGCTTCATTGACGATGGTGTTTTGGCAACTTGGGGCATCACCCTGAGCATGCCGGACATGCGTGCCCACGCGTGCAGGCGGGCATGGGCGCGTATATCTATCACCCGCTGTGCACTGCACTCTCCGGGGATGTTGAGGTGCTGCCGATTGAGATGCCAGGCCACAACTCGCGTGTGGCCGAGCCACTGGAGACAGACCTGCGGCGCATGGCTGTCCGTGTTGCAGACGCAGTGCAAGACTACATCCAGCAGTGAGCGCTGCTGACTGCCGCAATCAGATCGCTTCTCATAGATACGTGTGCAGTACATGTGTGTGATTTTGCCGGTCTGGCTGCGTCATGTACGCTGACATTAGTCTTAATTGCATGAACCTACCCAGAGCACAGGCACACCATAAGTCGGTGAACAGTGCAGGCACGCCCTAAGCCAGGTGAAGGTACCGTTTACTACTAGAGGGCGGTTCATTTCTGTGCGTTGTGGTGCAGGGGTGGCACGCCACGTCCGTACGGCATCCTTGGGCACAGCCTGGGTGTGTGGGTTGGGTATGAGCTGGCACAGGTGCGTGGGTCCTGCTGCTGTGCTGTGCTGTGCTGTGCTGTGCTGTGCTGTGCTGTGCTGTGCTGTGCTGTCTGTTTTCACCCCTGGTGGGTACCCTTGCATCTAACCATCCAAGCCATCCCTGACGCACTTGAAGCTGTTGTATGGGTGCTTCCAGGAGCTCATCAGGCGTGGCCTCCCTGCCCCACGGCACATGTTTATGGTGGCAAACAGGTGCGTGGAGCCGTGGACCATCCGTTGCAGTATTTAACACACGGGGCATGCCGATGGCACATGAAGACTTGATCTATTGATCTATAGGTATGGCATGATGAGCATCCGGCACGCACTGCAAACTGCGGTGCAGGGCCATCCACCTGAGCGGGGCAGCTCATGACGTGGATGCGACGCGCATGCATCAGCTGCCTGCTGATGACTTCTGGGCGGCCTTCTTCAAACGCTACGGCAAGAACCCCGCCCTGGTGCGCGCCCTTCAGCATGTGCATGTTCCTATTAGTGCGCCTGGAAGGCATGCAATCACAGCGTTGTGCTGGCTGCTCTTGGCTGCTGCTATGCCTAGGCATGCAACACCCAGCGAGCTGCTGTGCGACTGCTCTCTGCTTATTTGGGCCACAGGATGAGCAGGTCATGCGGGACATGGCGTGGCCGATCTTGCAAGCCGACTTCCAAATGGTGGAAACATATGAGGTGGGCGGGCAAACCACCCCACAACTCTGGCACACACTACAGGCTCCGACCGCATTGCTTTTCTTTGTCCCGTGCATTGCTGCTGGGACCTGACACGCGTTGCATCACTGTACTTTGGCGTTCCCACTTCACTACGTCGCAGCACAACTCTGCGGACCCGCCGCTGCCCTGCGCATTAACTGCGGTGGTCGGGTCTGAAGATACACGGGTCACGCGGGAGCAGGTGAGAAGCACTGCCAGCATTGTATGTATGTGGTGTCACTTGTAGGTTCACCTGTCATGGTTGTCAGTTCTCACTAACTTTTGGTTTAGCCACAGTACCAACAGCGTGTGTGTGGCCCACAACACCTGTACAACGGTTGCAGATGGAGGCGTGGGCGCAGCATGCCACCGGGCCTTTCAAGCTGATGTGGCTGGAGGGGCTGGGCCACAATCTGATGGCGCCAACACCACCTGAGCTGATTGAGGCCGCCCGCCAGGCCATGCGCATGGAGTGATCGCGCTGGCTTAGAGCAGTTGTGGATACTTTGGGGATGTGTCCTTGAGAATGTTGGAGGGTGGGCCACAATGACTGAAGTTTAACCAGTATCATTCTGCTGTCACCCATACCCGCCATGTGGCATGGACTTTAACTGCTTGAAGTCAGAAGGGAGTAGGTTGCATCTGTACTGCATCACGATTGTGATCACATTTGCTGTGGAGTAGTCAGTGATCATACCAAGCGTCTCCACATGTTCACAACAAAACTAATATTCAACATGTAGCGGTCCGCCACACCTTGAGCTAGAGCAGTGTAATGTCAGTGCTTACCACCGCTGTTGTGATCAACATTTGGGCGATTGTGGCTTTCCATCTACGTCAGTGTTCGAAGTTTCAGCCGCCAATGGTTGACAGACCGCAGCATGTCAGCTCACCTCAGCATCAGCACCACCCCACTCAGGACAGCCCCGTCCCATTGCACACACATTGTCCAGACCCTCTCCCATAATGCCTACCAGCCCTACCAGACCCCCAGTCAAATGCTGCCTCACCGCCCCAGGCTGCCCAGCCGCTGCTCGATCTCACGCTTGACGTAGATGAGGTCATCCTCGTCCAGCTCACTCACGAGGGCCATGACCGCGTACAGCACATTCTTGCGCCGCCGCCCCACCGCGCCACCATCCCCAGCGCTTGCCGCGCTCTGCGCACGTGACCCGTTCTCGTACCCTGCGGGCGCGGGCGGTTGCGAAGCGGGGCGGGAGCGGGGAGGGCTGGGGACGGGGTTGTAGGCTAGGGGTGTCCCTGGGGCTGGGCCAGGGGGCACTGAAGCGGAGCGTGAGCTGGGGCCATTCTCAGGTGGGGGCGCTAGGTAGCGGGCCAGGTCTGGGTTGCGACGTGCCGCGTCCTTGTCCTGAGGTGTGATCTCCATGTTGTCTAGCTTGTCCACAGCGGGCAGCACCTGCAGGCACCAGGAGGCAGCCAACAGGCATGTGGCTGTCAGTTTTTGTTGGGGTGCACTCCAGGCGGGTGCTTCCTGATGTGCGGTACGGATCGATGCGTCGCGTTTGCATATGGTGGTGCAGGGTGTGTGCGCATGTACACATGATGCACTGATGCAGCTGCTGGAGCATGTGCTCGCACTGCGCAAGCGGCGAAAAGAAATCTGTGCCATCGAGCAGATGCCCAGAACGGGCACACAGCTGTGCACAGTCTGCACACATCGGCACATGCTAGTGGGCAGGCAGTTGTGCAAATAGCGGGATATCCTATCAGTGGCATTTCGTCCTTCCCGTACGTGCCTGGGTGCAGCAAGCGTAAACACGGCATACATGCATGCATGCATGCATGTACACCATGCATGCATGGTGTGCATGCACATGGCGCACCCTTGCAACAATCTGCCTGTAGAGCGGGTGGTCCGCACACGGGTTGTCGCACAGCCAAAGGACCTTGAGGTTTTGCAGCTGCGTCAGGTACTGAATTTCCGACAGGTCTGTGATGTAGTTCTTGCGAAGGTAGAGCTCCTGAAGCTTGGTGCAATGCCGGAAATCCCGCAGTGACGTGATGCGGTTCACAGAGAGCGATAGCACCTCCACATTTGGCAGCTTTGCGAGCACTGAGACGTCGTCCAGGTCTTGGCCCCAGAGGTTCAAATTCTTTACTTCATCTAGCTTATCTAAGCGAGTCTTGCCTCTAATTATCTGCTCAGTTAGCATCACCATGTTGTTCTTTAGATCAAAGCGTCAAAGGGGGGATATAGGACGATTAGATAGCTGCACACTGCCAGGCGCCGAAGTACATGCCCAACCGGTGGCGGTTGGTTGAAGGTGGTTGGAGTTTTGAGGGAGCAACGCACAAATCCATATCTCGCAGTATACTTGAATGCTAAGTAATTCTGTTAGGTAGCACACACTCGCATACAAGGTTCGAAGGAACATGAGATACAGCTGATCGATGCTTTCTGCATAGACGATGCCTCCAAAGGTAGACCAACCACCGCCTCCGCCTACGGACCTCCCAGGTATCCTTAAGGTCCTGGGTGGAGAGGACCAGGCACAGTATGGAGTGGCTCTTGGTGTGCTCCTGACTCTGGATGCCAAACTTTTGCCAATTGTGAGTGTGGTTGCATGCGTATTCGAGCCAATCTGCAGTGTCAGCCCATAAATGCGGGTGCATGCCGCACCTCATACTTGCATGCCTAGGCAGTGGGCTCCGTCTGCATGCCATGTCCAGCACCGCATGGATGCCTGCACTGCTTGCCCATAGATATCACACATGCCCACTACACAGGACGATGCATCTGGAGATGAGCTCATGTCCAAGCTGTTGCCACTGCTGTCATCGTCAGATGCAGCGGTGCAGTCTGCGGCCGTGCGCAACATCGCACGCTTGCTGAGCGTGCCAGGGCTGTGCCAGGCACTCTTGATGAGTGAGCATGTTGCACAGGGTGCCTGGGCATTCATCGCCAGCTTTGGCTCCACCTTTGACTCCTACAAGACCACCTTGGCCAAGTTGATGGAGGAGGGCCTGATTGGGCCAAAGGCCGAGGCAGCAGCCGCCGCAGCTGGGGCCAAGAAGCCCGCAGCTCCTGCTAAGGGTGCCCCACCCCCTGTGGATCCAGAGACCATGCTGCCTGGCCCAGCTAAGCACGCGCTCGACGCTGCCTTGCGCTGCTTATCCGCACTGTGCACGCCGCCCGCGACCAGCCGGTGCCTCTCGTGGCTCACAGGCCAGACGGCCAGTCAGCAGGAGGGTGCTGCCGAGGGCGAGGACGAGGAGCCTGCCGTTGGACCAGGCACCGGCAGTGTCCCTACAGATCTAACACCTCTGCTGACACTCCTGGAGCACCACTCCCCTCGTGTCCAGATGCGTGCTGCACGGCTGGTCGGCCTGCTCACCACGCATGCAGGCGTGCGGGCTGGGCTCGTGCACGCAGGCGCTGTGCCTGCTTTGGTGCAGCAGTTAGGAGCCAGCGCCTCTGGTGCTGTGCGCCTGGAATGTATCCAAGCGCTGCAGCGGCTCGCCAGCGTGCCTGGGCCGCAACATGCACAGCTGCTGGAGGCAGGGGCACCTGCAACCGTGCTGCGGCTCATGCTGCATCCGGACGCAAGCCCCATCACCCCTCTGAATGCCGAGCACACGCCGGCAGGGGGTGCGGTGCCTCCTGCGACGCCGCCAGCCGCCACACCAGCTGACTTCACCCGGCCCCAGGTCACCAGGCCGGTGCGTTGAACTGCCCCGTTGCTACTGCCATGCAGGGGTGATACATTGCACATGCATACGTAGAAGACAGCAGGTGGTACACCGTGGCTTAAGCGACATGTCCATTGACAGACATCTGTGTATGCCTCGTGTACATTCAGTACATAGCTTGGCTGCAATCCATGAAGCTCATGTGCCCCATGCTCTGATTGCACGGACGCAGGCGGACGTCTGCACAGCCGCTGCACGCCTGCTGCTCAGCATGGTGTTCTTCAGCCAGGCAGCTGCTGAGCAGCTGGCGCGGCTGGGTGGGGTGGGCCTGCTCATGCGCGCACTCCCCAGCCCAGCAAAGCCAGGTGGCGATGCAGCTGTGCCTGCTGCGCCGGCCCTTGCGCCAGCTGTACCAGCACTTGCTGAGGTTGCAGAGCCCCAGGAGCGAGCCGTGACGTCTGTAGGGCAGCCAGTGGCGGTGAGTGCGCATGGCCGGCATGTCTGGAGCAGCAATGCTCCAGTTGAATGCTACCATGTACCAATCGAATGTTCCCTGCAGCTGCGCTCGGTGCCTGCCGGCACTTTACACAGCAGTCATGGCACCTCTGTGCCCTCCAGCGTGTGGTGGCGTCTGAATCTCCCACCTGCATTCCACTTCAAGTGCTATGCATGTGCGCAAGCGGCTCCTGACGCTGCTGTTTGTCGTGCACTCATTGGCTTGGCTGTGGTGTGCAGGATGAGTGGGCCGCAGTGCTGAAGGCGGAGCCAGCAGTGGCCCCGGCTGCTGCGCCGTTCCCCTCCTCCCACGCCCAGGCCCTGGCGCTCACACTGGTCGCACACATGCTGTCAGTCCCCGGGCTGCAAGATGCGTTGTACGTGGCAGCACAAGAGGCGGCCCACTCGCCAGCAGCCGAGGCACCAGCTGAGGCGGGAGCGCGCGGGGCTGCGGCTGCCGCAACCCCGCCCGGGGATGCTTCAGCACCTGTGCCGGCACCTCATGCTCCTGCGATGCACGAGCTGCTGCTGCACTTCTTCTCGCCGGTGCCGCCTGCCCCGCCGCCGCCACCGCCTGAAGCTGTGGGTGCCAAGGGAGCCAAGAAGGATGAAAAGCCCAAGGCACCAGCCAAGGGCAAAGAGGTGCGCAGTGTGCAGCTGTGCACAACTGATCACTGCCCCATACCTGCCTGCCTGCTTTCAAAAACAAGAAAAGGTATCGTCAGGATGTAGCACTTAAGCGGCAGTGGCACCATTTTGATTTTTCTCACACTGTGTATGAGTAGAGCATGACGAGTTCACACCGCTAAAGCAGTGCATAGCCAACGGCCCACCGAGTGGCTGCTCTGCCTTGCCTCACGTCACAGGAGCCGCCCCCGCCCCCGCCCCAACCAGTGGAGCACCTGTCCCCACCTTTTGCACCCGCCGTGCGCGCGGCTGCACTGGACGCCATCTCCCAGCTTGCAGCCCACCCAGGCTACTCACTCATGCTCATCCATAATGAGAAGCTGTGTGAGGTGGTGGGACGACTGGGCCACCCGCTCCCGCCACCACCAGCCCCGCCAGCGCCTGCGGCAGTTGCACCCCCCGCCACTCCGCCAAGCGGCAAGCCCACGACGCCCAGCGGCAAGCCCACCACGCCGCCAAAGGGCGCTGCTGCAGTGCCGCCACCGCCTCCCCTGGAAGTGCCACAGGAGCCGCCCCAGCCAGAGGTACTGCAGGTGGAAGGGCCGGTCTTGGCCCCGCTGGCATCCCTGCTGCAGCGGCTGGGTCCACAATGTGCGTCCGCGGAAAGTGCCGATGGGGCAGCGGCGTCAGGGCCAGAGGCGGGCCTACTGCGGGCCGATGTTGTGAGCTGCCTGGCCAAGCTGGCAGCAGCAGTGCGGGCTCCTGGAAGCGACATGCTGGCGCGTACCAGCGTGGCCAGTGCAGTGCTGGCCCTCCCCGAGTCTGAGTTCACCGCGCCCCCGCGCCCACCGCTGCCATCACCGCCGCCCACACCGCCACCGCCACCACTGGCGACGTCCATCTTCATTTGGGATGGATTAGACAGACCCATGATGACTGACGGCAGCGTGCGACTTGTGCACATTTAGCCTGTGCGGTCCAGTTGTTGAGCATGCAGGACATGCAACTTATGCAACTGATGAGGCTGGTACGCGTACAACGCACATCCAGCGTTTTGGATGCACCAACAAGCTGGCGCCTCAACTGCAGCTGGCTGGAATTCGAAGCCTATTTAAAGCTCGTTCCACATTTCAATTTGCCGTTAAAGCCACAGCAACCACAGCGTGTTGCGCCATACCAAACCACGACACGATGAGCCTCATGCTTCAGCGCCCAGGCCTGCGTGCTGTCAGAGCGCCCAGCCGTGCTCGGCGCATGGTGGTGCTGGCTCAATCTCGCAGCGAGCAGGAGGTACGCAAAAGGTTTCGGTACATGCACACGCCTCAGCAAGCTGAATTGTAGTCGTGCGAGCATCTCTTCGGCCCTTCGTCCCTCTGCAGGTATCCAACGCGCTTAAGATGCACCCGCGCCAGCACACCACCACCCCTGGCCGTGTCGTGCAGCACATTGAGAGCGTGGAGCCGGCTCCTACTCGCAACCACTCGATTGTGGACGTTCTGCTGCGCGGGGTAGGCAAAAGGCATATTATGAGCGCCATTCAGCATGATGTCGGGACTTAAGGCCACGCGACACAGCTGCCTGCCTTGCGCTGAGCAGCGTCCGGCGCTGTTACGCCGCAATGGGCAGAACTGTAGTGCTAGTTTTCATATCTGGTGAAAATCGCGGCAGATCGGGTCGCAAGATCCCCTCCTGATCGCCGATGCTGCCGCGAGTGCAGGCTGCCTCCAACCTGACGCGTGGTGTTGCTACGTGCATCGCGTGCAAGGGCACCGGCGCCTGCCATTGCAGCAGCTGCAAGGTGGGCCTTCACAAGCTGTCATCAACTAACCTGCACTGCAGGCAAGCTGTGTCGTACTGCTGATCCCTTCACCTTAAGCAGCACCACCTGTTGTCATCAGCACATGTGCGGCGCTGCAGCGCACGCATACATGGACGTATAAGTGTGCTTCATGGCCAGCGGCGGACTATGTGCACTCGTGCAGGGCCATGGCGTCGTCAAGCCGCAGGCAGCCCGCATGAATGTGGTGCGGCATGCGGTGCAACGTATAAGTGTGCTTCTTGGCCTGCCCCGTGCGGCGTATAACGTTGAGTGGCTCCAAAGCAACCGGTGCCGCAGATGCCATGGGCAAGGCGCCGTGCCTTGCGAGTTGTGCAACGGTGCTGGCGTGCGGTGAGGCTTGTAATAATAATAATAACACGGCGTGAGGCTTGTAGCTCACATGCAATGCCTGTGCCACAGGTTCCTGTGCTCCACCGAGTGCACTGCCCAACTCACCTTGATGTCACCTGTCAGCATGCATGCCACGCATGCTGGTGTGCTATGGCTTGTGACCCTTGTATAGCCATAGTGCAAGCATACATCGTGCATGTTTGCTAATGCTTGCAGGCACCCACAGCTGAGCAGGCAACTCATCAACATGCAGTCAGCGGCGATGCGCTAAAGCAGCTACTGGCATCATGACACGCAGTACTTGAAACATGCTGCAGCTGACCAGAACCCGATCCTCTGTGGACACCTCTGTGCAGCTCATTACCAGTGATGTGCAACCGCAGTCTTGTTGCACATATTCAACAGCCGTATTGAAGACGGAATGCTACAGGAGCCTTTGCTGTGTGATGACTGGGGACTGACATGTGTTGCCAGTGTTGGATCATGCGTAACATGTTCTATGTTGTTTTTGGTCATCTGATTATGCTGTACTACACCATGCCAGTGCCGATTCGTGCTCGTCAACCGGTGCAAGTGTGGCAATCTTGCATGCAGGACGTTGATTTGCACATTTGAATTGCGCTTCTCAGGTTCCTTGTGATCACTTGCCCATTACAAAACACAAGCTGAAGGTTTGGCTTGTGGCACCATGTGGAGATATGACAGGTTGTGCAGGCCATACCACACTGTTGAAACATACAAGCAGAGTATGACAGATTTCATTCTTTCAAAGGAGTTTTAAGGCAGGTGGAGGATGGAAGCAAGCTGTAACGCGCAGTATGCGCTGATCAAGTTTACGTGATGCTCAGCTGTTTGTACTTGACACGACCCAGCCAGCTGCCACCTGTCCCTTCCACACTTCTGGTACTGATTGGTTGCTGATGGACAGCCTTCTGCTCCCGTGCAACACCCAGCTCCCATCGCAAGGACACAAGGAGGAAGTGCCCACATCAGTGCATGCTTGCATGACGTGGCATGCAGCATGTAGCCTTGCATGCCACTTCCAGGCGATTCCCCATGTGCATCTCGTGCATGTGCATGCAGCATTGGTGAAGCAAGCTGGGTGGTGCAGCATACATGATGAGTACTAGTGCAGAGTGCAACATCAGCCTTTGCCTCAGACGCTTCAATGTCTCAGCATAGGACGTGGTCCTAAGCAAAGATTAAGCCAATTGAAATAAACTCGATCATCGGCATGCACTGTGTGAATGACGACCACAAGCACATGCGAATGCGATGCACGTCACCATAACCTCTCCAGCGCCACCGGTGGTAGTGGCATGCAACATACATGAATGATGAGTGGGGTGCGAGGGCAAGCTCAAGCGGTGGCTACACCCAGCGCACATGCGCTCAGCTGCATGTGTGCACCCACAGCGCCACTCAAGCAATGCACGTATGCCATGTGACGTTGAGGCACGCATGCGATCCAGCAGCATGGCATGTTGATGATGTATGCTGCATGCATTCGCCACAACTGGCAGCCCCAGCAATCTGCGCCACTGTGCGTGCGATGCTGCAAGTCCACCGTCCTGCACCCTGCCCACGCTCCTGTGCTGCGCCGAAGCTGAGCCACTGCACCTGCTGCCCATTGTGCTGCTGCCTGCTGCTGCTGCGGCCTGCTGCTGCTGCTGCCGGCTGCAAAGAAAGGCTACGGGGACTGGGGCATCATGAGATGAGCGTCGTTACAGGAACAGGAAACCTACGCGCACACGTGTCAACATTCGCGGTCAATGCGGGGTCAGTGTGAAAGCAAGCTGGCCTCACGTCACATGCGTCCAGCCAAGCTGAAAGCGTGCACCCACCCATGTTGGACATGCACGCACCCTCATGCAACCCCATGATGCTGTCATGGTCCTCCGACCGGTCCATGGCTCACCTTACACAATCGAGCTCGCGGCGGAGGCAATGCGGGGCCACAGGTCGGCGCACTCCTTGGCCACGGGGCCGGTGATGGCAGACCCTGGCACAGAAGATGGACATATAACAGGGGCCTCAGAACCGCGGAATGGCGGTGTGCAATAGGGCGTCGCAGCAACAATATACTGGCGCCCCAGGCTGTACTGGCAGCGTGAGCTGCTAGATCCAGACACATGTATGCGTGCCCATGCCCATGCTGGCCGAGCTGGCTCCAAAGCCCGCAGCTGCACGTACCCTTCATCTCGCCCTTGGGGTTGACAATCACACCGGCGTTGTCCTCAAAGTAGATGTAGGTGCCCTCCTTTCTCCTCCAGGGCTTGCGCTGGCGGATGACCACCGCGGGGGTCACTGTGGACGGGCAATGGGGCCACCGCGTCAGCCTGGAGGATCACCCCCACTACACCATGCTGTGTTCTGCCTGCATGGCCCTACGCTGCATGCAGGTTGCATGGCGAAGTGCCATGAGTGCACTATGCTGCATTTTCCCATGCTGCGTGCTCCCTGCAGCATCTCCGGGGCTGGCTCACCCTTCTTGCGCAGATCGGGCTTGCCCTTCTTCACGGAGGCCATGACCATGTCGCCGGCAGCGGCAGCGGGCAGCTTGTTGAGGCGAGAGCCCCACCCGACGACGGAGATGACGTACAGGTTCTTGGCACCCGTGTTGTCCGCGCAGTTCATCACGGCGGCGACTGGGAGACCCAGCGCCATGCGGAACTTGTTGCCCGAGGCTCCTCCCTGCATTAGGGATGAATAATGCGGTACTCAGCATGTTCTGGGCCCACCATCCACCATATTCCTCAGAACAACCCCATCAGAGCAACAAGTAGCCTTACCTTCTTCTTGTTCGCCATCTTGTCCCGCCTCCGCCCAAAGACAGAGACAAAGAAAGGCCGACGCACGTGCAGCAGCTCGACTTGGCGACACACCACACTCCATTGGCTGTGACCTTGCGATTTGTTTGCCCTCACGCAGCAGCCGTGCACCAACAGGCACTGTAGCCCTCCTAGAATAGTACTCCAGCCCTGGAATCCACCTGGTACATACTGTACTGCGTGGCGAGGCACGCAAGCAGCGCACCAACAAAGTAGTCCGCTAAACAGTTGCTGCGGTATACCATAGCTGTGCTCATTCCCAGCTCCTGCCGCACTGCAGTTGAGCTGACACTAGCCATTGACGTGGGGGAGTAGCCGGCGTGCCGGCTGGCTATGCGAGGTCGACCATATAGCTGCACTGACATTTCATGCGCCGTCCAGCAATGCATGTGTTGATGGGCCTGCCATTTACACAGCGTGCGCCTGTTCTGCCAAGCATCAACAAGCAAAATGATGAAGGAGAAAAGAAGAGCAGTCCGTGCGCGTGCCGTCTGGACACGAGCAGCCACAATACTTCTGTCCGCAACCGAGCCAAGAGCTCCACCAACCTATTTCCATGCACTGCCTGCTGCAGCTACCTGAACCACGCAGCAGCAATAGAAAAAATTCATGCACGCTGCCTGATCAGCCAACAACAAAGAAGGAGTAATATGAATGGGGCATGAGCAAAGCCGCACGCTGCACAAACACACTGAATGCGATGCACCTTTTGAAAAGATGGGGAGTTGCTATGTTGTTATGTGCACTACACATTGCAAAAGCCATCACCTGCCTGTACATAATCATTGTGTTTCAGGACCGTTCAATCAAGGCCTTGCGTAACTGGCTACGGCGCTAGAATCAGTTCCTGCATTGCGCCAGGCCCCAGCCTCGCCCATTTGAATCCTGGCTCACAGTCGATACAGGCCTGCTCCTCCCTCACACTCTGCAGCCAGCACTATCCACATGTCCATCCTCCTCTGCAGACACGCTCCCCGCAATGAGTTGCGCGCATGCCATGCAGACCGCTCAGGGAGCAGGCGTGGACGCGCGCACGAAGCCATCTTTGTTGTTCTTGTTCGCGGGGACCACTGCCATGGCCATGGCCGGCAGGGACATGAGGGTGAACAGTGCAGTTGACAGCAGGCCCTGTCGGATGGTGCAGAACAATTATATGGGAAAGCCATACGTCAATGCGTCCATTATGTTGGATTAGTGTTTGCTTCACTCAACTAAAACACCGTGCAGGCACCTGGCTCTCTATAGTCTTAAGGAACTTCTAGTTGATGGGCTCCGGCAAGCAGATGAATCTGTGAAACGCCGCGTTATTATTTATTAATCCGTCCATTCTTGGACTTGCGACTGTGTGGCGGCAGCTACATGTGAACCAGCACTATTGCTACTCGGACAGCTCGGCACCCAACATCCACCAAGCCATCTGATTGAATCGCTGCCTGCAAAGCATATCCACGCAACAGGTTGCTCACCTTGATGGAAGCAATAGCCTGGGATGCAAGGACGGACGCGAACATGATGCTGAGCTGCGCACCGCTGCGTGCGGCCGATACGCCCGGATGTACTCTCGAACCACCGCTGCTCTTCAACGCCATATCAGGCCACCTGAGCCACAACATGGCAAACGAATGCCATGCTTCTGATAGCAGCCAAGAGCATACAGTACACTGACAGCTGCCTCCGACTAGCTAGCATGCTTCAAGTACAAGTCAATGTAATTCACAACAGCATGTGAACATGAAGCACAGAGCATGCAGACTGCCACATCAAGCCTCACCCCTGTGCTGCCTTGGCGTGCACACTTGCGCGCAGCGTGACCATCATCGTGCGCAGCCGCTTATCAAAGGAGGACAGCGCGGACGCGCGCTGCATGTTGACAAACAGCTCAGCATCGCCGAGCTCCTACAGATGCAGCAGCAGCAATGCCCGCTTCAATGCTTGCGTCAAGACATGGCAACCGGGCTCATGCATGTGTCCTGATCGTATGGGCACCACTTGCGGTGAGCAGGCAGCACTGCAACTGACATGCTTCACAACTGTCCTGCACCCCATACTGGCCCAATGGCCCGATGCAACATCAAGCATATTGAAGCATGGACACGCCTTGCCTTATCAATCTCAGATGCAGCGTCTGCAGGTGGGCGCACAGGCACACCCAGCTCCACCACCAGGCGCTTTGGCAGTGGCAGCAGGGACAGAGGGATCCATCCGGGCTCCTGGCCGATGAACGTGGGCACCACAGGGTACTGCAGCTTGGATGCGAGCCAGCCCACTGACACTTGGAACTGCAGCTCAGTTGCTTCAGGGCTGCAGGGGTGCCAGATATCATTAAAAACACCATCAGCAACTCGCACAGCATATGTTGCAAGTGTGCTGTAGTCACTCCCCGCAGGCAGTAAACCTCCCTACAGGCGGTAATGTAAAACCAAATTGCCTGAGCAGCAACACACGGACACACCTGTGCATCTCATGCTCTGGGAAGAGCACCAATGCCACAGGCTTGGCGCGCCCACTCCACGAGGGCGTAGCAGCTGTGCGCACTGCCAGCTGGATGAAATCAATGTCAGCATTAGTGAGTCCAGTACGCCAGCCACGTGGGATGTGGATCACGTCCCCGCTCACGTATGCACGGTCAGCAGGGGGGTGCCCTGGGCGGCTGCTGACGCCAGTGCAGGCCTTAGGCGGCTCTGCCAGCACGCTGCCGCTCCTGCTGCTGGTCGTTGGCGTGCTGAGCAGCAGCACACGGTCAATCCCAGCCTTGCGCAGCACGCGCTTCATGATGGCAAAGTCGACAGAGGTGCCGTGATTTGCGCACACGAGGACCGCCTCGTTGCCCTGGGCCAGTGTCTGTATGTCCCCTGTATGAGCCACAGGTGGCAGCAGAGCAAGTGAAGCACGCGTGTATGCAAAAGGACCAGCGCTGTCCATGGGTATGCAGGTCGGCACAGCAGCGCACCTAGGCATGCGGGAGCCGCATGAGTCATGCGCAAGCACACACACTGGCACTGCTATGTGAATGGTCACAAGCCGTCCATGAGGATTTTGCGCACCTTGCGAGTATGTTCTGCTCAGCAAACCATGTGCCATGAGCCCATGCAGCGGGCCAGGCTGCACAGCTGTTGCCACCTGTGCAGCTTTTACTGGGGGAGGATACGACGCAAACTCGTCCATTCCGAGGCGTAGGCGGCTGGCATAGGGGCCGGCATGGACTGGCAAGCTGCCTTGGACCATACTAAGCTGCCTCTTCCCCACAACCCTGCCAGCTCCAAACGCGGCAGCGTTACTGAAGCGTGAATGCGCCAACATCCCTGGGCAGCTGTCCGTGAGCTGCTGGGTCTGGATATCGTTAGGGCAGCGGAACGCAGAGCAGATGCGAGAGTGTTCGAGGAGCAGCTGGGACACCACCGACAGACCAATTGTGGATAGTGGAAGGCGGTGCATTCTAGTTGGGGGCGTTTCAAGTTAGTTATGGAGTTATGCAAGTGGGATGTGAGCCAGTCGTGCCATGATCAGCATCAGGAGTCGTTTGGCAGCAGGATAAGTTGTTAGATCAAGGACAACACACCTGCATAACCCGATTTATTTTAGGGTTCATTCGCAGTCATGGAGGCTTCGTTGCCAGTGCAAAACAAGCCGCATGACGCGCTGCGCTTGGGGCTGGCATCGCTGAAGGAGGATGTGGCACCCAAGCACCCTGTAGAGGTGATCCAGCGGGAATCAAAGAAGCAGGTGCGTTGGGCAGCACTACTACCTGTAAGCTGCATGAAATGCATTTTCTTTTGCGCCTGCTCCAGATCGCTGATCATGTCATAATGCATGGGCGGAACAAAACAGCAGTTGCGCCTTGTAATGCTCCTTGCAGGCAGACGCCACGAAGCAGCAGATGCTCCGCAACCTCTATGGTGTCGCAGTGCCCGCCAAGCTGTCCATTGAGACACAAATCCTGGAGCGCTTCCAGCGCCTGCCTGGCCTGCCATCCTCCCAGCTGGGGCTGGAGTCATTGTCAGGGACACTGGATGATTACAGCTTTGAGTCCTACCTGGGGCTACCAGAGTACTCTGAGGAGGCACCTGTTGCCATGCATTCAGTCATGGAGGTCAAGCTGGGCATGGGGACGGAGCCATGCAAACGTGGCTTCCTCTGAGCCAGCCGTGCACAACCCAGCCAGTCCAGTCCGGTCCAGTCAGTTTAGGCAGCTCAGCGCGTGTAAGCTTGCAGGCAATTCAGGGAGGGATGGCGGCACAGCAGCACTCTGCCGTGCTGCATGCGTTATGCATGCCAACGCGTCAGCACCAGCACCAGTCGGCCACTGCATGCTGACACGCAGTCAGTCTGTCCACAACAGGATGCAATGATGTGTATGCTTAGGAGTGGGCTTTGAGGTTGCGATGACCGAACCTTTGTCCGCTAGTGCATGTTCAACATACTGTGTGCTCCAATCTGTATGCACCTTGACGTAGTTTTTTTGAACTGTGGATGTGTACTAGTGCATAGGTTTCTTGCATGCTGCTGCTGGCTTGTTGCCACAGCTTGCAAGAAATCGCGTGCACACGAATGGAGTCGTGGCGTGGTGACCTTTTAAGCCTCCTCCCATGTGCAAGATGCACGCACCTGATGAATATGGTTCCCGCAGGGCTGCAGCACCATCAGATTGCACAGCAGCATCTTGGACATGCCAAGCAACTGTGTGCATTGCGAATGAGCACCAGCTCACCGAACAAGCAAGGTACCAGCAGTGCGCAGCCAGCAGACGCGCAGCCACATGTTCATCAGCAGCGTGGTAGCAGCTTCTGATCTGGCACATCATCTAGGACTGTCAAGATTGCACGCCTGCATGCAAGCAGTAACATGCACTCTTACCCCGGATGGCCAGGGGCTGAACGGCCCGCCACGCCCGTCCAAATACCTGCACTTGAAGAACTGCCAGCATATGAGTACAAGAGCCTGCCGACTCAGTGCTGCAGAACAGACAAGGAAACACCTAACCATCACAGCCATGCATACATGCCCACTGTCACAGCGCCATGCATGTGACCTGGGCACTGACATTGATGGCGCCCCTGTCGTGATCATTTGTCGTCTGGTTCATCAGCACGTGCCTTGTTGACAATAAACCCGTTTGACTTGGTGAACTTGATCATATTGAACTGGTGAACTAGGAGGAGCAGCGGACTCCTGGACTGTTGTCCCGAAACCAGCAACAGGTACATCCGTTCGGTGTGGCTGTGGCGCCAGTATGCACTCATACCATGCTTGCAGTGCATGCCCTGCACAACTGCGGGCTTGGATGGAAGGCATGCTGTGTTGGTGCCTTGCTCTTGCTTCTGAGCACGCCCCTGGCGCTGCGTGGTTGCAGAGGGAGCCTGGCTGCGCCACAGTGATCAGGGGGCCACCATGTTCTGCAGCATCAGTGGCACGGTGCCGGAGCAGCCAGTGGTCTCCTCCAAGTCGGGGCACTTGTTTGAGAAGAGTCTGATCGAGAAGTATGTGCGGGAGACGGGAAAATGCCCGATCACCGGCGAGGCGCTGTCAGTGGACGACCTGCTGCCCCTTAAGAGCAACAAGACAGTCAAGCCGCGCACATCGCCAGCCACCAGCATACCAGGGCTGCTGGGCATGTTCCACGATGAGTGGGACGCCCTGATGCTGGAGACGCACACACTGCGTCAGGCGCTACACGCCACGCGTCAGGAGCTCAGCCATGCACTGTACCAGCATGATGCAGCCTGCCGTGTGATCGCACGCCTGGCCAAGGAGCGTGATGAGGCACGCGCAGCTCTGGACAACGCAAAGGCAGTCGTTGAGGCAGAGCTTGCAGCCAAGCGCAGCGCTGGGGACGACGAGGAGGGTCGGGCAGGCAAGCGGACCAAGGTCGCAGGCATTCCCGATGACGTGCTGGCGGAGTTGACGGAGGTGAACGCGCAGCTGTCGAAAACACGCAAGAAGCGGCCCATCCCAGACACGTTGGCCACGCCAGAGGACCTATCAGCCATGACGCAGCTCATCAGCGCGCCGCTTCACAAGACGACCGCGGGCGGGATCGTGTCGATCGACGTCAATCCCGAGCGCCCCAGCGTGCTGGTTACGGCCGGGGCAGATGGCACGGCGCAGATCTACGACACGGCCAGCCAGCGGCAGTACGGCAGCCTGGAGGGGCACACCAAGCGGCTCACGTCCGCAGCGTATGCAACCTCGTCAGTGCTGCTCACGACGTCTGCAGACAAGACAACGCGCATCTGGAGCGAGCAGGAGACAGGCAGCTTTGCGTGCTCTGCGGTGCTCAAGGACCACTCCGCCGAGGTTGTGGGCGTCACGCTGCACCCATCCCGGAAGTACTTTGTCACTGGATCGGCGGATGCCACCTGGGCGTTCTACGACCTCGCGACAGCGGCCTGCCTCAAGCAGGTGGCGGATGACAGCATCAAGGAGGCATACACTGCCATCCAGTTCCATCCGGACGGTCTTATCCTGGGAACAGGTGTGTGTCGGTTCGGCGTGCAACGCATTGTTTGGGCATTTACCCGGCTGGTCAGCAGTGCACTGTGCTAGTGTGCTGGCAGCGCAGTGCACCCATGTGAAGGCGTACGATTGGCATTGCTGAGCAACACTTTTGCGCAGCCGCTGCTCGTGCTTTCAGATGAAGGCCTTGTGCCCATATAGAGCACTGGCTGTGCATGTTTCTTGACAGCATACACGTGCACAGGACCGGCAAGATGCACCTGATCACTCTTGCTGCATGCATGTACGATGCTGCCCTGTGTAGGGACGGACAAGAACATGATTCGCATCTGGGAGGTCAAGCAGCAAAAGTGTGTGGCCACGTTCAATGAGCACACCAAGCCCATCCGGTGCCTGGCATTCTCTGAGAATGGCTACCACCTCGCATCTGCTGCTGATGACTGCGTAAAGCTCTGGGACCTGCGCAAGCTCAAAGTGCTCAAGTGCGTTTCGGCAGGCCTGGCGGTAGTCAAATGCCGTGATGCACTGCAGCGCAGCCATGCAGCACTGTGCAGTGAGGCATTTGTGGCTGCTTGGCTGCTCGATGCATCACCATAGTACGTGGCTGGGCACAAACGGTGGGCTTGACCCACTTCTGGGTGTATTTTTAGAGCGTGGGCATGCAGGTCAGCGCGCTTGGTCAACCTGCAAGCTCATAAATCACACATGCCTGCCTGCTTATCAGGACACTCGACCCATACGAGGAAGGCGCGTGCCATGCGGTTGCATTCGACTACTCGGGGCAGTACCTGGCGGTGGGCGGTGTGGACGCACGTGTATATGCACAGAAGCAGGTGCGCTTGTGTTGAGCCTGGTAATTCAGCCTCAGAGCAGTGGGGCTCAGCAAGCCGGGGCCCCGCTGGCAGCTGTTTGTCACATGCACATGGCAGCACCAGCATAGTGGCAACACAGCAGTTGCAGGGCAGGGGCAGTGCTTGCTGGAACTGTGGAAGAGGGTGTTCATGGCAAGGCTACAGGGCAGTGCCAGGCAACAATGCAACAGAGGGCCATGTGGCTGTGGTCCTGTGGCTGTGACTGACCATGGTGCCCTTGATTTGCGCTCGTTTTGCAGGATTGGTCAGTGGTGCGCTCGTTCCCTGACATGCCTAAGAAGGGTGTGATGTCCCTGCGCTTCGGAGGCGATGCCAAATCGTTGTTTGTCGGCGCGTCGGACCACAACCTGCGCGTGTTTGGCCTGGGTGCGTAAGCAGCGGCAGGGCTTGTGCACAGCAGCATGAGCATGACCTAGTAGCGGCTGGGTGCAGCGAGCAGCGGCAGACAGGGCGGTCTGTGGGTGGCGCAGCAGGGTGGGGTGGGGTGCTGAGAGGTTGCTTGCACAGCATGAAGTGAGCCGCATGTGGCGGCTGGGCTGGGCATGCTCGCGCGCGGCTGCCGAGCTGGTATACGGGCGGGCTTGTGGGCAGAGAGTTGCAGCAGTGGACAGTGCAGGGACCGTTCTCCCGGAAATGATGCAGCATGGACTGGGTGGCTGGATGGCTGGGGCGGAGGGGACAAGATGGGGACCCACTTGGGTGGCATTTATCATGTCATCTTCTCTTCGTGATGGAGGGAGTGTGTTTAATGTGAGTACCTCCTGTTAGTTCACCTGTAACGCCCCTATTCATGGCCGCAGCTCAGCTGTTCCAATGTTGCTGTACTGGACGTACGCCCACATTGAGTGTCCACGCCATCACCCACACATTTGTGAGGGATTGCACAGCATCAAGAAGCTGCGTCCCAGTGTCCTTGATACCCTATCACCTCTTGCATGAGCAGTTCACTTTAACTGTGATGGGCAAGCAGGCGGCCCTTGAGCTCAAGCTGTTCATCTTTCGGGGTCAGGCCACTTCTCTGTTCCGCAAGTTTCTCCGAGAGATCAGAGACGTGCAGCAGCCAGCCAAAGGCAGGCGGTTCTTGCCGCACGTACTGCTCCACTACGCATTTTTGGCTGCACGCGCGCTGATTCCTCGCGTTGGGACTTGATGGCTGCAGGGGAGCTTAAGGCGGAAATTAGACGGGGGTTTGAGGAGAACCGTAAGAGCAAAGACCCTGCTGCGATCAAATTCTTGCTGAGCGATGGAAAGCAGCGCTTAAAGCAGCTCACTGACATGATTGGATTGAAGAGATAGACATCGCGCCGCAAATCACACCATTTGGAGAAGAGAATGGGGAAGGGGAAGCAGCAGGATCCGTTCCTACAACGACGGGATGGGATTCTGACAGCCTTGGCGACCAACTGCGGTGAGTGGCATGGGTGTGCATGGAGTGCTTGACTTGCGCATGGGGCTCAGCAGGCCGTGTGGCACCTTGCCATGCCATTGAGCAGCACACATTGCTTGTCAGCATGCCTACCTGTGTCCCTGCATTCATGCATGCCCTGTGGGTTCAAACCTGACACCGACTGCACACTGCCTCTGGGTTGCTGGCCAAACATGGACCATTCAGGTGACAAGTCTCGCAAAGGCGGTGTGGATGTGCGTGCGCTGGGAGTTATCGACATCATCAATGCACGCAACGACATGTACACTACCAGCTCTTGCTCTGGTCGTATCTCTGTCTTTGCCGAGCCAACAGAGGTGGGTCATGCAGATAACTATTGCATGCACCTGTGTCCTTGCACAGATGCAGTGCAGTCCTCATCAAAGCAGCGCTTGGGCAGCATGAAAAGCTCAGCGCGTGGGACAGCCGGCATGGGGCTGTGCCTGATCTTCAAATGGAGCGGGCTGGGTACGTGAGCTAGAGGAGCTGTGGATCTGCATGGATCTTACCTGGTCGCGTTCTTGGTCCAACCGTCTGCCATCACGGCATCAGATTATGCATACCCTCTGGATGCCTGTAGTAACTAAACTGTAAACGTAACTGGCTTCTATGCATTGCTCGCCTTTTACATACCCTCTGGGTTGGATGGTTGCGGCTTCACCACAGGTCACGCGTGCAGCAGGCAAAAAGGGTGGAGAGTGGGTGTATGCAAGCCATGACCCTGCGGCCGAGGCCGAGGTGTTGGCTGCTGTGCATGCGGCTGCACCTGCTGGTGGGTAGAGCATGTTTCAAGCAAACCTCTTGCAGTACTGGACAGCCGCACAGCCATGAGGTGTTGCGCTGAACTGCATTGGTGGCGGGCTGGGCCTGACCCTTTTGATGCTTCATTATGTACACCTGGACCCTTCGCTTGGGCCTCAGCCGCGCATGACGCTTTTCTTCTGAAGTGCGCCCTCGTGTTTGGCAGACCTCCTGTGACGTACTACCACAGGCAGGCGGCAAGCTCGTGTTCTTACTTTTGAGGTTTTTTCTGCTACTGCTGGTCGCTGCCGCGATTGCTGATCACTGCTGACGGTGCTGGTTCTGCTGCACGCAGGCGGCAAGCTCGTGTTCCGTTTTGAGCCGTTCCTGCTGCATGCCGAGTGTGTGGACATGGTGGCGGCAGGCTGGCTGCTGCACAAGGCCGTGCTGGCAGGCTTCCGTGAGAGTGGTGCCACGATGGGCGCCAACGCCAACCGGATCATTGTGGGTGTTTCTGCCCACGTTCTTAGTCTTTTTACCACCCTGTTCTTTGCCCTTAGGGCCAACACATGACTGACTCGCCCACGCCTGCGTAGGCAGCCGGTGGTTGTGCGCTGATGGGCTTCCCCTGCTGTTGCTTCCGACCACTGGGCTCCTTCACCTGCCACATCCCACCCGGCATGCACACGTGCACATGCGGGGCGCAGGCTGGCGTGCGCTGCTCCCTACGGCTGGAGGTGCCCGTCGCTGATGAAGGGCGCATGCTGGTGGATGATGCATATCTGAAGTACCTCATTGCCTTTGCCAATGACAAGTTTGACATTAACACTGCCAGGATCAGGAAGTTGGAGCAGTTGCTGGCAGCGGACATGGTGCCACATGCAGCCCCACAGCTGCCAGCTGCACATGGCAATGTGGCCGAGGTGGGCATTGCTGCATCAGCCGCAGAGGCGGCTCATACCAAGGGTTCAGCCACAGGTGCACGCCGTGGCAGGGCAGCGCGGGCTGGTGACGCAACTGGGCACCTAATGTCCTTGAAGGCTCGGCAGGTGGATGTCCTGAGGCGCTTGGCTGCCCTAGAGCAGGCAACTGGGGGCCGGGCTGCAAAGGAGAGGAGCGCGCAAGCAGCTGTTGTGCCACTGCCATCACCACGCCCTTCTGCGGTGCCAGCCTCTGGCAAAAACACACAGCAGCAGGGAAGCATGTGCAAGGGCGGAGGGCCGCAGGGCAAGCAGGTGGGGAGCACAGGCGGCAGCAAGGGCCAGGAAGAGTCCAAGGACGGTCAGATGCCACCAGGTGCGAAGGGTGGGTCCAAAAAGGGCGTGCGGCCTGCAGCCTCATCTGGGCAGGCTGCTGTGGCAGCAGCTGCAGCGGATACGGCAGCTGGCGCACCCCGCACGCTGCAGCTGAGCGTGTTCCCTGCCAACCCCATGAGCACACCTCACTGGCGCACGCTGGCCATGGATGGGCTGCAGAGCGTGAGCCATGGGGACCTACTGCGATGGGGCCACGCAAGTGTGGTGTGGCGGGGTAAGATGGTGGTGGTAGGAGGTTATGGAGGTGAGGGCACGCACATGCGGCGTGCTGACGTGCTGGTGTATGACCCGACAGCTGCGGCAGGCAGTTCAGGCGGTACAGGTGGCGAGCAGGGCGCCTGGCAGCTGGCTGAGACACAAGGAGCAGTTGCCCCATGCCCTCGCATGGGCCATGCAGCTGCTCTGCTGGGAGATTACGCGGTGATCATTGGTGGCCGCACCAGCCCATCACAGCCCCTGGACGATGTGTGGGCCCTTCACCTCCCCACCATGACGTGGCATGCCATCCGTGCCCGTGTCGTGCGCGCACCTGCAGCTCCAGCAAACGTGGCACAGCCAGCTGCTGACGCAAGCACAGTGACTAGCACCTCTGGCGCCAGCAGCGCCACTTCGGATGCCACGCGCTGGCCAGGGCGCTACCGCCACTCAGCCGTGGCAGATGGCACGTACAGGGAGGGGGTGGATGGCTCCCCTCGGGTCATGAGTGCTGTGGTGTTTGGAGGCCGCAACGATGTGGAGGTGCTGGGAGACATGTGGGTGCTGCAGGCACCGTGTCGTGCTGCGCACCAGCTGGACCCCCAAACGGAGTGGACTTGGGTGGAGGTGCCTGCGCCTGCTGCCAGGAGCACCTCTACCACCACCACTGCCACTACCAGCACTACCACCACCAGCAGCACACCGGCCAACTCCACTGCAATGGCTACTGCCAGTCACAGTCCTGCTACGGTCAGCACTGCTGGCATTGCAGGTGCCAGCTCCGCCGCCGCCGATGTTGGCGCCAGCAGCAATGTGTCTGTTGTGTGGCCGTGCGCGCGCAAGTCGCACGCTGCAGCTGTACTGCCTGGCAAGATGTACATCCATGGCGGTGCCACAGCGTACGGCCACCACCTGAATGATTTGTACTGCCTGGAGTTCACCATGCTGAATGCGTACCTGCAGGCCTGCTACGGCCCGGGCAGCAGTACAGCAGGTGTCAGTACAGAGGCAGTAGCAGTCAAGGAGAAGGTCAAAGCTCAGGCCCAGGCATGGCTTTGGAAGGCACTGCAGCCTGTGCCAGGGAGTGTTGCCCCGCCAGCCTGCTTCTCTCACACGCTCAGTGCGTGGGGCTCGCACAGGCTGGTCCTAGCTGGCGGCTACCCAACACAGAACCATGGCAGCGTGTATGTGTATGAGACGGTGCGCGTGTTATTCACGTGGATCAAGTAGATAGCTGACCTTCTTCGCTGGCGCGTCATAACCTTGCACTGCTTTTTGGGCTGGCCTCTCAATACCTGGGCGTTGTCCCTTGGTGCATGTTGATGTTTACAAATGCTGGCGCCGGCAAAATTGGAATGATCACCTGTACCTTGCATGCGTGCGTGCTGACGCAACCTGCCCGTGCCTGCCCGTGCCTGCTGCGCAGCGCAACGGGGTGCAGGGCGCGTGGACGTGTGTGCCAGTGGCTGTGCCCCCCATCGAGCCCGGTATCACTTTTGTGCCTGTGCGCCACTGTGCCGAAGTGCTGCCATGTGCATCCAAGCCTGCTGTTGGAGCTGCCCAGTCATCAGACCAGCTGGTGCTGGTGGGCGGTGGCGCATTCTGCTTCTCTTTTGGGTCTAGTTTCTCACGGGTGTACTCACTGGGACTGGCAGCTGTAGAGGAGCAGCTGCAGCCAGCTGGCATGCCACGCACCAAGTCTGCTGCAGCCCTGGCTACTGCTGCTGCCGCTGCTGCTGCTGCTGCAACTGCTCCTGGTAGCAGCGGTGTGGGCAAGACAGGGTCTGGCAGCACAGACAAGGCAGGGTCGGGAGGTTCTGGACCAGCGGCGCCGGGTGCTGTCACGCACGGGACGCCTGCCACACCGGCAGCCATCTCGGCGCAGTCGTCGGCGCCTGATACCGCGAGTGGCGCAGGCAGCGGTTGGGTGCTGGCTGTGCAAGCCCGGAGCGCCAAAGCTGTGAAGGATGGTCTGAAGGCAGCTGGGTGGCTGGATTCAAGCAAGAAGGCTGGGGAGGTGGGGCGGCTTCAGCAGCAGGGGCAAATGGGGGCAGGCCCAGCTGCAGTATGTGCAGATGTTGGGGGCCCTTCAGCACCACCCATGGTGCTGCTGCCTCTCACCCAAGCCGCACTGGCCCCGCTTACTGCAGCAGCACAGGCGCAGTCACAGCCAGCCGCAGTGGCGCCGTCGCAGGTGCCAGCAGCTGTGACTGACGCATTGAAGGATGGTGTGGCCAGCCTGGCACAGGTAATGACAGCTGTCAACACCAAACAGCCCGTGTCGCCACAACAGGCCATGGCGTCTGGCGTGAGAGCGCTCCTGCCTTCATCGCTTGATCAGGCCACTGTTGACCAGCTGCTGGCAGATCTGCCTGGTGAGCAATTACTGCATAATATGAAATAAAGCCTGCTTGGCCTGCCTTTATACTTCCGCGCTGGCTGCTTCCCCGTTTGCGTGTGCAAGTAGGTAGTGCGCTGATGGCTGCTATGCTGTGCTTGGCAAGCTGCATTGTCAATCAGGTTCTTCATGGTCCTCTTTTGCTCCTTGTGCGTTTCCTTCATACCTGCAGCCAAGTGGGAGAGGCTGGGTGATCTTGCCCTGATCCCAGAGCACGCATGCATGCATGTTGCATGGGCGGATGTACTCCAAGGAGGATTGCCTGCACTGTGGCGAGTGCTGGCACAAGCCATGGGTGTGGCACGGCTGGCGCGGCAGGCAGCTGTGGCCAACACAGGTGTACAGGCTCAGTGTGCATAGTGCTTGGGCGCATGAAGCATTCATGCGCTTGTTGTGATGTGATTTGGCGGCCTTGAAGGGTGGGCTGCTGGCACAGTGCATTCCTTACAGGGGACACCTTTGTAGAGGCCACTGGCCTGCTCCTGTGGCTTGAGGGTCTTCAACCAGGTGCCACATCAGCACACGTGCACAGCCATGCACACATGCAGGCTGCGCCTGCCTCTCTCACTATTTGAAACACATGTGAGAGGCTGTGCAGATTCCCGTGGTTTGCCGTGCAGGGCGCTGTTCCACACCCATGCACGTCAAGCGGGCGAGCACATGGCACAGCGCATGCAACACTAGCTCTCATACTATTGCATAATACTGGTTATCACACCCTGCGCATGCATGCCATGCCATCCTGCGGTCCGTAGCAATCCTTGCATGGGATGCCATGTCCAGGTTCTCTATCCACCTGCCGTCTGGTTTTTGACCTGCCCCGTGTGAGCAGGTACACGCGACAGCCGTGCTGTCATGCTGCTAGGGACTGACGGCTGGGTGCAGCACCGTGAGGGGGGTGTGGCATTTGAGCTGGATGTCACACGTTGCATGTACTCCTCAGGTGAGTGCCTGCTGCTGGTGTAGCCATCGTGTTGTTGCTGGTCAGGGTGGCCTGCCGGCGTGCATTGTGGTTTGCAGGGAGGGCATCCCTAGATCAATAGGGTCGCCAAGCGCCGTTGAATTGGGTGCGGGTGCCAGGATGGTGCAGTTGAAGCAGGCCATGGTGCGGCACAGTACGGTATCATACACTTTTGCCTTTTTGGACATGTTCTGCATCTGATCCAGGCTTTTGGCTTTGCCCTGTGCCGCGCATTATTAACCAAGCTAGTCATGCACACCAGCACCATGTACAACATGCATGCCATTGGCTCCATGCAGGCAACGTGACGGAGCGCGCACGCATGGGCAGCATGGCGGCTGAGGGGGAGGTGGTGGTGGACCTCTTCACTGGTATCGGTTACTACACACTGCCACTGCTTGTCAATGCACGCGTGGCCAAGGTAGGGTGGGGCCGTGGAGGGTGGGGCCTGCTTCTGGGGCATGTTCCCAGCTGCATGCTGCCTCTATGTCGTACAAATGCACACCGCTGATGTGCAAGCTGTAGCGTCAGTCAGGCAGAGAGTCTGCCTGATGGCACAGACTATGTTGCTGCGTGCATACACCTCCGTCACATGGTTGCTTTCGCAACCTGGCCGCAGGTGTACGCGTGTGAGTGGAACCCACATGCAATTGAGGGCCTCAAGCGGGGCCTCACTGCTAATGGGGTGTCTGACAGGTGTGGGCCTCGCTCCCTGTGGCTGGACTGGCCCATACATCTCTACTACTGTCCCTGATATCAGATCCCTGTCTGCTGCTGCCTTTGATGTGTGATAAGGAGTCGGCTGCATAAGCTTGGGCACTGTCGCTCTTCTGACAGGGTGGCTGTTTCCTGCTGCTGACACTGCACAGTACTGCTTGCCAGCTCAGCGGTCCATGGCCATGCCCGTTGTGTGTGCACGCCACGCCATCTTACGTTTGTGGCTCATTATACTGGCTTGCTTCTCTTGATTGTGGGTCCCCTTGTAGGTGTCAGGCTCCGGCATGCAGACACATCTGTGACACGCCGTGTTTTTATTCTTTATTTGTAGGTGTGAGGTGCGGCAAGGGGACTGCGCGGAGGTCGCGCCCAAGGGCATGGCCGACCGTGTATCTCTGGGCCTGCTGCCGTCATCTGAATGTGGCTGGGCGGCTGCAGTGGCTGCACTCAAGCCAACAGGCGGTGTACTGCACGTGCACAACAATGTGCTGGATGCCGAGGAGGCAAGCTGGGCAGCAGCCACGGTAGGAATGGCAGCCTGGGCAGGGTGATTGCAGGTTTGTGGGCACCACAGGCTCAGCCACAGTTGATGGGTTCTAAAGGGCTGTTCTCCTGCTTATCCCATCTCCTACTCTCCCTTGCGCTTGTCCCTTGCTTTGACGCCTGCCTTGAAACAGCGATGGCTGCACTGGACATTGGGAACAGTTTAAGCAGCCCTGTATGGTCAATGCAATGCTGTTTCACCATCAGTGCTGGTCGTAAGGGACCAAATGTTGTGCGCCCCGCCTCGCCCTGTTTGCCCCCCCCCCCCCCCCCC
>BDCZ01000048.1:119269-171725 GCA_001662365.1 Chlamydomonas applanata
CGTGTCAAATGGTACGCACCTCGTGTGCGCCATGTGGTGCTGGATGTCGAGCTCCGACCTCACCCTATCGAGCCTTCAAGCAGCGCGCAAAACAGCAAGTCAGCAGCGGCTGCCAGGGCCGCAGCAGCCAAAGCAGCAGCCAAGGCGGCAGGGGCCAAGCCCAAGGACAAGGCCGATAAGCAGACCGGCAGCACCAGCGCCAAGGTGGGTCTGAATGCGCCGTTCACAGGCAGTGCAAGTCCCACAGGCGGCAGCACGGCAACTTCGCAGGGGTCCACAGCGGCTGCAGCAGGCTCCTCCAAGCCAGGTGTGTTCCAGGGGCTTCTCAAAGGGGCGCGCAGCTTGTTTGGCAAGAAGGCTGCCACAGCTTCCTCCACGGCCAGGGGTGCACCCATCGCAGAGGCGTCCAGTGCCCCAACCCTGCCATGCAATCTGGCAGTACACGCACCAGCCACTGGCACACAGCGCTCAGATGCTGAGGGGCCGTGGTTCACGCGGCCCTTACAAGAGCTGCCTCAAATCCGGGAGGTGTGGGGTGTGGACCGTAGCACTTTTGAGCAGCACATCAGTCCTACTCGTGAACCTGTCCTGATCAAAGGAATGGACCTTGGGCCGTGTGTGGCACGATGGGATGCTGCCTACCTTATGGCTGCGCATGGGGCAGCTGACACACAGGTGCGTGGTAAAGCTGGTGCTCAGGACAAGGGCAGTACTGCTCAGGGCAGTATTGCTCAGAGCACTACTGCTCATGGAACGACTGCTCACGGTAGACAGTAGCCTGCTATGCGAGTTGAACAGCACCCACCTTGATGTGCAAAGGTTTGGGTTCCAATGCTTAAGGCTATAGGCTGGTCCACGTGCCTGTCACTCCAGCATCGTAATTTTTCCTTCTCCATCTAGTATTCACTTGTCTCGCACGCTGCAGGTCGCGGTCCATGTGGTACGGGACGCGCATGGTGCCTTGGACTTCTGTGGAAAGAACTTCAGGTACTGCACCACCACCTTCAAGGAGCTGATAGGACGTGTGGCAGATATGGGTGGACCATACGGCTCCCTGCTGCCTGCAACAGCGGCCCGGGACGATCTTGTCTCAGCTGCACGCACGGACAAAGGCAGCAAGGCTGCTCCCAGCACAGTTGCAACAGCCACTACGTCTGTGGATTCGCCTGTGCGGCCGGCTGTGGCAGCGGCTGTGGAAAAGGAGCCTGTGTCACCAGCGATCCAGCAGCAGGGTGCCACAGAGCGTTACTACCTGCGCTCAGTGGGCTCTAATCCAAGGAAGGAGCCAGCCCTCCTCAGCACCACCTTCCCCCAGCTGGCTGCAGATGTGGTGCTGCCCCCTCTCTTCCCCCCGGAGGCTTTGCACTCGTCAGTGCTAAGGATCTCATCCTTCGGGCTCAGGCTGTGGACACACTATGATGTGATGGACAACGTGCTGCTCCAAGTGCGGGTGCGTGCTTTGGTCCAGGGCTGGCATGAGTCAGCCTTGGGTGTCAGCCTGGGGCTCGCAGTCCAAGGATGGGGCGCAGCGGCGTCTGCAGAGTTGGCTGGGTGTGGAACCTGTACCATGTCCCAGAAGGCCGCTGCATTTGGAAGGCAGCTGAGATGTGCACGTTATTGGTGTCAATACAAGCGCGAGCTCTTGCCACAAAGAGCTGCGTGAACTTCTGGCCGTTCCATAAACTGTATGGGCAGCATGGCTCTTCATATCTGTGCATGACCTACGCATGGCTGTGTGGCTGGTGTATGGCTGCACGCCATGATGGCACCCTGCTGACACACCGCTGCCTGGCTGCACCCTGCATAGGGTGTGAAGCAAGTGCTGCTGTGGCACCCACTGCACCTGGACAACCTCTACACCCACGGATCCTCCAGCCCCATCACAGACATCTTCAACCCAGACCTGGAGCAGTACCCAAAGTAAGAGATATGGAGGACCAAACCCTACACAGCAGGCCAGCTGTGTTTGCGCCATGCAGGGGTTGCCTAGTTTGGCGCATGCCCTTCTGCTTGTATGTACCATGCTGAGACCTTTATCGACTTACAGCTCTGGGCGCAAATTTTTGCAAGCCTGACGCAGTTTCTTGTGCTGTGGGGATCACACACGACAGGTTTGCGCACGCCATGCCTGTGGTGGCCACCCTGACCCCTGGAGATGTTCTCTTCATCCCTGCCCTATGGCACCACAACGTACTGACACTGCCAAGCGAGCGCGAGGCTAACAGCAGCAGCAGCTCAGGCAGCGGTATAGGCGGTACAGAATGCAGTACGGGCAGTACAGGAGGTGGCACGCAGGGTGGCTGGAGCGTGAGTGTGAACGCGTTCTGGCGCAACCTGCCTGAGCAGTACTACGAGCGCAAGGACCTGTACGGCAACCGTGATCTCGTCCAGGTCAGTCAGGGCTTGCTGTACTGCTGTACTGCTGGTTCTACTGCCAACAGTGTTAGCATGCATGAGGATTTGCTATTGTAGCTGGCATGTGCCTTACATGCATGAAGATGAGGTGGTCAAGGTGGGGGGGGGACCCAGTTACCAGGTAACAGATGCAGCCACGCCAGGGCTCTGACCCGTGCGTCTCTCGCAATCCTGCATGCGCGCAGGCAAATGCAGCAGACACGGCAGCGGGTGCTGTTGCGCAGCAGCTGGCACAGCTGCCGGAGCCATACAAATCATTTTATGGGGGGCGTGTGATCTCGCAACTCTGTGACGAGCTGCAGCTGCAGCGTTTAGAGCCAGGTGTGAGTGGCTACAGTGGAGCAATGGCCTGATGGGTGTGCAGACTGTCCATGGGTGTGGAGCTGCAGTACAGGGGTGGTGTCTGATGGTACACAGGGCCCGGGTGTCAGCTTTTCAGGCGCTTACAAGCCTGGTGCGGACCAGGAACGGTAGTACAGACAACGAGCTGCACGATAGCGTGTGATGCAACGCCATCTTGTGCACATCAATATCAACAGAGCAATAGCGCTGCCTAAGCACAGGTTTCAAACGAAGCCGAAGGACTCATGTATTCCGGTTCGCGCATCGGCATAATAAACCTAGCGTCCGCTGTCATCCATTGCCTGGCCATCCACATGACACCCCTCCTCACACCCATCCACTGCCAGCTGGTGGGCCACGACCTGTGCATCCTCATCACCAGCCTGCTGCAGCACAGCCAGGGTGGCCTCATGCCCTGGTGCCACACGCACATCCCCACCTGCAGCTGTAACATCCGAGTAGCTGGCGTCAGCTGTCTCGTCCTCGGAGGCAGAGTCGAAGCCAGGAGGCAAGTCACCAGGCACATGGAACCCAGCAGAAATAGAACCAGGGCCCCTGGTGTGCATGCCCCGTGCTGAAGCAGCTCCACCAGAATTGCGAGTGTGTGCGGCAGCGGCCAGTGCGGTCAGCTGGGCAGAGCTCGTGCTGTCTGAGGCTCCAGCCACGGAGTCATCCATGGTCAGGCCGCCACAGGCGTGCACCTGGCTCATGACCTGGGCAGGCAAGATGGGAGCAGGCAGCAGTTATGCGTGTTAGCAAAGAATCAAAAGATGAAGTACTCCAGATTGCCGGCCGGTCGGATCAGAGCTGAAGCGGCCAGGGGGACAGCACGACCATTGCATAGTGCAGAGAGGCAGGATTACGTTGGGATTACGGTATGTAGATGGAACAGTGCATGTTCAGCCACCCTTTCAGCAGCCCCACAGGCAGCCAAGAACAGCCTGCTCAGTGGTACCATTTGTAATGCATACCAGGGGCTGCACACCAAGTACAAACGTGTCCCTCCTACCTCGCACAGCTCTTCCATGTCTCCAGAACGTGGGGCGGCCATGGGCAGGTCCTCTGTATTGATCTCTCCTGAAGCTTCCTTGACACCTGTGCACATGGCAGCTGGAGTGGGCTCTGCACCTGCTTGCGCCGCCCCTGCCGGTCCTGCCCCTCCATCAGCATGCAGCTGGGGCTGGGGCCCTGCTGCCTCCGCAGGCGGGCTGGCCCCAAACACAGGCGCTTCTTCTGCATGCCTGACGTCAATGCCATCGACCGGCGCGTGCAGCAGCAGCAGTGCACACTTCACACGCTGTGTGCTCAGCGCTGGCTGGTCCGCCAGGTCTGCGCTGCCCCTGCCCGTGATGCTTCCGCTGACATGGCGCCCCAGCCCATGCCTTGTGCGCTGCAGCAAAGGGCCCAGCTCTAAGCGCAGGTCTTCAAACTCCTCATCCCCCCAGGAGGTAGCTGCCAGGCGGATGAACTTGGCACCCAGCCCAATGTGCAGCTCCTCTGCTGCACCCTCCGAGTGGTGGTCCCAGACACCGCCTGCGCACACATGTGGGTCGTCAATCATGCATGACAATCACATGCATCAAACTCTGCACTCATGTATATGATTTCACAATGGCAGGCTCAAGCAACACAATGGCAGGCTCAAGCAACACAAGGGGGCACTGCTGGCATGAGCAGCAGGTGGTCAAGGGCCCAGATATGAAGATGAACGTTGCATCGCATGCAGGGCCCTGAAGATGATCGTTGCATGGCATGGAGGCCCAGGGGGGACATGTGCACACATGGGCCCGCTGCCTGCATGCCACAGCCATTGCATGGCCGCTGTTCCCATTGGGGGCTGGTACTGACAACACTGGGCACTGGGGGTTCAAGGCAGGCGTATGGGTGCATGCATGGTTACTGAAACCATGGCATGATTACTGAAACCCAGGCATGGGTCACGGGCGGGCCACCACACGCACCTTCAACCTCTCCTTCATCTGCATCGTAGTCCAAATGGCCCAGTCGGCTGTGGTCCCCCAGTGGCCCGCTGAGCTCCTGCTGCTGCTGCTCCATCTTGGAAGGGGCCATGGTGCCCCCAACATGCATCCCTGCTGCTGATGGAGTTTCGTTGCCTGATGTCACAGCAGGCTTGTAGCACAGCAGGGATGCGCGCTGCACTTCAGACCAGGAGGGCAGGCGCTGCCCAGTCAAGCCTGTAGGTGGATGTTTTGGCTGCCCCCTTGCGGTGCCTACGCAGCGGTGGTGCGCGCGCAGCAGCTGCTGTTGTGCTCGACCGCACTGGCCAGCGCTGGCGCTTATCCCTGAAGCCCGCACGTGCACGCCACACAGCACGCTGGCGCATGATGCTTGCCGGGTACGAACAAGTTGTGTTTCCAGTTTCCAGGTCGTTGCAGAGGTGTGCGATTTCAGATTAAATTTGTGATTGTCAGTGGCAACTTGGCTAGCTGATGCAGGTTTTATACAGGCGCTCACGGCCCACAAGGAGTGAGGGGCCCACATGCCCATTTCTGTGAGGCTGCGCGGTGTAAGTGTGGTGCAGAGATAACATGCCTAGACGTACCAGTCTGTACTCATGGAAGCATCGTTCATGCCCCCTGAACCATCTGGATGCAAGATAGGTGCAGTAGTGTGTGCCAGGATGCCATGCATGTACGGCGCATGCAATTCAGAACCCAAGTCCCTGTCATCCACTAGATACACTTCTGATGCACCCTGCACAGAGGTGAAAGCTGCTCCATGCAAACGCATACGTGACCGGGCACGTGCTATCCTATATGCAGCCATATCCACCTTACATACAGGCAGTCCTTCCTCACACACCGAGTGTGCCCACGCCCTCCTGGCCATGTGCACCAGTGCCCATGCTGGAGCTCGTGCAGCAGCCCTCAGCCTCACCCTCTAGCACTGTGACCAGGCCTCCAACTGCCATGGAGTTGATGATCGGTGGCTGCAGGGCCAGGGCAGCGGGGGTGATGCTCATGGGGCTTGTAACCGCGGCTGTTGCAGCGGCGAGGTTGCAGGGCTCTGTGGCGACATGACCGACAGCAGCACCAGCTGCATTTGTGGTGCTGCCCATGAGAAAAGACCCCGAGTGGTAGGAGGCATGCAGGGAGCCACTCAGCTGCTGGTCCATGTGGGCCTGGGCCGCGCCAGCATCGCGTATCACGGCCTGAACAGAGTAGGATCCAGATGCTGCGTGCGCCATGCTCACAAACCCGGCGTGCTCCCCAGCTATGCCCATGGCAGCTGCCAGCGCATGGGCCACCTCAGACTGCGTCAGGTTGGTGCTCTCTGACGCGAGCAAGGAGAGGGGTAGCAGCGCGGGGTGGGAGCGTGCGACTGGGGCGCAGGGCACCACGCCCATGAGCAGCCCGTCCAACCGCTCAATCACCTCTGAAAATGTGGGCCGCTCGGCTGGCACCTGAGCCCAGCATGCCTGCAAATAAAAAGCCAATATCAGCAGGTGAAAGGCAAGGGTGAAAGGGGACGGAGAGTTTGACAGCCGTGTGGTGTACAGCACTGCACAGTGCGTCATGTGCAGCACTGCATCAGATGTTGACAGCTGGCCAGACGGAGGTGGGGCAGGGGTCTGTGGTTGCACATCAGCTGCCCACCCATCTAGACAACGCCTTTGATATGGCTGCCTGGTTTGGAAAGCTGTTGGTGACCTGTCTCCGCAACCGTCTCCCGGCCAGTGGATGCGGGTGCTTTGCAACAGATCAGAGTTTTTCAGTGGGGTTTCAAGTAGCTCACCTGGGCCAGCTCCTTGTACTCGTCTGGGATGTATGGGCCATGCGTGGGCCACACAGGGCGTGCCTGCAACACAGCCACCGCGTGCACCACGCCACCATGCAGCTGTCCAGCAAAAGCATTTGTCCCGGTGGCGAGCTCGTACAGCAGCACGCCTGCATGCGAGCCGGTTTTGATATAGCCAATTTGGATGAAGTTGAAAGGCCAAGGCCAAGGCCTCCGAACAGGTTGTGGCGAGCGTTCAAGTTGTAGCCAGTTTGATGCCAGTTTGATGCCAGGTTGATGCAAGGTGCTCGTACATGGAACGAGGCAAACGATACTAACAGGAAAGCAGCAGTTGACCACTCACCATAGCTGTACACATCACAAGCTGCGCTCAGGTGGCCGTGGCGCAGGTACTCGGGTGCGCAATGTGTAACAGTGCCGCATGCGCGCGTGGATGCGTGTGTGTGGTCTGCACCCAGGATGCGGCTCATGCCAAAGTCGGCCACCTGCAGCACATGCATGGGATTAAGCAGGAGATCAGTAGGTGTACGAGCAGCATGCCAGGTAGCAACTGCCTTGATGTATGTGTGCGGGCGGGGGTGGGTTGCGGCTTGAAGAATGCATAAATGTTTGACTGCCGCTGGTCCTTGCCCCCAGAACCCACTGACCTTGGCCACGAAGGACATGGGGGCAGCACCAGTCGTGGCGGGCTCAGCCTCATTGATGGTTGCAGACTGCAGCAGGACGTTGTCACACCTGCATGTGCAAACACACGAGGCATCACAGTGTTTGGAAGGTGGGGGTTGGGGGGGGCACGAGGTGAGCTGCACAACGGCGTGCAGCAGTACAGCAGTACATGCATACCTCGTAGCACAAAGCTGCTGTACACACTCAGGTATGTGCTAGCGCAAGCCACCACTCACTTGAGGTCACCATGGATAATCTTGTTGAGGTGGAGATACTGCATGCCGCAGGCCACATCACGCGCCACTTGCAGCACCGGCACCCAGCGCTTGGAGCCATCCTCACTGTCAAACAGACCGGCGTGCACGGCGGACGACAGCGAGCCGCCGTCCATACATTCCTGCGAAGCAGATTTTCAGAGATATCAACAAGCAATTCAGAAGGCGCAGGAATAACCGGGATCAGGGCTGGCAGCACTCTTGAAAGGGAATCAAACCGCGATCTGCGCAGACACGGTTTTCCACACACCCTGACATGTAGTCTGGTACGCAACCATTGAAAATGCCACCCAACTGTGTGCATTCATCCAGCATCCACTGGCAGCCATACAATCAGCCAAAACTGCTCGCATGAACTGTTACTTGTCAGTTACCTCACCATGACAATCCACGACTCGCTCGTGCGGATGCCTTGCATGGGGCATGCCATGCCACCGCCCGCAGCAATGGCATCGGTGAGAAGGGAGCTGGTGCCGGAGATCTTAAAGAAGGGCTGGTGCTTGGTGTTGGGAGCGCTGTCCTTTGCTGCAGCCATCTGCAGTGGCAGGGCGCTGTCGTTGAGCTGATCAGGGCACGCAGCAGTCTGGTCTGCGATGGCTGCAGCATCGGTGCTGACTGTGCCTTGGGAGAGCAGGTGCTGCTTGTCAACAGCAGTGGCCGCCAACTTGGGACCCCCCGCCCCAACGGATCCCAGTGTGGATCCATTAAGGGAAGCGCACAAGGGTGTGATGGGCCCGCACTGTCCAGCGATGACCAGCTGGCAAGCTGCAGATTGGGAGCTGGAGGCAGATTGGGAGCCAGATGAGCTGGCAGTGCCACCAGCAGAGGTCAGGGTTGAGTTGCTGAGCAGTCCCTGGGACATCGCGTTGCTGTTGTCCTGCATAGTGGTGAGTGCACCGCAAGTGGGTCAAGCCAGCAGATCCACAAGCTTCTGGGTTCATTTAGGCTGGGCTATGGAGACCTTTTGCCCTTACCTTGGCTGTCATCGACTGGGCCAGAGTGCTTGTGGTCGCCTCGCAGAACAGGCACTCCACGCAGTTTCTGTGCTTGATCATTGTGGCAACCTCCAGCTCGTTTTGGATGCGCTTGGTCTCAGCCGCAGTGTGCACGATCACCTTCACAGCCACCTTGCGGCCTCGCCATGTGCCCAGGTACACACGCCTGCAAGTGAGTTTGGGCGTTCGGCGCACACAGCACCAAGCTCACTACATTGATACAGGCTCTTTTGCAGCTCCATGCGAGTATCACGTCCAGCAATCCAAGGCATGTGCCATCAGAACAGTGGCCAGCTGTTTGGCCGCATCAGTCCCCACCCTCCCCCGCCCTCCAGCTTCAGCGCACCCGAAGGATCCTGCACCCAGCAGCGGTCCCAGACGGATGCCCCCAGGTGCACGGGCGATGAGCAGGGCCATCGAGTGGGTGGCAGCTGTGAGAGATGAGCTCACTGCGTCCCAAAACCTGTGCAGGAACCACACACAACCATACAAACAGTGAAAGCAGGTAAGGTCATGATGGCGAGCCACAGTGCATGGCAGCTGGCAAACACCTGAAGTCAAACATCAAACTCAAGCAGCTGAGGTCAACGATAATGAAGGAGAGGCACACACCTGTTGTTGGTGATGCTCTTGTCAGCACACGAGTCGGGTGTCTGCTTCTCAAGATCTGCAGCATCATCTTTGTAGGCTGCCAGCCAGCGAAGGCGAGCCACCAGGGCGATGAGCAGCCCTGCCACGCAGTCAGGTACATACAAACCCATTTGGATTAGTTACCTTTTGGGTGGGTTTTGTGGGTTGCAACCAAAAGTGTGTCTGATCTGTACATAGCCAGCAGCAGTCAACCCAGTCATTGATGCCGTACCAGCAACACAGACGGCTACAGGGATGGCCCAAGCAAGGCGTCCACGATGCGCCTTTGACCCAGAGCCCGCACTAGGAGCCCCAGCAGCAGCACTTGTGTCCAGGCCAACCAGCTGGGATGTGAGGGGCTCTGGTGGGTCGGACATGTTGGCTGTCAGCATGCCCTGCCAGATCTTGATGCAGATGGGCGTGGACATGTTTGCGAGACAGGATGCTGGGAAGTTGGTGTTGGCCACAAAGCTCGTGTTGAGCCACCTACGCAGCAGATGGAAGGCGTGCGGATGAGCAGATTCAGAACACGTTATGCATCATCACAGGCTTGCGTGTTCTTACCTTTCATAGCAGCCTCCAACACCATCGGGCGTGCTGGGCATCCGCAAGCTGACGTCAGTGGCCAGCGCAGCCCACAAGTAGCAGGGGTGGCCGTTCGTGACATTGGACGCCAGCACGACAGATGTGTTCAGCTGTGAAACAGGCCGCAGATTCTGCATGGTCATGCCAAGCATGCTGCGATGCTGTAGAAACTGGGCCTGCATCCTGCGAGGAGCCTGTGAATCTGACAGCTGCTGCTGATGCAGATCGATGAAGGGAGGACCCCTGGTCCAGGTCACAAAGGATGCTGTCTCAGGGGCAACCATAGAGGTGGGGTCACACCAGCCGCCAGGAAGGCCTTGGTAGATCTGATCACCAGTAAAATTGATGGGGCGTGGCGCATTCTGGAAGAAGAGCTCGGATTTGTCAAGTGGTGCAGACATCTGCATGCGCCATCATCCATCATCGAGACACACATGAGCATGGATCCTGCTCATTTGTCACTGGCTTGACGAGCGCATGACGGCATGGTTGATGGCTGGCTTCTGAACTGCACCAGACAGCATGCATAGTACGCAGCTGGACCACAGGCTGGTCACACATGATGTGCATGCAACTGTTCAACAGTTCTGCAGATCGCCTGCATGACAGGCAGGGCTGGTCCACACACCTCATTGTGGAGGACAGCATCAAGCAAGATGACTGTGCCGCACTGCTGTGCTGGGGGTGGCGTATGCAGCAGGCCATTGGGTACCATGCGCTGCACCTTGCTGACCTGCAGCCCCTGGATGGTTAGCGTGCCACCGCCAGTCACACTGAAAATGCCTGTGTGCATGTGCGTGTATGAAGCAGCCACAGCTGTCAGCAGCTGTCGGCTCCACAAGTCAGCAGCAGTGTCCAAAGCCCGAAGGCCTGAGGCGCATCCGCTCAACAAAGCAGCGACAGCTGGGACACATGACAGATGACAGATCTCGGCCCCATGCAGCAGTGCCAGGAGCGGCCAGGGATCTTACCATACGCGTAGTTGAAGTCAAGTACAGGGCGACACAGCAACTCAGGGGCTCTGCCCAGGAACAGCTGGCGCTCGCCTACATGGACGAGGCCACCTGTGGCCAGCCAAACACGGCTGGGCAGGAGTAGGTAGCACGTGCTGACTACCACCACGGTCACAGAGGTATTCCTGACAGCTGCAATGAATTCAGCCTCGTTGTGGACCAGCACGGGGCCAACATGGCGCTCAGCACACGCGCAGGCCAAAAGCAGCACCAGGGCCAGCAGCCTGGCAGGCCAGGTGCGCCCTATCATGGATCAAGCAGTTGCTCCAAGGAGGCAGTGGGGCTGAGGAGGGGTTGGTGATTGATGGGTGCAGTGGTGCTGGGAAAGTGAGTCAAAGGCGATAGGATGAATTGTTGTTGATCACGAGCTGGGAAATGCTGCTGAGCTAGAGAACATCGCAATTCAAAAGTTGTCCTCTTTCCCTGGTCACACGGGCTGCCGAACTTTCAGCGACTGCATGCGTGGCTTACTGTAGGAGGCTACCGCCGCCATGAACCATTACCAGGTCCTGGGCCTGACGACACGGGCTAGCAGACGGGATGTCAAAGAGGTGTGCTGCAGCCTACGACGTAGATCTTGCACAGGGCACTGCAGCTTCGCGTTGAAGCCGCATGGGCTACATGCCAGGGGTCAAGGACTTGGCACAGAGGGGATCAGCAAGTGGGGATCTGAAGGGCTCGTCCAAGACCCGCTCACCGACATGCAGGCATGCATGCACTCCTGCACAGGCCATCCATGCGGCAGCAGAGCCTGAGAATGGGTATGAGCTCATGCCGCATTGCAGGCGTACCGGCGGCTTGTGCGTGCTGTACACCCAGACAAGGGCGGCAGTGCGCCTGAGTTTGCACGCCTGCAGCAAGCGTTCTCAGTCTTGTATGACCCACGCCAGCGTGCAGTGTATGACCAGGTGATACCGTTGATGTGCCTGGTTGCCTCGCTCAACTGTGACAGTGCTGGCATGGTTGAGGCTTGCAGCTAGCCCTTGCCGCCTTGCTCCCATTGCCAAGCATGCAGCCATGCAGCCGTGCAGCCATGCGCATCACCGCTGCACCCATGAACGCTTCGTCCCCAGCTGCCCATCGTGGACGTGTAAATGAGCCAGCATGATTCCTCCTACATGGGCACAGGTAGAGCTGGCCCCTGGGTCGGCCGCTTGGCGCCGCAACGCGCACGTCCCTGTACCTCCACCTACGACCCCAGTAGCCCGTGACAGCCCGCCTGCTCGTCAGCCCGTAGCTTCACAGCCTCATACAAGTGCGGCTGGCAGCAATGCAGATCTGGCGAGCCAGCTGAAGGCCTGGAAATGGCCAGGGGATGAGGATGAGGATGATGATGGGAAGGAAGGTACTGTAGGAGGACCAGCTCAACAGGCAGCAAGTGCAGCAACTCCCAATAACGCGTCAAGGGAAGCAACTGGTAGTAATCCATGGGAGGGAGGGGAGGCAGGGACTGAGCTGGAGGATGGTCAGGACACCAGCCCACCCCCTGGCGTGGTGGAGGGCGCGCTACTGCAGGTGTTGGCAGCACGTGGTGTGGTCGTAGATGCGGCCACCCAGCTGGTCGTGGTGTGCGAAGTGTGCTGCCGACCCGCGACCCGCACCTGCTGGGTGTGCAGTGCTGACATCTGTGAGCTCTGCACACGCGCGCTGCACGCAAAGGTGCGCATCCCATCTTTACAAGGTTGCGCATGCCATCTCTACATCCCACCTTCCGCATCACATCCTTGAAGAGGCTCCTTGGAGCTGCCGGCCTCCCACCAACGCTTAGTTGTGCTGCATCACCTCATCCTTGGCGGGCCGCAGCAGACTGCGTGCATTTGACTGAGGTTTGGCCGTAGGGCGCATGGGGTCTACACTGGCCGCTTGTCAACGCGCCTGGCTCCATGGCGGACCGCCTTGGGCGCCAGGAGTTTGAACGCAAACGGCTGGAGGATGCCGCAGAGTGCGTTCGACCGGCAGCATTTGATCAGCATTAATTTGACCTGCCTGGATAGCATGACTCCTGCTGTGTGCCTCTCTCGTCTCTCCACCGATAGGGTACCCCGGATGTAGCACTACCCAGCACGTTCCCACGCATCCCTGCTGGTTTGTTGCCCGGGTGCAGGTATGAGCGTGCACAGCCTGGCTTCACCCCTCAGGCACAGCGTGCCCTGGCACAGGCCGCACAGGAGGCCGCCATGCGCGCGGCAGTGCGCCCAGGCAAGCTGGTGAGGTCAGAGGGTCAGCTGCAAGGGACAGGGCGCACAGTGCACACTGCCTGCCACAGTGTGCAAAATGCAGACTGCCTGTCAGAATGCACAGGGCGGCACATTGTAGGCACGCAGCCCAGATTGCCGCCGCTCGGATCCATGCTCTGGATTCAGCTTTTGTCCAGGCATTCATGGTGGCTGTCTGACTGACATGCCTGATCACAGATGCACTACGACCCCGCAGTCGCCCGTTTCTATGCATGGACCCAGACAGACAGCGCAGTGTACCTCGCGGTACATGTGCCTTTTGGTGAGGCAGTACATGTTGCATGCTGTAGTCGGGCCTAGGGCCTTACACTGTGCCAGATGCAGCTCGTAGCCGCGGAAGCGATCTGTTGCACATGTGCGTCTTGCAGTTATACACTAAACCCACCTCATCATCCTGTGTCTGATCATCCCATAAAATGATTTGTTACCTTGTTTGTAAAGGCCTCTTATCAACTGAGGCTGTTGTCCACGTACTGCTCACACATATACTGCCATGTACAGCCACTGCAGCCACCACACTAGCCGTGGACGTGGATGCACGAGGTGTGCTGTTCGTGCGAGCCGAGGGCAGCAGTGCCGCGCCGCTCTTGCACCGCCAGCTGGCGGGGGCACTGGAGCAGGGAATGGGCGTGGAGCTGATGCGGTGAGCACTACAGCTCCCTTTCTCTTTTCCTTTCGGTTTCATATCCTCAGTAACCTAAGGGTGTGCAGCCGCCTGTGCCTGTAGCTGCCTTTATTGCGTAGGAGGGCTAAGCGTCACTGCAGGAGCACCTGCATGGCTTTATGCATGCCCCTCGCCCGAGAAACAACGCATGACATGCCATACTAATGCACGTGAATGTACGCAGCACGCCAGATCAGCAGTACGCTGTGGCTGTGCTGCCTAAGGCGGGCGCCTCCTCCTCCTCCAAGCCGCCTCGCTGGCGCACGCTGTTCGTATCCACGCCTCCTCCTGCCCTGCAACCGGCAACAGAGTATGGTGCCACCATTGCCACCAGCAGCTATTGCCGCAGGCCTGGCATTGCAAGGCAAGGGTGCGGCCAGGCAGGCAACACAGCCAGCCCCCCCGCCTCCACATCCTCAGCATTGGTGGTATCTGGGGATAAGTTGGTCGCAGTGGGTGGTGCCGCCCCAGAAGTGCTGCCGGATTGGATGGCTGGTGGGTGCGAGGCAGGTGGGGCGCGGGAGGTCGCGGTTGGCCGCGAGCCGCTGTACCGCCTGATGTCTGACGAGGATGAGGTACGCCAACCTGCCACCAGCCGCGCCAGCAGCTGATCTGGCTTAACTGCCCATGCAGTTGCGACTTTGCACAGCTGCCGATGCTAGCCAGCAGCTCCACCTGAACTGCCAACCAACTGCCGGGCCTGGTAAATTCAAGCTGTAACTGAGCTGATAACTGAGCAATGGAATGTAAGCGCCTGTTGCATCTTGTGTACGTGGCCTTCAAAGGTGGTCCTGGAGCTGGATCTGCCTCGCTGGGTCTCCTCCCATGACGTGGCCGTGCGCGTGTGGAGCGCTGGTGTGCGGGTGGATGTGGGAGGTGGTGAGATACTGCAGCTGTCGCGCACTTTCAGGCTCGCTGGGACCACTGCGCATGTAGCTGGCGCAACTGCGGCCGTTGACAGTGGTGCGGCTGGCAGTAACGGTGGCGCAAGTACACGCCATGTGGCAGTGGTGGTGCCCAAGGAGTCCAGCTGGAGCTTGAGTGAGGTCACACGCGGTGCTCAACGCCTGAAGCAGCTCAGCATCGTGATGCCACGTGCAAAACAAGCTGGGCCTGCACCCCTAGGTAAGCCATGATGCAGCTGTGAAGTGGTTGCCCCCATCGTCTGGTGAAACAGGCTGCTCAGTTGACAATTCAAGTAGCGTGGTCTGCACACTGCTGGACCATGGTCAAAGCTGGCCTATGAAACGTGCAGGCCGCCCCAAACCAGCCCCAGACGTGCTCATGGTAGAGGACGAGGATGAGTTTGGCCTCACCGGCCTGCTACAGGTGATGGCGGTACGGCATGGCGGCAGTGTCAAACTTGCTGTGATGACACATGGGTGAAAGAGCTGCTTCATAGTGCTCTGTCATTACAAAATGGTGCTTGGCATGTGGGCTGGAAGCCACGTATGCTGTATGACTATTTGTTTGATGACCACAACAAGATATCCGCATTATGCCGGCTGTACATGCTGCTGCACAGGCCGCTGTGTTCAATGCTACAGGCCGTGCGTACGTACAGCCATGCAGTAGTGCAGCTGCATTGTCTGCAGCAACTGCACACGGCACAAATGCAGCACGACCGCAGCCAGCCGAGGGTCGGTGGGTGAGCCAGGTGCACGAGCTGCCAGCAGATGCCCAGGCGCTGCTGCGAGCTATGGCAGCTGCCCATACCCCGAGCGTGCATGGCGACAAGCCCTGCGGCTGAGATAGCAGATGGACTGCAGTGTGCATTGAACTGCAGTGTCCAGTGTGCAGTGTGCAGCCGAGTGATCAATTCACTGAGATGTTACAACCCAGCATGTGGGCAAGCCTGTGTGCATCCTGGCAGATAGCTGCCAAGTACGATTGATTAGAAAGTGTGATCACGTGCAGACCAGCCCTGTTGTTATTGCTCTAGTTCTTGGGTACTTCAGCTGATTGATCTGGTTCAGCCTCCAGTCCATGAACAAGCACCACTGCCCACCGTCCCCTGGCCCACCAATAATAGGAAAAGAAAGCAACCATCATGTCAGCCATATTGCTGACACATCACTAGCAGCCACACAGGTGTTCCATCTGCGCTCAGCTGACCTCCAGCCTGTATTTCTTAAAGAACAGGGCTGAGCAAGCAGAGCCAGGCCACGTGCATGACGCCTGGTACCTTTCAGGGGTGGTGAGCTGCAGGACGTTGCGCCGCCCCGCAGCACCCGTGCGCACGATGGGAGGCGGTGCCGCCGGGTTGCGTGCACGAATCAGCGCATGGACTAGAAGTGTGGCGAGTGGGAAATGGGTGGCGAGGAACGTGGACAGGCCGGCATGGTCCCGGAAGGGCATGCGCGCGCGGGCGTCCCACGGCATGCTGCGCATGTTCTCACTCAGGTGCTTGTACGTGTTGTTCATGAACTCAAGCAGGTGCTGCAGGGATGCGCCGTCGTACTCGCGCCGTGCAACCTGCAGGACATGGTGCCGACCCATGGATCCATGACCCGCAAGTATGCCGGGAGTACATGAAACATGCGTTTTGTGCGCATATGCCCTCAAACCTCTCATGTGCCCCATGAGATGAGTGACATGTCAGGTGGGCTAGGGCACGTGTTGCGCGGCGTCCGGCTGTCCCCCCACTGCTCCATAGATCAGCTGCCGGCCTGATCGACTCTCAGCATGTAGACACATGCAAAACGAGCTGTACTGTGATGTACTGTATTGTGTTCAGCATGCTCCTGGCACGCACCGCCCAGAACTCTTTGGGGAGTAGCATGGCGCCACGTGTGGCCGCCGCAGCCAGCAGCCGCCCAGACTTGCCACCCCGGCCCCGGCCCTGGTGCGCTTGGTGTGACTTAGAGGAGGGTGTCAATGGCCCAGTGCTCCCGCTGCTGCCAGCACCGGGCCCCGGGCTGTGGCTTGGGCTTGGGGCCTCAGTTATGGCATCAACCCAGTTCTCACAGCCCAGGAGCTGCTCTATATCAAACAGCAGGTCCACCCCAGACTCCTGTGAAGGAACCAAGAGGCACCCACTTTGAGGCCATGTACTGTTAAAGGTGTCGGTTATGGAGGCCACATGCGCGGCAATCAGCCAGCCGAGCAGCAGGTCAGCTGCGATGCACCATCGCAGCAGCTGCATGCAACAAAGGTGGGTCACATACACAATGAAGCAGCATCACAGGATGCCCCAGAACTCCATGATCCAACCTGCAGGATCATCCAGTGTGAACACATTCAACGCACCCAGAACCACAGGCGGCCTGAAGGCCCGCTCTGCATGGCGTCATCATCCGACGCCCACTTGGTCAACGCAGCCCAGAACAGCTCGGGCTGGCCCCAGCCGGCCTCAAAATAGGGATGCTCCAGCACCTCTTCAATGCTTGGCCGCGCCAAGGGGTCGTGCTGCAGCATCGCAGATACCAGTTGCAGCAGTTCTGGCGCCGTGCGCACAGACAGCTGCGAAAGGTCTGGCCTGCACATGCAAGTCGATGCATGCAGGCATGAGCAATGGATCCGACACGAGCATGCTGGTACACATAACCTAGTACAGCAGCAGCTTCACCCCTGAAGATCAGCTCAAATGCCCTGTGCCTCTGCATGGGGCAAGCAGCATGGGCCAGAGAGAGGCACAGGCCCTGCAAACACAATCGTGCAGCACCGACTCAAGGGGGTCACACCCACGTGTTGTGCTTGATGTGGTGTTGGCGCTCTCGGGGTGTGGCCCCAAATGGGTGTGCGCCTGTTGCGCAAAAGTAGAAGCAGCAGCCCAGGCTGAAAATGTCTGAGGGCGTGCTGGCTGGCTCCCCATGCATCAGTTCTGGTGCACTCCAATCACTCCACTGGGTGGTCACAGGAATGGGTGGGGGATTTGAACGGTCCTCCTCAAGGGATGCTCGGATGTCACCTGGTACTGCTGACGCGACAGGGCTCACACTGCCACCACCGGCCCGGGTGCTCTGCTGCCCTCCATGGCTGCCATCCCCTTGCGGCTGACCAGACCCACCTGCATGGTTGCTCGTGTCACTGCTGCTGCTCGCGTCTGGTACATTGCTGGGCTGGCGGCTGCTGTGCGGGCTGCCCCCATTGCCTGCGCTGGCCAGTGCACCACACGGCCTGGAAATCCCAAAGTCGGACAGCTTGGCAGCGCCAGCGTCGTCAATCAGGATGTTGGAAGGCTTGATGTCCCTGTGCACGATGCCCACGGCGTGCAGCGCGGCCACGCCGCACGCAGCGCCCTGCATCACCTGCTGCAGCTGGCCCCGTGCTGCAAGTGAGGGGAGCATCTGCTCCAAGTCACCAGCATAGCGCTCCATGACAAGGAACATGCGGCCGCCGCGCGCAATGGGCGGCATCCTGCACGTCGTGCAAGAGGCAGGTGCCGCAGGTGACAACAGGGGCAGGATCATACATGACTCCCCTTCCCACTGGAGATTACTCACTGGTCACTGCACAAGGCCCACTACCTTGGAATAGCACACGGCTGCTGCTCAAGCATATGAGCGCAGTTCACACAGGACAACGTTCAATCAGAAGGGCTGGGGCTGTGCGTGAAGTGCAAAGCAGCTGTAGCATGCGTGTCGAGGGGCTTGTGCATCCCATGCAGGTTACGTGCCTTAGCTTGGTGATGTTGGGGTGGTCCCACAACTTGTCTGCGTGCTGCGTCAGCACCGCCAGCTCATTCGCCAGCTCCGCTTGTGCAGCTGCACACATGAAACATGTGGTGACACCACCAGCACGCAATTGACTGCGCTTGCAGCACCAGCACCGGCACCCGCACCAGCACTAGCATAGGCTGAGAAAGAAATCAAACAGCTGCCGCTGGAGAGGCACGCATGCACGTGGTGATTGATTTATCGAGTGCAGCATCACAGCATCATGCATTCTCGCATCATGTATGCTGTCATCCTTTGGCATCCTACCCTGGGAGGTGGCCTCCAGCCGCTTGACCACGACACGTGTGGACAGGGCCTGCTCGCGCCCCTCGGACCAAAACTGCAGCCCCTTGAACACCCTGCAGCATGCATGCAGGCAGGCAGCCGGCGGCAGGTAGTGGGGCGCCGCACACATCAGCAGTTCAGCATCTACCTGCTGTGATACTGTGCACGCTCGCTGAACCATTTTAGTGAAGCTGAAAGCGAGCAATACAGCGACACGGAGTTGCAGCAGCAGGGCTGCCACAGTGCAGTGCTGCAGTCCTACCTGCTGCTCAGCTGCCCTGCAGCCACTGGCAGGTACCAGACGGTGGCCCGTTCATCCACTGGCTCCCACCCACTCTCCAGCCCGCGCACACTCGGCATGGCCCGGAACGCGGACGCCTGTGATATGCAGGAGGTGTGGCCGGTAGGGGGTGCAGATACAGGGGCAGGGACTGTATGTGTCCAGCGTGAACCGCGTGCACTGGGCCTTGATGGCAAATGCCTCTAGAATGGCGCCACGCAATCAACCATAACCAGCTCGATCAGCCTGGCATGCACAGTCATAAGCAGATGGCAGCAGCTGGCTCTACCTGCAGCTTATTGCTCGCCACTCCAGCCATGACGTAAGCCTTGATTGCTTCCGCAATGCCTGCCAGGAGTGATCACATTAGAACTGTTTAACCATCTCATCACCTGGTTGTGCTCAGGCAGCGGTGAGGACACGGAGCCCATGGGCCAGTGCATTGATGAGTGTTTGTCAAAGAGATCGTACGTCTGCTACTTAAATTGGTCCTGCATTCCTGCTGGTACCTACCCCTGTGGCTGCGGTGCTCCGCCTCAGAGATCGCCCTGTTCAGCAGGGCAGGGCTCTGTGTGCTGCCCATGGCCAGCAGCAGGCCCACCACCTCGGAGTGGCCTTTGCCCGCGGCAGCTGACAGCGCACCCCAGCCGTCTGGGGTGCAGTAGTTGGCCTGCAAAATATGGACGCACGGACCAGAGCACTGCTGCAAGTGCATGCGAGGCCACACATTTGCACACCGTCCACAGCTTCATTCTTCATAACGCACATCAATGTCATCAATGTGGCTGTACAGCACCCACAGGCACTGCAGCCAGGCATTGCGTACCTGGGTCACGCCCACCGCCTCCCCCAGGCCTGAGAGAAGCAGCTCCACCACCCCCACGTGGCCCGCGTGTGCAGCCAGCAGGAGGGCGGTGGCCCCATCATGGCGTACAGCCGTCACCATACTGGTCACCGCCTCAAGAGGCTCCATAGAGGCTGCAGGCATGGCCAGTAGTTTGATGTGTTGTGTGGGTTGGGGCCAGCAGCTGGGCACCATCAATTGCTGAGGGATGTGAGTGTCGAGAGGAAGCGTGTAGTGCAGCCCACTCACCTTCAGCGGCCAGGAGCCATTCGCAGGCATCCTGGTGGCCAGCCGCAGCGGCAATCATCAGCGCCGTCTCTCCCGTCTTGGACACACCACCGCCCAGCCTCAGTCCAGGCAACACACGTGCCAGGGCCTCAAACTCCAGCAGGATTGGCAGGCAGCTCTGTAAGGCAACGTGGAACAAAATACATGGTTGCACTTATGACTTGCTGTGAACATGGAGCGGCATGCCTCAGGAGCCGGCTCTTGATCAGCCTGGAGGGTCATTGCAGATAGCTGCTGGCATCCCTGCAGGCCTCGCACATGTGCATAACAGCTGCCTGTCATGGTAGGCCACTGACCGTCCTGCATGCCACCATGATGGCATCCTCGCCTGCATGGTCCTGCAGCACAGGGTGTGCACCGTGTGCAAGGAGCAGCCGCGCCAGCTCGGCATCCTCATGTAGGGCCGCTACGTGCAGCGCAGAGGTGACGCCAGGCTCCCCCTGCCACGCAAAGCAGACGAGCGTGCACATACATTTGAATTACTGCAAGGCAGCCAGCCCTCAGCAGGTGGAACAGCTCACTCCTAGTAGAGCTGAAGAGTTAAAGCGACAGCCACAGCAACATAGTATGTTGATGGTAATGCACACAGGCACAAATGCCCGCATGATTATTTCAGATGTGTGGACTCACGTGGACATGCGCCATGTGGCTGGCCTCCGTCCCATACTCCAGCAGCAGGCTGACGAAGCGCCGTGCCAGGTCAGGCGTGGCTTGTGCCGCAGCAGAGACCATGAGGTCCCCCATGCGCATGCCCAGCTGCGACAGCTGGCCTGTGCAGTGCAGCTGGCGCAGCTCCTGCAGCAGCATGCGCCACGCGTCCTCGCTTACGAGTGAGAGCCACTCGGGCCAACCACGCGCGGGGATGAACATCAGGGAAGAGCTGGCTGCAGCAAGCGCCTGCGCGTCCGTCATGCCTGCGCCAGCATGTTGGGCAGCACAGCGCAGCACACAACTGGAGTGGGCACACGGCTTGCCAGCTGTGAAGGAAGTGACCCCCATGCACCAGCGGCTGGGCGCACCTGCTAGTCAGGCACGTGCATGCACCAGGTCCATGCACAGGCATGGCCTGTTGGCTGGAAGAGCGTGGGGCGCACCTGGCTGCTCGCTGTCCTTGAGGCTTGCAACGTCAGCCAGAGCCAGAGGCTTGATCACGGTCTGCACATGGCTCATGACGCGCTGCTGGTCTGCAGTTGCCATGTGCACCCACAAGCCGCCAAACAACGGCGAGATGTCTGCAGACAGCACACCATACAGCTGCTCCTGAGCAGGTGTCTGGGGTAAGGACTGGTACCAGCTGATGAGCCATGCCTGAAAGCATCAAGCACAGCCCGAACAGGGACGATGGGTTCGGGGGTGGCAACACGGATGAGAAGGCACAAACAAGCAAGGCACCAAGTTGTACCACACGCACATTATGAATAAACAGACACGGTACACGGTATGCAGGTCGGTGCGGTACTATCAATTGCCGTGGAAAGAACAAGCCAATGACCCCGACATGCGTGCCAAGTTACCGCCCCACCTGCACGCCCACCAACCGGCCTTTGAGCTCGGGACTCAGCCGGCTTAACGTTGAGCGGCGACGTAGCACTTCCTTGTACCACCATACACAGTGCAGTGCGGCGGCCCCGCAGTGGCGTGCCGCGAAGAGCACTGGGTTGATGGCGGCATTGGGCTGGCCGTCACTGGATGGATGCTTGGTGTGCAGCGGCCGGAGGTGCACCGGGGTGGGGAGGCTGGAGGGGGAAGGTGGACCGTCCTCAGATGCTGCTGCATCCTGGCCCTCCCTTTGGTGGTTTGGGGATGGGGAAGGGGAGGGTGCTTGGGACATGTGTATGCTGGTTTTTGGGGTGGGGCCCGCTGAGGGCGACGTGCGTGCAGTCAGCAGTACGAGAACCGCTGACACTAGCAGAGCGTCCCGCAGCCGTACGAGGCGCTGGTCGCTGCTGCCTGCCCATTGCACCTCTGTGCCCGTCACACTGCCGGCGCCTCCACCCGTGTATGTGTCTCGTTCCTCTCGGGAATGCAAGCGGCGCATGGGCACCGGCACCTGGATGGCTGCAGCGAGCCGTGCGCGAGGCGATGCATCCAGGCTCATCAGCATCTCCTCAGCTTGAGCATGCTCCACGCTGGCCAGCGATAGAGAATGCGATGGTGACAGCTGGGTGTGGAAGCTGTCTGCTGCAGCTGACCCACACAGTGCACATTGGTCCAGGTGCATCTGCAGCTGTCGCGCAAGCGCAGCAGCATCCACATAGGCGGTGATGGGGCGTGCACTTGATGCTGCAACACGCATGCTTGCACCTGAAGCTGCTGCGCAGCCCTCTGCAAATGCTACTGCCGCCTCCACTGCCATCGCCTGGCCATCGCCAGCAGGCTGTGCTGTGCCATGCGAGTCAGCATGAAATGAAAAGGCCCTGGTCAATAGGGCAGACAAATCGTGCTCGGGAGCCGCAGTCATCGCTCTGACTCTGACGTGACGCCGGCCTGTTGTGGTGCGCCCATGTGCTATATGCTGAATATGATTGGGCACAGACAACAAAAGGCGCATGTCCAGAGCATGTTGGTGTAGAATTAAATCCCAAGAGCGTGTTAAATGTACGTTCTGAGCAGACCTGGCGCAAAGGCGCGGTGGTTAGCCAACGGTATGGTTATACCATTGTAAAGTTTGTGCCTCGGGCTGAGTGTTGAGTAGCTGGTTTTGACACTGAGAAGTGGTAATGGCACCACGAGGCAAGGCGCCCCCAGCGCCTGGGCCTCCCCGACCACCTGTGCCCCTTCCTGCTGGGGCTGCGAAGGAGATGAGAGATGAGGATTTTGCTAAAATATACTGTGGCGTGATCTACAACTTGATCGGTAATGGTCTTGATGTCCACCCTAAAACTTGCACCTTGATGCCTCACTGGTTCTTCCTTTTGATGGCGGAATGGAAGCAAGCAGACTTGCGGAGTGGCGTGCACACATCCAGCAATGCATGGATGCACGCAACTGCATGGGATGAAGTCAGGCATACAGTCTTTGTGCACGTGCGGTGAGGAGGATCCACAGCAGCATGCTCCTATGTCCTGATACCACAGGCAAGATCAGTGGGGCAGTGGAGGCGCTGCCAAACACGCTCGTGGTCAAGGAGGATGCGCGCCGTATGGTGCGCCTCGTTAAGGTGAGCCGTTGACGCAGCTGCGTTTGGTGCTGGTGCGTCTTTTATGTACCCGGCCCAGGAGAGGGGAGAAAAGAAACTGATACAGAAACTGCCAAAGGCCCTGACCTATCCCCATCACGCACAAAGGGGTCCCAAAGGTCGCGCTTGTGGTATCGTCACCTGTTCAAACACCTCTGCAATACGAGATGTTACATCTAGTGTAAATCTTGCTATTCTGCATTTGTTTTCCAGCTGCGTGCTATTAAAGTTTGGCTTAAGATGCGTGGTTGCAGCCCTCAGGCCGAGGGTGTGGTGTGCTGTAAGGCGCCTCCTCTCCCACAATGACCGGTTGTGTCCCAGTAGTTTTTACTCCGCCCTCTTGATTGGTTCCCATGTTTTTGCGCCAGAACTGCATGCGTAGAACCAGGCACCATCTGTACAAGCAGGGCATCTAGTGATCTGGTGGTACCTAACTGATTGGTATTTTACCAACACCCTGCTGGCCTGAGCTGACTAGCTGCTGCCCTGCCACTCCACACTGCAGCGCATCGAGGTGCTGCTAACTGACTTGCAGCCATATGTCACGGAGCCCAGCACAGAGCTGGTGACCGTGTTCAAGGCGATCCAGGACGTCATGCAGCTGATCCTGACCCTGATCCGCAACCTGGCATCTAAGGGGCCCTTGGCCATCTATTTGGCAGCTGACCGCACACTGCGCTCCTTCCAGGAGGCAGCGGGGCGCTTGGATGAGTGTCTGGCTGCCATCAATGGCCGTCTGCCAGGTGTGTGGCTTGGCAGCCATGCGCACCCAGCTGGGATGTGGACACCCCAGCTGCGTGAAGGTGCTTGCAGCACGCCTGTGCCTCCTCATGAATCGCGCCATGCATACAGGTACTTGATACTGGTATCTATGGGGCACCTATTTTCAACTTGTCTGTACATACAAAAAATACAAATGATGTAGCTATCCCGGTTGCAGAGGAGACGCTGGAGGAGCTGGCCATCGTGCGTGCGCTGCTCAAGCGCTCCGTGTTTGAGCTACCGGCCGAGCACGGCGCCACGATGAGGCTGTTCCGGGAGGGTGAGTGCTTCGTGGTGGGCTGCATGTTGCAGCAATCAAGAAAAGGTTGCGAGCTGTGTTCTCTGATGTGGTCAGGTCCTTGAGGGCGATCCTCTGATGGCTGATGCTCAGTACAGCGCAGCCAAACAGCTTGTGCGCATCGCATGATGTAAGCATGTCTTGAAGGTGCAGCTTCACTGTTTTCATGCTTGTGCTGCATGGCGTGACTGTGTTTTGGGCGCTGCAGGCGTCGATCTCATGCAGGAGGGCCACAAGAAGATGGCCGAGGCAGCAAGCAAGATCATTACTGTGATCAGCCCCACAGGCTCTGACCAGGTGGGGTCTGGAGCATGCTCTGATCAATGCTTAACTAGCTGCGCATGCAGCAAGATCCCAGGGGCATGCTCTGACTTTGGCTCTGCTCAACTGTATCCCCAGCTGCTGGCACCCTTGCCTGCTGCTGGCAACTGTTGTGCGTCACAACCATTTGCATGTCCTGCAGCTAACCAAAGATGGCTTCCTGGACGCAATGCGCGAGCTGAAGACAGAGAACGATGCCGTTATCGCAATGGGCGATCCTTACAACGACTCCCTCTACCTCCGCACCATGCTGGACCAGCTGAGAATCCATCACAAGGTTGCGTCAGACACCCCTCTGGAGTTCATCTGTCCCCTCAGCCATCAGGTCATGCTCGATCCGGTGGTGATTGCACAGGGGGCGCAGAGCGAAGGATACTCGTACGATCGTGCAGCGATCAACGCGTGGTTTCAGAAGTGCGTGGGCCTGAGGCTTTGCTCCTGGTGCACGCCGTGCTGCCTCGCTGTCTTAAACTGCTTGCCTGGACCAGTATGATCATCCTCTGCGTTGATATCAACTTTGAAGTTGTTGCGCTCAGGAGCATGCTGGGCAGGACTGATGAGGATGTTTGACTGCGCATGCAGGGGCCACCGCGTGTGCCCACGCTCTAACAAGCCCATCGGCACCATCACTGGCAAACTGCCTCTGATACCTAACCCCAACCTGAAGGAGGCTATTGACAGTTGGAGGCTGTACGGGTGAGCACAGGCTGAGGGTGGTGTGCCAGTGCAGCATGCGTGTTCACCTGCTTGTGGCAAGGTGCAGGGGCATGATCAAGGTGCTTGGTCTGGGATCTCGCAGCCAAGGAAGGCGCCTGCGGCCGTTCGCTTATGAGTTCGATGGTCTTTTGTCGCACACGCAGGAACTTGTGCGTCGCGTTCCGGCCGTTGATACAGACGATGGCTGAGGAAGCCAAGGTGAAGGTGCAAGTGGAGGCAGCCCGGCAGCAGATCGCCCAGGAGAAGGCGTTTGGTGGCGAGGCAGATGAGGATCTGCCTGGTCCTGGCACAGGTGGTGCGACCTCACCTGCCACCACCTCCCCAGCCGTGCCAGCAGCTGGGAATGGCGTTTTTCTGCGTGCGTCAGGCAGCCCCACGGTTGTCATCCCACCCCCTGCAGGAGCAGCTGTCAAGGCAGTGCCTGGGGCCAACGATGCGCATATGTCGTTGGACCTGACCATACCTCCGCTGCCTGTATCACATCTGGCATCGGATGGGGTCATGCCCGTGCCTGGTGCACCAGTCGCACCCCACCCAGTGATCCGGGATCATTTCAGCCCAAGGGTCACTGCGCATGGTGAGGATGACCCCCTGTCTGAGGCCCCCATGGATGATCACCACGCCGTCTCATTCCATGGGACACAGGCAGCCGGGCCATTTGGTGACAGTGCACAGGTGCCAGCAGCACGTGCAAGCTCCATCCCTCCGCCGACAGCACCGGCACAGGCAACTGTGCACTTTCCTGTGCCTGCCTCTCTACAGACGACCAACTTGCAAGGGGCGTTTGATGCCACAGTTGCAGAGGCGCAGCAGCTGGCCTCCCACAGCAGCAGACCCAGATCACCACCGGCCCTGGCGCCACCGCCAGCCTCCAGCTTCAGCATGGCGCCACCAACTGCACCAGCACAAGCTCTCATCGCAGACCCATCACAGCAACTGGCACAGGATGACGAGGACATGTTTGCTGGGTGTGAAATGCAAGGGGCAGACGCAGGCATCTGCGATGATGATGACTGGGGTCCCCCTGTTCAAGCCACGCCTGTGCAAGCTGAGACAAGCCAACCTGATGATCATGGGTGGCACACCGGGGAGGCACCAGCACCTGCTGCATTCCCTGGGCTGACGCCAATGGTGACACCAGTGCCAGCGGGGCAGGACTTCACAGAAGCCTCCACAGCCCCTCCCCAGGCAGAGCCCTTGCTGGCGGCACCTGGTGCTGCTCATAACAGCACAGGGTTGGGGGACCTGGCAGCACCTGCAGCAGTCCAGCCTGAGCCATGGCCCTCAGCACCTGCAGTAGCTGAGCAGTCTAATGACGACGGCTTTGGTGACCTGGCTGGCGCACCTGTGCTGTGCATCACTTCATCGGTCGAGCGTGAGCTAGCCATTCAGCCAGCACATGCCACGGATGCATTCGCAGAGCTGGCGTCAGAGCCTGCAGCAGATGCAGACGCGTTTGCAGCCCTGGCAACCTCGGGACCCGTTGTCCCCACAAGCAACTCCCCGCTTGTCGGCCTAGCGACTCCAAGCACTGCTGTCGACCAGGCAGCTGCACATGACTTGGATGATGTTCAGCCAGCAGCCCCAGACCTATCCAGTGATCTGCATGAAACCGGCTACCACCATCAGACGCAGCACCAGGAGCATGCAGCGCAGCACGTGTTCACAGCAGCACCGGCAGCATTAGCTTTTGAAGCTGCGCCAGGTGTGAATAACACAGCATCACACACCGGGGATGCCTCGTGCGAGATGCCGCGGATTCCTTCACAGCGGCACAGCATTGCACCTGAGCCTGGTGTGCACAGTATCATGCCCCCGCAGCCAGGCACTGACCCGCTCGGGGTTCCAATCGAGTTTGGGGATATGGAGGGCCCAAGCACAGGAGGTGCAGGGGATGGATGGGGGGACATGCAGGATGGGGAGGGTTGGGGGGATATGCAGGCGTCGGCGGGGCTGTCAATGGACCCGCAAGGCCCATCAGGCGGTGACTTACACCCGCTTGATGCACTGCTGCACGCTGGGCAGGCTCAAGCTGTGCAGCAGACACAGCAGGCAGCAGAGAAGGACCCGTTTGCTGACCTGGGGCTGTTTTGACATGCGTGCGCCTGTGTGCACGAGGTACGGGAGGGCGGTGGGCTTCATTGGTTTGCGTGTCTTTCGCGTAACATGCCAGCGGTATGTGCAACTCCTGCAGGGATTCTGCAGGGTTCCTGCACGGCTAAACATGACTGTAAACTCGCAAAGACAGACGCCCGTGATCTATCACCTGGACACACACACCTGGACACACACTTGTGGGCCCGCAAACCTGGCTGCTACTTGTTCCGCAATCATCGTTTCGAAGCTCAATTCAGGGACGCCGTCTCGGAAAACCTGTTCCGTTCCTGAGACGCTTCCGTCTTGACTTTGGCTTCCATCCGGCAGTTTCCGCAGAGCAGCATTTCGGAGCACTATTGATAGCTTCACCATGTGCAGCATTCAGTAATCCGGGAGCAGTTCTGCGTACCTCTCATGGTGAGGGCAGGGCTCGACAAGAGAGCCCCGGAAACGCCCTGTGCGGTGCCTCGGTCGATACCTCATTCGTAAATGCGGCGCGCTGGGGGGCTTTCCCAGCACAGCAGGACTGCGCGCAAATACGGCATGCGGCGCGTGCGCTTGCATGCGGCAGCCGTCGATGCTGCTCAGGAACAGCGCAAACTGTTTGTATATGTATTGGGGTGCAGGAGGACGGGACCTGCTCAGGGCTGGCAGAACCTGCACCGCAGCCAGGACAGAACTTCCAGCTGGAGCATGTCGAGGTGCGCAACCCTGCACCACAGCCTGCGCATCAGATGTATGTACGGAGCTTGCTGCGGTCTTGCTCCATGCAGTGGACGCGAGCTGAATGTGCCTGGTCAGCAGATCCATGGTCGCGAGCGGGAGTCAGCCTGCCATGCTCGCACCCATGCTGTGGTTTGGTGCTGCTGCAGAGCGGGCCTGATCTGTGCGCATTCATCGTGAGGGACCCCCAGGGAATTGTTTCGCTCGATATGGTCACTGCGGGCTTAAGCAGCCCTGCGGCGTGCGAATCAACCATGCATCAGGTGTGCGGCTCATCCTTGCATTGGGTCGCTCCACTGCCCTGATGCCATGCCATGCACTGAAGCCGTGAAGGATAAGGCGCTGGGCACCGTGCATGCTGTGCTGACACCCATAATGCCTGGTGCATGCTTGACAGGTGGCCCATGATCAGGCTGAGGGCTTCAAGAGCGTCCACGTGGTGACGCTGGGGCAGCCCCATGGCATTCCATGCAACAAGCAACAGATGGACGAAATGGTGTCATCGCTACAGCCCTGCAGATCGGTGCTGCTGCAGGTGCGCAAACCTGTGCGCTTGAGCATGCACCACATTACGTCACCGTTTTAGGCCTCTGGCCATACTGTGGTGCAGCTGAACAGCTCGATCCTGCAAGCAGCTGCAACACTGAACTGTGCCTTGGCGCCCGTTGACGTGCCTTCGGCTTGCAGACTTGCTGTACTTCCGTCAGCAGGCCACCTGTATTCTACGAGGGGCCCACACCTGGTGTGTCTCTGCTGGGCGCCAAATCCCTCCCCCTGGATGTGCTGGGCAGCACAAGCAGTGTGGTGGGATGGGGCCAGCTCAGCAGCACATCGGGCACAACACTTGAGGTGTCATACTCTGGAGTCAACCAGCCGCAGCGCGCTTTTGTGCTGGGCGAACAGCAGCCGCAGATCACATGTTCCATGTCTCTGCAAGGTCTGGGTACAGCTGTGGTCCACCTCGGCGTCGATGGGGACTCGCATGGGGTAGGGAGCGGGCAGTTCGCGCTCTACCCCCTGCACCTGACCAACATCAAGCACAGTATCTCTAGGCCCATTTGGCTGCTGGTGTGCCCAGACAATGCAGTGGCCTCGTCAATAAGAAGGTTCGTGTTGGATTCTCTTCGCTGGACCCTGCCGCTGGACAATATCTGAGCTTGCTTATCTGAATGTTGATCCCTGTCTTCCCTGCACAAATCTGCACAGCATGAGGCTGACTATTGAGGCGCTTCTCTCTCCATTCGATCGACTCCACACAGGTTCCTGGCTGCTGCACACCTGGATTTTTACCACATGCAGCAGTGGATTGTGCGCTTGGGCCTGCTGCTCAGTTTCTTCTTTCAGCAGCCATCTGGTGGCACATCCCGCCCGGTGGCTTTCCAGCCAGCAGCAGTGCGCGTCACATCATCGCTGCTGGAGATGGGCCAGGCACTGCTAGCAATGATGCAGAGGAGCCAAGACCAGGCCATGCAGCCGCTGCTGTCTGCTCTGCAGGTGTCCGTGGCTGCAGCAGAGGAAGTGGTTTCAAAGCAGCCAGCTCCTGCATACCCCGTCGGGCCTGCCAAGCCAGCTGAGCAACCTGTGGCAGCTGCACCTGGTCCTGTGCATGTCAAGAAGCATGGGGTGCACATCCATACTGTGCATGGCGCCAGCAACGATAGCAGTGCCCCGAGTGCCAATGGATCTACTCATCTTGGTTCATCAGAGGATGCGGGCGCCATGGAGATTGATGGCCAGGGGCAGGAGCCGAACGGCTCAGGTGGTGATGGCGAGGAAGCAGCCAATGGTTCAGGCAAGCCAGCTCAGGATGGATCAGCACAGCCTGTCCCTGATGTGGACGTGCAGATCATCTGTTCTGACAAGGCCCTAGACCTCTCTCCAATTAAGGCAGCTGTGCCACCGCTGGTGGGGGCGATCAACTGGCGGGTGCGTGGTTTGGGGCCCGGTGCATGCATGTGGGGTTGAATCCTGTGGTTGTGCAGCCATCACCGGCCCACTCCCCTGCATGGTTGCAACGGCTGATGTGTCAGCCATGCGGCCAGCGAGTGCTCACTGTTGTTCCTTTTGTGCTACGTACCCGCGCAGGCGCCCAACAAGGGCGAGCAACTGATGGAGCCGTGGGGCGTTGCATCCAACTGGGTGTACTGCACCAAGTGCTACGTGCACAGCTTCATCCCCGAATTCAAGAACCTGCACATCCACACACTGACGTTCAGTGAAAAGCAGCAGGCGGGTGTCAGCGTGGGCAGCTTCCTGCGCCCACCGGCGTGCAAACGCTGCACATGCCCCGCGGGCACGCCGATCGAGGAACGGCAGGCACTGCAGGTGTGCGAGGCGTGCAAGGTGCTGAAGAAGGGCGAGAAGGAGGAGCCATGCCGTGGGGATGATGACGAGCACAGTAAGTGGGTTGGACAAGGTGACAGTGACTGGTACAGTGAATACTTGATGCCTGGCGTAATACCCCCATATGTTAGACAGACGCACGTAATACAATACATGGGCGCCTCGCTAGCATCTACTCGTAGGGTCCATGTTCATGCTGGATGGTGGCTGCTATGCCCGGACCTGAGGCACTGTCAGCTCATCTTGTCTCTCATCTTATTTGTCTCTTATCTTAGCTGTATCTTATCTTACCAATCTCTTATCGTTTCCCATGTAGAGTTCTACGCCTCGCTGGAGGGCCATGATGGCAGTGAGCCAGTCCGCGTGCCGGAGGGCATCTACCCCGGGTGGCGTACACGCATCACGGGTGGCAACCGCCACGCTGACAAGGCATGGATGCTGCTGTGCCCCTGCGGCGAGCGGCTCATGGCGGACCGTTCAGCTGCCGCCGCGGAGCGCGTGCACAAGCACACGCGGGCATGCAAGCAGGCGCCGCAGGTAAGGGACCATGCATGCCTCAATGCATACTGCCTGCCTGTGATCTGCGTGTTGCGCCTGTTATGGCCTTTGTGGATGCCCTTGTGACGTTTGTGTCCCACCTTGCGCCCCGGCGGGATGTGACATGTGCTGCAGGCATGGCTGTTTGGTAAGTCAAGCCCCACGCAGCACCAGCTTGAGAACGCATTCGACGCGCTGGCAGCTGACCTCATGCAGTCCAACAAGTGAGTGTCAATCGCAATCCTGCACTGAGCGCTTGCCCTGTTCTGCCGCAACATCCCTTGCACTGCAGTATCTACATTCCATACATGCGCAGCTATCAGACAGCAGCGACCTGTGCCTATGGTACATGTATGCTGTTCCCCGCACACCGACTGACAGGTACTACTCGCTCACCAAGATGCTGGCGGTGGCCATTCACACGGAGCTGTCCAAGATGGTGCTGGATGGTGGGTCTTGGATCTGTCAATCACTGCAGCTGTCATTGCGTTGGTGGTCTTGCAGGCACTCCTGCTGGTGCAAGCCCGTCTATATTGCTGTGCGGTGCTGAGCTGTTGCTAGTGGGTAGCCATGATCACAAGTTCGGGTACTAACAACTGGCTTCTTTACTTTGCTCTCATGACGTCACAGGCACGATGACAGTCAAGGTGCCCAACACGTTTGCTGCCAAGTGGATGGAGGCCGGCCAGGCCAGAGCCGCACGTGCGGCAGCACGCAAGGAGGGGGGTAGCAAGGATAGCGGCCGCGGTCGAGGGTCTGTCAGTCGTGCATCCGGCACTGCTGGCAGCAGGCCACAGCGTGCTGTGCGATTGAAGGAGGAGGTGGAGTCGGATGACAGCCCCGCACCTCCCCCACGCCGTGTGCGTAGGCCAGTTGAGAAGAAAAAAGTGGAGGGACCCAAGAAGCCGCGTGTCCTGAAGGTTGCGCTGTCCCAATCAGACCAGCTGGTGCACTTTGCTGCACAGAGCGCACTGCCGATGCCATCTCAGCCCGGCCCTGCAGCACCACAGGGCGTGCCGCCTGTTGCAGTTTCAACGAGCGCACCCAGCTCTGCAGGCGCTGATGCAGGTGGGGAGAAGCGGACAGGTGTCATGGGCACGGGGCTCATGCCATCCAAGGTCTTCGCAGAGCACAACAGCAGCCGAGTCAATGCATTGACGGAAGCATCAGGTGCACAGGCGCTGATGGCCATGGCAGGCGTGGCGGCTGCTGCTGAGGCTGCAGACCGGGACACAGGGGCCCCTGCAGCCGGAGCATTGACAGGCTCTGAAAAGTAAGTGGTGGCTGAGGCTGTTGTCACAACCTGGTGGCTGACACCACAGAATGTACAACACCCTCCATGCTTAAACGTTAAAGAGTGTTGTTGCAGCTTTGGAAACGAACCAACCGCATGCTCTGTGTACCTGCACAACAGGGCTGCGCAGCGCAAACGGTTGTTCGAGACTGTGGCCGACAGCGTGGAGTCCCAGCTCAAGGCGGCGCAGGAGGAGCGCGCAGTGAGGGAGGCAGCACTCTCAAAGATCAGCGCTAAGGTGCGCTGCTGGCCGAGATGCTGATGTTCCTGCGCATGGGTGGTGTCATGTAGCAGTAAAGGCAGCCAAGTGCAAGGACATCAGCCGGCCTTCGTCTGCAGTGTGTTACCTGCCTTCGAGGAGGGCCGCTATGCTGGAGATGCGGTATGGGGTAGCATCATCAATTCATCATCCACCGATTTGACCTATGCAAGGCTGCCTCTGCTCCCCTAACTTCAACTTGAAGGAGGCTATCAACAGTCGGAATCTGTATGGGTCGTGTACACATGTGATCATCATCCATGCATGCGGTGCTGCGTGTACCTCACGTGCAGATGGCAGTTGTGGCGGCGGCACGCACGGCCGCTGAAAAGCGTGCGTGCGACGAGGGGATCATCTCGCCACCCATCACAGTCGAGCGCGTGCAGGAGGTGATGGAGGACCTAGAACAGTTAGGCTCGGAGGCCGTCGGCACACAGGGTGCGTCTTGCTGGCCTGCTTCAAAATGAGGCGCCTTCCACAACCCTCATATTGATTGCATCATTGTGCCCAAGTTGACACAATCTTTGTCGGTCTGCTTGGCCTCTTCCTTGCACACTCGCTGCCACCAGGTTTGTTTTGGATCGGCAGGTCGTGTCTCAGCATCCAACACCTAGACGTGCGTGCCGGTATGTGTCACACATGCAGAGCACAAACAGCAGCTGGAGGTGCTGACTACTCTGAAGCTGCAGTTGCTAGAGCATGCCAGTCTGTCAGCGGAGCAGGAGCACGCGCAGGCTGCGCTGAAACCAGTCACGGACCACATAACGGCGTTAAACGCCAAACTGCGGGCAGCCAAGCGCAGGCTGCTGGCACTTGGGGCGTGAGGATCGCATGGCAAATACTTCAGGCGTAAGGATTGCACGACACCGTCTTGTGGCACTGACACTTTGCAGGTTGTTGGTGGGCAGATGTCAGCGCAGATTTGCTGCATTTCTCGACTAATAGTGGGTTGCTGGGCAAGGTGCTGCAGCCCAGGCGCTGCCTGTGATTAGCAGCTGTGCTGAATGGACGATCTCATCAAGTGGAAGGCATGATCGTGATCAATCAAGAAAAGACTTGAGCATTGAGCCACTAAATTACCTTTGCAATGACTCCATCCAGCCTGTGTGGACTGCTTGGTGCAGGACTGCAAGTAACCAGTTCTAACTGACAATGCACAGTATGCAGGCATTGAGCCTTACACATGCACGCCTCACCACGCAGCCCAGTATCTCACCAGAATGATTGGTCTGCATGTGCTACAACGGAGGCCACCTGGTGTTGGGTGGTGAGGGCGTGTCAGCTTTGCAGCATTCGTCTTGCACAGCGGCATGAAATCCTGGCTTCAGCCCTATGGCCATGCGCCAGCACAGCTTGGGGGCAACTGCAGCAAACAACACCTGCACCTCAAGCAGCCATTACACAGCCCAGCAGCCTAACATGTATCACACATCACTCAGCAGACGCTGGATGATGGCCAGCTCCCTCCTTCCCGCTACACGCAAACAAGTGTGCATCCCACCAATCGCACAGTCACCAGCACTTGGTCACTGTGACTCCATTCAAGCCTAGAACAAGACCCGCCACCCCCTGCAGCTGCTTTACTCCGGCTTCATGTGTGGGAAGGCGTCATAGAAATCGTTCTTTGGATGCCGGTTCTCCTGCAATCATGGGCAATGGCATGGCATCATCGTATCGTGAGCTGCCGTGCTGGGGTCTCTAGTTGTGTGGGCCAGAACAACAGCATGGCGGGCTGCTGCACGCAAATCTCATGCTATTTGCCATGCCCATAGCTTCATACATGATAAACTTGCCACCACCATGCGCTCAAACCGCTTACCTGGTGATCACGCAGCACTTTCTCGGTTGCTGCACACAGCATGTGGAAATACAGACAATTCAAGTTTTTGGATACACCGGCCACAGCAGCCCACACATGCATGCATGCAGTGCCCTTGGAACACTGCATGGTAATGAGCTCCAAGCCCAGCCTGGCTTGCGACACTCACTGGTGCACACAAAGGTCTGCAGGCAGATCTTGCACGCCAACGTCAGTGATGCTGCGTTGTTCTTCAGCTGTGACCCAGCAGTAGGTTTTGCTGCCTGCGATTTGAAGAGAGTTGTATGTGAGAGCCAGCATGCAAGTGACATGCCTGCAGCGCGCCCATGCGCCGGCATGCGCTCTGCATGAAGTGCAAGCTGCATCAGGTATGTGCGAGCGGGTCGTCCCAAGCCCTCACAAACATGCCACAAGTCTTGCTGAGGTAGCGTGAAACTCAATGGCGTTCACCAGTTCAGCTCGAAACTCTTCCGCACCTTCTCCATATTGCGGGCACGCTTGGTCGCTGACTTTGCGCCGTTGCCTCCACCCATGTTTGCAAGGTTTTGAGCTTCTGGGCTATGCCAATATTGTGCGGGGTTCAGTTTGCAGCAGCAGGGGCAGCAGCAGGGGTATGCGCGTCCGAATAAACAGTGCTGGCTGCAGAGGCTGGAGAACCTGAACTCCTCAGTGCTGTGAGGGAGCTGTACGGGTACTGCCATGCGCAGCACATGCAGCTGCAGCCCTCAGCACGTACTGATCTGATCTGAGCCTCCATGCTTTTTACAACCTCATCTGTGCGTGCCATGCATATTGCAGCGCACTAGCTGCACACAAGCTGCGAGACATCAACCTGCTCATGCATGGGTGTACCCAGGCTTGTATGCAGTGCGGATGCCCTCCTTCACATCAGCATAGAAGGCCTTGATCTGCAGTGCACACAGGCGCGGCTCCCTCCGTGTCAGGCACAACCCATGTGAGCTCATACCCTCAGGCATGTGAGCGTGTACAATCGTACACTGCGGTTTTGGGCAGCAGCTGAGCGGGCAGTGCAGCAGATGTGCCAGATGCTGCTGTGCTGCGGCAGCAGCTCACCTCCGGGATGGATGCCATGCGGTCATGGAATGCACAAACTGCAGGGAATGGCTTGTACGTATCCTTGGGCACGCCTGCAGCCGCGGGCACAGCACACTGCTGTGATAGCATGGTATCAATTGCATATATGCACTGGTGTGGTGGAGGACACGCCATCTAGCAGTCTGAGATCAAAATACGTCAGCATGCCGGATCCTGCGGCTGGTCACCACCCGGAACAGTGTCAAGCAATGGTGGTGTGCTGGGTGAAACAAAAACACAACCACGGCAGTGTTGCATCACCAATAACCATATGTGCGCATGGTTGTATTGATCAGCTTAGAAGCCCAAAATGCAACAGGCGCAGCACTGTCCCGTATAAAGTTAATGCTTGCACGTGTGTGTCCGCCAGCGTCCCATACGCATGTTTGCGCGAAGCACACTGACATGCCTGAGCATGCAACCCCCTCACCGTCAAAGAAGCCTGACACAATCCATGACAGCATGGTGAACGACGCCACATCTGCATATGTGACCTTTGGGCCGCACAGGAATCCGCTGCTGCTCGCTTCCTGCATGCATCGGTGCCATGCCACGGCCCCATGACATTTCGCACCAAGGAAGGACTCATACGTTACAGGGTCATCAACCAAAGCAGCAACTACCAGCTGGTAGCCGCCACGAAAATGCCCCAATAATGCATGACGCCCACACCGCTAACATGTGACAGCGGCCCACGATACACAGCAGATGATCCATTGCCCCCTGTGCTCGCAAAGCTTGGCAGGCAACGCCACCCCTATTCTCTGAACGCACCAGTAGGCTGTTGAGCTTGGTGAGCTTGGTCTTTAGGGCGCCATCAACGACAGCCTTGCGTGCCGCCAACTTCTCTGTGGGATCCTTAACGAAAAATGTACTGCGCAGGACACACACGTAGAAAGGCAGCGAGATAGCTCGTTCAACAGGATGGCCACAGTGCCGCACACACGGTATGAACTTATTCATAACCCACATGCCAGGCTTGCCAGGCAGGCCGCAATGCTGTGTATGGTGCCATCCATCCCGCGCAGCACCCGCCCCACCCCTGCAGCCCCGCACAATTACGGTAGGCGGCAGGACCCAGCGCACGCAGAGATGGAGCGCACAGAGATGAGAGCGCACCTGATGAATGCCTCCTGGAACTCCGCCATGAAAGACACCATCTCGTCAACCTTGGCAGCCTCCCAGGGATCAGCTGGGTACAGCCCCGCCAGCTTGGCCACGTAGCGCTCAATCGCGTTCTGCTGAGCTAGCGTCTTGCCATCCACCTGCGCCCGACACAAACGGCTTGACGCAGGATGCAGCACACGGCACAGAGGCAGCGTGGTGACTGCTGACTCCTGACAACACGAGCCAATGCTGCTGCCCGACATTTGTGTGATACTGTGCTGCGCCTGCCCAGTTCCTGGATGGCTGCCCTTCCCTGCGCTGCTGGTTGCTGAGCCCGCCTGCATGCATGCCTCGCCACCCGCACCTCCAGCACAGGGACCTGACCAAAGGGCATCTTGAGCTTCAGCTCAGCCCACTGTTCACGTGAGAAGCGTACGTCCTGCGCACAAAGTGCATGTTCCCATCGAATCGGCTGCTGTCCACTGCTGTAGCTCACGCACAGCGTCCCACCAGCAAACCCCATGGACAAGAAAGAGCATGGTGAGCAGACTGTCCGCTGCAGCATTTCGGTGTTACGTTGGTGTGCCGCCTGCAACTGATGTGTCAGACCCAGGCAACCAAAGCCCACCTCAAATGGCTTGTGTCCCAGGTGAAGCATCAGGCGCGTGGCCTCCCCACGTCCGGGCTGCATGAGCATTGTGGTTCTGATGATGATGAATAGGCCAAGATCAGCAAAAACACGAGACCCATCTCGAGCTTCGCACCAGCTCAAAGTAATAGAGCTTCATTGACGTGGGTGCTGCAGATGCTGCAACCACCACGCTCCTGCGTGCGCAGCTGGGGCGCAGGCGTGCCGCCACGGGAGAGTTGGTTGATGAAATCATTGCTTCTTGTGACGTTGGACCCAAATGCACGCATCGCTATCGTCACAACTAACTGACAGTTAACTCGGATGTGATTAAAATGACGAGGTGAGTGGGTTGACGTTCAGCCGCCGTCGCGTGCCAAAGGGCTCGAGATGGTGTCTACAAGGCGTTCTGGTGGCGCAGCCGAGGGGCCGGCGGATGGGCCGTCCACATCTAATGTATCAGCAACTCCAAAGCAGCAAGAGACTGGATCAGTGACGAAGCGGCGTGCAGGATCGCGGATGACGGCGTCGCCTGCCACAGTTCCCAACACCCGTGCAGGACGAGGCAAACACATCGAGCAAGAGCTCACCCCGCTATTAGGTGCGTAGTGTGTGCACCGCAACAACAATTATGAACCTGGCAGGGTTGACCAAGCCTGTTGCATGGCTGCTCATGCACGAATGCCATGCGTGCATGCCATGCTGCTTGCACACCTGCACCTTTGATGACCATTCACCTGCAGAGGAAGCAGCTGGCGCAGCCAGCGACCAGGAGGGACAGCCAGGCCCCGCGCAGACAGCTGGCTCGACAGCACGTCGAGGTGTGCAACGCACAGGAGGCGCATCTCTGACCCCTCAGCTTGCGCCTGTGTCACAAACAGTGGTAGTTGCCACCGCTGCATCAGCAGTGGCACCTCAAGGTGCGTGACGTGCATGTGCGCTCCATAAGTCTTCAACACTGCCCAGTTGCATGTTGCCATCATACCGCACCTGTGCAGCGGCTGCCATGTCAATGTGCCATGCATTCTGCCAACTCGTGCACTTCTTCGTTCTTGTGTTGTGTAAGGGGCAGAGCCTGCTGCAACCACCACGGAAACACAAGCAGCTGCACCTGCCAGGGAGCGCAAGACACCAACATCCACCCCCACTACAGCAGCTGTTGCAGCAGCAGCAGCTATAGCCACAGCTGCCACGACCTCTCCAAATGGCCGTGCTGCAGCAACAGCTGGTGCAGCAGCTAAGGCATCTACTGCTGCTGCCGCAGCCAAGCGGGTAGCAGCACCAGCAGCACCAGCAGCGCAAGCAGCAGCACAAGCTGAGGCAGCCGTGAGACGGGATGAGTGGGATTTTAGCACAGACGATGAGGAGGACGAGGAGGCAGCCGGAGGGGCCATGTCCAAGCTAGCTGCCTCAATCCGTGCAGCCCTCCAAGCCAAGTCAGGCACGCCAGCATCAGCGCCAAGCCGGCATGCAGCACCCGCGCAGCCTGCAGCAGCAGGACAGGGGGGCCAGGCGGGGCCGTCCTCAGGTGCTGCAGCGGGTGCTGTGCCTGCAGAGGCTGCAACATTGAGGTGGCAGCCCCAGGTAGAGGTGCCACTGTCTTCTAAAGAGCCCACACGTGAGGTGCTCAAGATGAGGGTAGAGGCTGACAAGGAGAAGGGGCTGGCCAAGCAGGTGAGTAGGTGTTTGGCCGCTTGAGCTGTAATAACCGGTAATAACCTGCACAATTGTTATGGTAGGCTGCGGGTATGTCCTGTATGCACATGACGGGATCAGGCGGCGTGCAGTTGCGTATTGTGCTGAAGACGGCGTGGAGGTAAGAGGGAGGAGCCAGCTCCATTTTTGCCCCAATCAAGACCTCTCCTCCATGCCGGCCTTTTACTTGCCTGCTTGATGTGGCACATGCAGCTGCTCGTGCCCCCACGCGACCCACGCGTGTTGTCCAAGGCAGGCAAGGACGCAAAGCCTGACACAGCTGGCAAGAAGTGGTTCGACCTGCCATCCCAGAAGATCGATGCCGACATGAAGCGCGAGCTGCGGCTGCTGCGGCTGCGTGGCGCATACGACACAAAGCGCTTTTACAAGTCGTTCGACAATACCAAGTGCGCTGGGCACAAACATGCTTCTAATGCCACCATCTTGGGCGCTGTGGTTCTGTAGAGCGTCATGTGTTGTGGTGATGTACAGTGATGCTGGTATCCATAGCTGTTCTCATGGTTTGATCAGGCTGGCTGGGCAACGGTTTTGTCTTCCCGTGCTACCCCATCCTCATGCGCACGCCATACCACACGGCATCGCTGCTGCAGGTTTCCCAAGTACTTTGCAATGGGCACTGTGGTGGAGGGGCCCACCGAGTTTTACAGTGGCCGGCTGGAGGCCAAGCAGCGGCGCAAGGCTACACTCACGGACCAACTGCTGGCGGATGCCGAGCTGCACCAGGTGTGTTAATGCATTTATCGGGCCGGGTGCTGGCAGCATGTGGGGCAAACTGATTAATACTGTATGTGCCCAGGTATGTGCCACACAGGTTGGTGCACCTTGTTCGCTGTGTGTGCCTGTTTCAAAGACAGACCCTGCTGGCTGCGTCCGCCTCCTGCTCGCGCATGCTGACCTTGTGCGCCAATCTTGCTCTTCAATTGTACTGCAGACGCGCAAGAAGCGGTACAGCAAGCTGCAGGAGGAGGCCTCCAAGTACCAGCGTGTGAAGAAGCGCAAGACGGAGAACCCCCGTGATGTCAAGCGCAAGCAGCGGCCCAAGCACTAAGCACACACCCGAGGCTATTGGATCCAAAGAGGACACAAGCAAGGCCACATGGGAGCCTTCAGAGTTTGGAGCCTGCTGTGTGCACCATCAAGTCGGAGGGTCTGTGCTTAGGATATGTGCGTTCAATTGTTACACCAGATCGGCAGATGTAAGCTTATGTACAGCTACGACGGCGTGTAACATCGCACAGGCCCGGCAAAGCACATGCTTCTGCGTGTCTGCTTCCTCCTACGTCTGCAGCTGGTGTTAGCCACCTGTTTCTGCAGGATACTAGTCGGCAGCAATCATGCCCCCCCCCTCCCTAACCCATCTCATCACGCTGGCCTGTGTATCCTCATCACGAATGCAGTTCTTTATTCCACAACACCACGTAGTCAAGCTGACTACGTGGTAGCTGACTGCTGAAGTTGACTTGCGCTTATTTGTTCAGGAACAGCTGTGTGCACTGCGCACGTGTGTCATCTGGGCTGGTGACCGTGTGGCCAATGGTGTCCTCAGATGTGAAGATCTCGTAATCATTGCCCCCCTGCAAGTCAGCCAACAGTCAGCGCTCTCAGCCGGCATGATCAGGCTTGAAGGAGTTGTGAGCAGGTGGCATCGTGACGTGTTGGAGGCGAGCAGAGATGCTGTGCTGGCACCTCCCAATCTCCCAGCTCCTCCCAGCAGCTTTTGTACTTCTGGTAAGCTGGAGCCCCTGCATAACGCTGCGCTGTGCATGAGGGCAGCTGATGCAGCGGAGACATGTGTATGGCTGTCTTGCACTCACGGGGAAGGTCTTGTCACCAAAGAAGTGGATCTCGTCAAAGTCAGGCTTGACAAACTGCAGGCAGTACGTCTTGTCCCACCCCTGCAAAGGTGTGTGCGTGCCACACGATCCCAACCATGATGGTTAGTATGCTATACGTTACGTGGCTGCTAGCTCATGCTCGCGTACATGATGGTGCCACTGAATTGTCAAGTGCCCTGCACATGGCTGCCCTGAGCTCTCAGCGGCAACCTGTGGACACACCCCGATGTTTTGTACAACTCCTGTCTTGCCCTGAGCAGCTGGTCAGCACGCATGCTCCTGTGATGCAGCCACGTGCTGGCTGACCAGACACAACTCGTATGCAGCTGCTGGGCTGCCGCACCTGGGGGAAGACATCAAAGGAGATCTGGCCCCCAATGGAGTAGGTCAGGTTGTGCGATGCAAACTGCTCGCGCAGCACCTCCACAAACTTCTTCCTGCAAGCGGGCCGTATCAACACATGCAATACTTGCGTTGAGACCAAACAAGCGGTTGGCTGTCGACGGTGCTGCTGATAATGAGCTCAGGCATACTAGCTTTGGCTCGGGGGACGCTTAGACGCGCTGTGCACGCCCCTGCACCGCCCATTCATGCGGCGTGCCGAAGCAGCGTGCCTCAGCTGCGCTGCGCTGCTGCATGTGCGACACAGTCGCTGGTGCACCTACGTAGCTCACCACCCCGCATCTCTGTGATGCCGCTGCCACGCACCCCATTTGCCGCACCTGATGCCATGTTCATGGTCATACTTCTCAAAATCGTCGCGCTCTTCTTGACTGCAGTTGCGGCCAATGGGGGACACGTTGAGCATGCCATTGCGGAACTCGATGAAGGTGCCACGCTTGATGGGGATGTCCAGGTCCGCGATGTAGTGCAGCACGAAGTTGATGAACGCCTTCAGCTTCTCCTCGCCCAGGAACGCCTTGAAACTCTGCTTGCCGATGAGCTCGCCAGCCTTGTATGCCACCAGCCCGTTCTCCGCAAATACATAGTCATACGCTCCAATCACTGCAAGCAGCGAAACGGGGGACGTGTTGGATCTGGACCAGGCCACCAACACAGCAAGCAAAGCCTGCTAAACGCTCACAATTGCTGCCCAGCTGTTCTGCGATCTTGTGCAGATCGGAGCCACCCACGATGCCGACCTTGACGTGCTGCAGGAGAACAATTGGACACCAGAATTAGCTTGAACTCCTTTCCAGCGGACACGCCGAGGCATGACACCCACCTTCCTCAGCTGCTGCAGGAACTCCAGCATCTCTGGCGTGGAGGACTGCATTTGCATCAGACCACGCATTTGTCAGCTGTTTGACAGCTGAGAAGGCGAGAGGCAGCTCCACAGCCGGTACCTTGCGAGGAGCGGACAGCGTGCCGTCCACATCGAACAGAGCAAGCACTCGGGGTGACATGGTGGCTTACTAGCGTGTACGAAGTAGCGGGCTGGGGATCCCTAGGGATGTGTAATTCAACCCAAGTGAGGGGAGGTGTGAGGATGTGTCCTGCTGCCATCGGGTTTTGCTGCAGGTGTTGGCAGGCCGCCCTCTGGAAGCATGGCTTGTGAAACAGGTGATCAGTTGTGTGGGAACCGCAGGGAGCGGCAACAGTAAGGAATTGGCCCATTCAGCTCTGTCCTCATGCCGCACCCCAGGCAAGCTCTGGTCCACACAGTGCAGATGGTTACACAACAGCAGACGTCTGCACACCAAACATGCTACCGGGATTGCTATGAAACTGAGATGTGTGGTGGTGAATTGAGATGAAGCAGAGGTGTGGATGAAGTCTTGAGCGCGCACGTGGCATGCTAGGAGAACATCGTGCTGCCGTGCTCTCACCGGCACAGCAAATCATTGGAAGGATGGCATCCTATTGTGACCGACCAGGCATGCACACTTCGGTCCAGTGTGGTATGGCACTGCGCGTTTCAAGGGCTGTGCCTATGCCCATGACACAAATCCTTGCGACTCGGATAAACCGTGCAGAATTGACTCTGCATCAGCCAGGAAAAACATCACATAATCACAGGTTGTCATCGCTGCTGTCCGCATGCGCCCCTTCTGCCACCGCCACTGCCACTGGGGCCCCCGTCTGGGGTGGCCGTGCATATTTGGCATGCAGCTGCCATGACCCCTTGTGTTCCTTCATCGCAGCTATGACGGAGCTGGCTGCTGTGTACTGCTCTGCCTTTTCGTCTCCCCGCCTCAGGGCGGCCTCTGCATCACGCTGCGCTCTAGCCACCCGGTTGTACACAGCGGTACCGGAGTTCAGCAGATCCCCAGACACTGCCGACCAGCCCTCCTGCCCTTTCACGACAGCGTTGGCCGTAAAGGCAGGGTGGTGCTTGGACGGGGCGGCCTCACGGTCTCCCACCGTGCCGCCTCCAGGTGCTGCTGATGCCACGATCCCAGCCAGCACGACAGGCACTGGCCCAATGGCAAGAGCTCCACTGAGTCCTGTGTTGCCTGTCACAGAGGGCCTAGAGCTGCGGTTAAGACCGGGGATGCGCATGCCCCCTGCCAGTGCACCACCCGCATCCTCCTCTGCCCACGTGCCTGGAGCCAGGCTGATCCGCTTGGTGCCAGACCCCACAGGCCCAGCGCTGCCCTGGGCGCTCACAGCGCTTGCAGCACCCCCATTAGAGGTGGACCTCAGTTGTGACAGGTAGCCCATGCCGGTCATGGGCTCCCGTGGCATGCGGCCAACTGCACTCAAGGGGGTGCCCTCTCCATCAGGGTTCCCCACAGGCGACAAGTCCAAGTGGTCCTCGAAACGCATGATCACACCCCTGCTCACGCGCTCAGAGCCTGTGGCAGACGACCTGGCCACGCCACCACTCTCGCTCTGGCCATGCGCCAGCTGGTCACTACCAGGCATACCGCGGCCATGCGTCAGCGGTGCCCCAATCTGCGGTGCGCTAGGCCGGCTGCTGCGGTCATGATTGGACCAGCCTGTTGGCTCCTCCCTGCCTGGTGACATGCCACGAGTGAGGGAGGCAGCGCGAGGAAGGCCGGGCGGTAGCATGGCCTCCCCCGTCTCTCCCCTGGTTGCAAGGGACGACGCACGCCCCATCAGAGAGCGTGATGGGCCCAGCACACGCGCCCCCAGGCCCGGCACCACCGCCTGTGCCAGTGCTGCTGTAGGGGAGGCATGTGGGCTACCCGCTGCACCTGCCTCACTGCCACGACGTGAGCCCGACGAGGCGAGCGGCACAGCCGGCAGCAGTAGGGCTGGCGACAGCTCAGCAAAGGTGGCGGCGCTGGGCCCACCCATGTCTAACGCCCGTTGGCTGCCTTGCCGCTGCATCAGCACGCTTCCTGAGCCGCCGCCCAGCCCCATTCCAGTGCTGCGTCTGTCACTGGGCACAGAAGGGCCTGCAGAGGTGGGGCCGGTCCCAATCAGCGGCAGCGCTCGGTCTGAGGTACGCTCATTCATAGACAGCTTGAGGGCACCTGGTGCGGCCAGAAGCCGCGCAGGCAGCTGTCCACTGCTGGAACCAAGCGAGCCATGGGTACCCGACATGGAGGGTCTTTTCGCTCCAGCTGGGCCTGTGATGGGCGGACCACTTAGAGGCCCACTGGGGATGGCGCCACCCATGACAGATGCGTATGCGTTGGGCTGTAATGCTTGTCGAGGGACCTGCAAACTGCCACTCCTGCTTATACGCGGCCCATTGGCAGTGCCCCCGTTCATGCTCATAGCTCCACGCATGTGCGGGGGCTCCTGGGCGGCAGATGGGGGTGTGGGGGCCCACGCGAACCGAGGCGTGGTGCCGCCGCTGGCTGCATCGGTGCCAGGCCTGTGCACGAGCGCCCCACACGACCCACATGTGCACGCGATGCGCATAGCGACATGCCGCGCCGCTGGGTGCACACGCTGCGCAGCCGCCACCACTCGCGCCTGGCCTTCGTCCGCATGGCTTTGCAGCTCGAACACCAGGCCAGGTACGCCGTCCCTTTGGGACGCTTTGGTGCCCGAGTCCTGGTGCTTCAGCGTGCGCTGCGCCCCACTTGCAGCTGTCATGACACGAGGTGTCATGTCCGGGGTCAGCTGTACAGAGCCAATGCCAGTGATGCCTTCCACAGTCATCCCTGGGGCCAGCACGCTATGGCCAGCACCTGCAGTACTCGCAGCCGCAGCTCGCTCCATCATAGCCGCAAATGCCTGCCTGAATTGGGCTGCAGGAGAGAGGGTTGCAGCAGCCTCACCCTTGGCAGCAGCCTCTGCGAGTGCCTGTGTGCACCAGCCGGCTGCAGGGTGGCTGCCAGCAGCAGCCATCAGGGCCCTGTACGCACAAGCATAGAGTTGTTGGGTTGTAATGAAGGCAAGCCATCGGCGTGTTGAGACTTGAGAGCCATCGGGTGGGGGGGAGTGTGGTGTCAAGCACAGCACATTGAGCATATTCAATGATTGTTTGGCTGAGCGCACTGATTGGATGCCGCTGAACCGCCCAAGGCACCAGGCCCACACTCACCCCCAGAAGACTGCTCGCGCCATCGCTTCTCGAAGCACTTGCTGCACTGCCGCCACACAGCCACCCACGCCCCCGCTGACAAAATCCAGGTGGGCCATGATATAGTCCCTGTCAGCCGGGCACGGGGTCTCAGCAGCCACCAGTCCATGCACGGCCAGCTGCTCCAGACAGCCGGCTTCAAACTGGGACGCATGCGTCCCAAACCTGCACACAGCAGGCAGCATGCCATGCTTCACAGTTGCAGTTGCCGTGTACAGAGAGCAATGGTGGCCAAGGAGGCTGCTTATCATCATGACATAAACCAGTGAGCTAAATGATGAGCCACCAGTTGGACAGCCAGGGTCAACCATACCCTTGAAACTTCATAAAACCGTCGAAACATGAAGGTTTACGTGGAGCTAAGCCTGCGACCAGCAGCATCGACACTCCAGCGGCAAACCAACTTACAGCTCGGGTGCGTGGTGCAGCGCCGCGTGCAGGCCTTTGCCCAGGTACAAGCAGGGCACATGCAGTGTAGACGCGAGCAGCATCTCATACCTGTGGTTTGCAACCAAGCTAATCAGGCAGATGAGCCAGCGCACTACAGACCGGGCTTTGTTTCTTGCTGTGTTCCGATGCAGGCTTTCGCAGCAGCTGCAGAGTGCTGCAAGCGGAACGCCTCCAGCATGCAAGCAGAGCGTGCAGCACTCCCTGAGCCTTTACAGGCCTGCGGCGAGCAGCACGCTGCCATCTGCTGCAGGAGGGCACACCCAGCCCTCTTCAGCCGAGGTCCTTCTACAGGTCACAGGCGCAGCCTCCCTATTGTATCAATGAATAAATGATTTGAATGTGGCGGGCTCACTACTCACAGGCACCACAGGTTGGCAGTCAGTGTAGGCTCGGCCCAGGAGGGTGTGCCGAGCAGCAGCACGGCCTCCGAGGTGCACATCGCGCTGTCGATGTCCTTTTGTTGCTGGTCCTCAAAGGCCGCGATGTGCTGGGGCAGTGCTAGCACGCCCAGCCAATAGTAGCAGGGAGCCTGCCACTCGGCATACCACTGGTGGTGCTTATGGGGCAGGAACATGGTGTCACGGTGCGCAGCTGCTGCGTCTGCGCCCATCCGGCCCCACATCTGCCCCTCATAGTGCTCCTTGATGAGCGCCACCACGTCCCCAAACAGCGCACAACGGTCGTGCACGACATAAAAGAGTGATGCTGCGGTGGCTGAGGGCGTGCCCGCCTTGCCCCCGGGGCCTGCATCCGCCAGCAGCACGCAGTGTGTGCTGACATGCAGGAGGGAGGCTTCCTGCTGGGACAAGTTGTGGGCAGCTTCCTTGTCTGGGTCACGCGCGCGCCAGCCCTTGTATGCGAGCGCCAGGGGGTCTGTCGTGAAGCTGGCGAACAGCGCATCGCCCTTGGACAAGGGGTGAGGGGGGAGTGAGAGGGAGCCTGTGTGGATTGCCTCCAAGTAGCTGAGCCCAGTGGTCTCACTCCAGGGCCGTAGGACACGGTCAACCACCTCGAGGGTCTGCAGCTGCCCCAGTGACACCACCCCCTTGCCTGCACATTATGCACGCAGCCACGCACAGCGCAGGATTTAGCACAGCTGGTAAAGTGGTCGATGCCATTCAGTGGGTATGCTTATATGCTCCACTGCACATGCGCTAACTGAGTCGCAGTGCATGGGTGCATAGATGCAGGGTTGGCCAGTCCCACTTCAAGGCGCCCGAAAGGCAAGCGCGCACCTGGTACGTTCACCTCAACAGCTGCCAGCGCTTCCAGGAGCAGCGGGTGAGCTGCCTGCTGGGCCAGGGGCAACCGCGCACTGCGATCAAGCATGGCAGCGCAGCCCAGTGCATGCAAGTTGGCAAAGCATGCATGCAAGCCAGCAAAGTGCACTAAATGCATGCGGTCCCTTTGGGCACAGCGATGTTGCGCGTACGCAATGTGCATAAGCAGCACTATTGGTGCAAGCCTGGGCGCATCTCAGTCTCAGTGCGGAAAAGAAACTGCTGCTGCACTGGCACCGGACATGTAGCGGGCATAGATCCTACCTGCTGCTGAGGAAGCGTTTAGAAGGGTTGGCCCCGGCGATCATCTGCGTCTTGTTCCCACACCTACAAGGACTGTGCTCAGGCAGAAGATGGGCTGCAAGATGTCAGGTCATCTACTTCAGGAGGTCAATATGAGAAAGGGCCTGCATAGCGTCCGGTTGCACAACTGCCACGAAACCTCTTCAAGCTGTGTAATTAAGCAGCTCAGCTGGCCGTCACGCATACGGCCAGTGCAGCGGCTTGCACAGCCAAGGTTTATGATGTGTCAGGGCTTAGGGTTTGGTTGATGTTGAAGTCCCCTCGCGTACCTGTACTACATGCGCATAAGTTATCAAAATGCAACGCTTTGCAGTACCTGTCGCTTCCACATCTGGCCGGGACCAGTTCTTCGCCTTCCATAGGCGATGCCATGCAACAGCTCCATCACGCAGAAAGCTGGTTGCCAGGGCGGAAGTCATGCAAGTGGTGAGCTGCAAGCTCATTTCCTCTCTACCTCCTTGACCACCAGTCGTGCCGAGCCACACGTCCATGTGCCTGGCAAGGCTCACATGGTGGCGCACTCAGGTGCATGGTGCCCCTGCTGCCGCAGCACCCAAGGACTCTTGGCCTGACTGCCCCACTGCGCGCAGGGTGAGGCATGGGTGGTGTCCCGCAGCACGCGCACCAGGCGCATCAAGCCAAAGGGCGTTGTGCACTTCCTGGGCGGCGCATTCGCGGGCGCAGCACCTCAGGTGTGCTCACGCTGCTCATGCACCCATGCACCTGGCACATCACTTATATGTGGCCCGGTGCCCAGCTGTGTACCACGTGTCTTGCCTGGCCCCTGCTGCAGAGCTAATTGCCTCTGCCATGACAGCTGGCCCCTTGCCATGTACCTCGCTGTCTCCACCCCATCCGCCTGTTATCAGAATTCAGACACAACTGGCACATCACGGAATACCACAGATATGCCGGCATGCCGCCACCTGACCACCTCATGTAGCTTGCGTCCACCATGGACAAGCACGAGCCGAGAGCGATGCGGGACACTGAGGGACCCCCTGTGCACGCACTCAATTGCTGGCGGTGGGAGGCTGCGCTGGCATGTGCCATACTGGGCATACAACGCAGCACACACTTGCACAAGGCTCCTTCTGCTGCGCTCATCATCCCACTAACCAACAAAGGGCTGGTGCCATCTGGCTGCAGGTTGTGTATGCGTCTTTCCTAGACATGCTCGCAGCACGCGGCTACACGGTGGTGGCCACTCCGTACGCAGTCACCTTTCGCCACCTGGACTGTGCAGCTGGCGTGCGCGCACGCTTCGAGGATGCTCTGGCAGCCATGCGGGCCGGTGCGTGCACCACGCACAACGGGTTTGTCGCTCGGGCTGGGTTTTCTTCGGGCCGGGCTGCGCCGGGCCGGGTGGGCCAGGCTGGGCTGGGCTGGGCTGGGCTGGGCCGGGCCGGGCTGGGCTGGGCTGGGCTGGGCCCACACACCAGCACGCAGCCAGCTAGCTGCACACCCTCAACACTCATAGTCAATGTCCACATGCACGCAGATGGTATGGAGTGGCTCGTCCCTGAGTCTGTCCCCTTGCTGGGTGTGGGTCATAGCAACGGGGCGCTGTTACATGCGCTGCTGGGAGCAGTCAACCCAGGGCCCATCGCAGGGTCCGCCCTTATCTCATTCAACAACAAGTGAGATGGGCAAACAGATGGGCAAGCACAACTGCCGTGGGCCACAGGAGGTCAACAGGTCATGTGGGCAGAACTTGAACAGCCCTTTTCTTGTCTTCAAGGTGATGGGGTAACCTGCAGCAGCACATAAAGACATAATGTAACGATTGCAGATAGAGGGTGATGCATCGTGGAGGGTGCTAAACAGCACTGGTGCAATGCCTGCGTTTGACCCCAGCCTGTCTGCACATTGCATGTCCTCTATTATGTGCAGGCAAGTGTCAGATGCCATCCCAATTCCAGGCCTCCTCGACAATCTCCCAGGCGCGGTGCAAGCCGCACGTACGGCACCCCTGCCCCCACCCCCTGTCCCGCTGCCGGATGCAGCGGGTGTGCTGCGGGGTGCGCTGTCGGTGCTGCCGCCGGCGGTTGCGGGGATGTTAGATGAGGGCGGCAGGGTGAGCAGGGCGGCGCTGGCGCTGGAGCAGCTGGCATCTGTCGTGGGCGAGGTGAGGATGGATAAGTTGTCCAGCCAGTCTCAAGTTCGGGAGAAAATAGGAGAGGGGCTGAGGAAGGGCCGGGATCGGTACTGCATTGTGCCAGGTGCCCGTCGCAGCGGCACATAATAATAATAACAACAACACGGCGTATCACAGACGTGTCTGCATGCCGGAGCCTGACAGTCGATATCTAAACACAAGCACTAGAGGACCAAGCCAGCCTGAAACACCGGGAGCCGCCCCACTACAGCACCTAGCACCCCGTCGGAAGGGAGCACCGCAAAGGTCAGCAGCCAGCCGACACACCACCCGTGGTCAACAGCAACACGCTGCAGCAGCACATGATGCGTGCAAATCACGAGGACAGGTACCCAGCATGCTGAGCAAGCCAAGGGGCTGCGCTGTGCACAGTACTGTGTAGCATGTACCGCTGTACTGCTGCACGTACCGCCCAACCAGTACGTGTACTGCTGCACCGGGGTGCAGGTGGAAGGCGGTACGACCGACTTCACGCCCTCCCCGGCCGAGTCGCGTGCGCTGCTGGCACAGGGCTACGCCACGCCGCGCACGCTGCTGCTGCGCTTTGAGAATGACAACATCGACGAGACCAAGGAACTGGAGCGCATCCTGCAGACACGTCTTTCAAGTGGGTGTATGTCACTCCTGAATGTATGTCACTTCTGGAGCGCCTGTTTGTCTTTCAAATGGTAGTTGCCATCAAGAAGGGCCAGGGGGTACGGCGGGCGGGTGTCGTGAGGCGAGGTTATGTGCTGCGCTTGTGCAGTGTGTGTGTGTGTGTGGGTTGGGTGGTGTAGCCGTACACCTCATGGGTGCATGAGCCTCCCAGCACTTGCTGGGGCCCGTGGTTCAATTCCAAATGCAGCATGCGTGTGTGTACCCAAGTGCTTGTAGTGTGCCGTGACCCTTGCCGTGAGGCTCGCTCTGTGCTTGAGCCATGCCGCTTGACTGCAGTGTCAATACGATGGTAATATGCAATACTTCCGTTTTGATGGCTGCAGGGGCGTCTGGTGCTCTGCGGAGTCTGCAGCTGCCCGGGACACATCTCACACCTGTTGGAGGGGCCCTGCCATGGCCCACTGGCCCTGTGTTCACACCTGTGGATGCCGCAGTACAGCTGGCGCAGTACGCGGCACAGGCGGACTTGCGCAAGCTTGCCGATGTGGTGTGTGATTGGCTGGATGCCACAGCCGCAGCTGCACCTGCCCAGCAGCAGCAGCAGCAGCAGCAGCAGCAGCAGCAGCCAGCAGTCGAGGTTGCAGTGGAGGTTGTGCAGAGTGGTCCTGACGTGTGATTTTAGCTCAACATATCTGTGAGCACAGCTTGCACGTCTGCTAATCAGGTGTGTGTTACCTGCGTAACCTTGGCCTGGGCTTTGCTGGGTGGTCTTGTTTGGAGCCAGCCTAACATTGTGCTGTGGCTTGCCACCCTTGTCGTTCTTCTTAGATTCCCTGGGATTCCCAGTAGGAGAAGGAGTGGCTGTTTGATTCATTTTGTTTGCCATCTTGATCAACCAACCAGGTTCATACAAAGGCTTGTGCATGACGGGTGGGCTGATCGTTTGATCATCTGGACAGGCTGGTACCCTTGTCACCAATCACCTCAATCTATGCTGCCGCAGTTCACCAGCGCCGCGTGTCCATACATAAATGGATGAAGCTGTACCTGTAAAAAGGCCACCCTGGCTCCCTGTAACTGGCTGTTCCTCCCTCCTGGCTCTGCCGTCCATTGCCAGTGCACTGCATCGCTTCCTCACCCCAGGACTGTGCTGCACGGCGCGTGGGGGCCGGCGCCGTGGGTTGACTACAACAGTGGTGGGGAAGCGTTGGGGTAGTGTGGGTTTGCGAACTGGTGGCTTGGGGCGGGCATGTAACTGACCACCAGCCAGGCTGTCCAGTTTGAGGCAGTAGCCGGTGCATACCTCAGGCGCACGCCTGCTGCAGATCCAGGCGTCCCAAACCCTTCCCCACACCGGCAGATAAAACGCCGGACCTGGGCAGCTAGGGACAGGCTCAGTCCGTTTGCCCAGTTCCACTGACAGCTCAAACCCCCATACGAGCGGGTAAGGCATCAAAATGGCTGCTGATAAGGCCACGACCAGAGCTGTCCGGAGTGTTCAGGCAAATTTTTGTGGAGCAGCACCAGCAGGGACCAGACATCGCCCAAATTCTCCTGCGCCCTGAGCTTAAGGTACCCCGGCGGTAAACCCTAAGTAACTGCCTTAACAGATTGATACCATGTGTCGGTGCAGCTCCCTTTGATCCTTCCAATTGACCCGATGTAATCGGTGTTGGTGTAGAGAATAACAAGCAATTCGGCAGTTGCATGGACCCAGTCCATGCCATCGAACCCTAGTGCCAGTCTGTACATGCACACATCTGCGCCATGAACTACGAGGAGTCAGCGCATGATCTGGAAGCGGGATGGCTTGGTTTCAGCCGGCGGTCCAGAGGTAGGCATGGATAGCAGCCTAATGCCCTGCCTAATGCCACCATGTTCATTTTGGTAAGCTGAGCTGTTCGGCTGGCATAGTAGACGACAGGCTGGGTTACAGCAGCCACGTGCTGCAGGTCGTAGTACCTGTGGGGTTGGGGGTGGGCTAAGTACAGACCAGCAGTTGAACGGCTCATGTAAGTGTGCAGGCTGCTCACAGCTACCGGCCATCATCAGCTTTGGGGGTACAGTGATGGGAAGGGCAGGGTTAGATCTGCTACAATGGTGCACAGCGAGGGTGCACAGGCGAGGGGCACACAGCAATCGCTGCCGGCCATCAGCAGAGGGCATGCCAACTCAATACCCACCTCCCTGCACACTTGCAGGCCTAAGTGAGGAGGTGCCTGCTGGCAGGCATGCAGCACGCCAGCTGAGCCGTGAGGCTGTGGAAGCATTAGCAGGCCACAGCCTGCAGGCGCATGGGTCCATGCATGAGGGCCCATGCAGGCACCATGGGGCCCAACGGCAGCTCATCTGCCCTGTGCCTCCACCTGCCGCTGGTAGCCCCCCGCGCGCCTACACCCACCCACACATGCCCCCCAGCCCTGCAGCCAGCTCTTCAGTATGGGAGGAGGAAGAGGAGGAGAAGGAAGGGATTGAGGAGGAGGAGGGGGAGGAGGGGGG
>BDCZ01000048.1:172487-182638 GCA_001662365.1 Chlamydomonas applanata
AGGAGGAGGAGGAGGAGGTGGAAGAGGAAGGGGAGGAGGCTGCGCAGGGTATGCCAGATCAGCCGCTGATTGGTCGGCGGTCAGGGGGGGGTCGCGTGAAGCGGCGTGGCAAGGCGTGGCAGCCCCGGCGCATCGTATACAACTGGGCTATGCGGACGTGGCGCAAGGTCCTCATGGTTGAAGGCGAGGCGATGAAGTGCGTGCATGGAGCCTGCTTGCTGGCGTTGCGCTCAACCAGCCAGCCCTGTGTGCTTGGTTGCATGTTTCATCACATGTTTGGTGTGCTCCATCCTGCTGCTCACGCCTGTCTTTTCAACCCTGGACGCCGTGGACGTGTGTCTCCGATCGAGTGTTGCCTGCCTGCTGATAAGCCGCAGACTTGGTTACACCTGTCAAGCTAGCTGGGCTGAGCGTGATGGCATGTTGTGTGCGTGCATGCATGTAGTTGATGGGCTCCGGCAAGCAGATGAATCTGGGAAACGCCGTGTTCTTACTTATCATGCATGCCGTGCGTACCGTGAATGCGTGCAGGGTCACGAGCCTAGCTGTCCCTCGCTCTTTGGTGGAGACGCTGTGCTTCTCAGCATCCCTCTTTAGCTTTGCACAGGTACTTGGGGGGGCGGCAGGTGTTGTGTAGCTGTACCTGACCCTGCAATAGAACGCCAGGAGCCCCCTGCCTGTTACGGCATGAAGATACAAGACAGACAGCACAGCGCATGAGCTGCCCACACCAACAACGTACTAAGCATGTTCAACGCTGGGGCCTGTACACCACTGGCACAGACCTGCCAGGGTCTGGTCGCATGGACCGGAAGCGCGATTGATCTTCATTTGTGCTTGCTTGCAGGTCAGTCGCATCGGACCTGACGAGATGTCCGCGCTGACGCTGGGCACCACCATCTTCAACCTCACAGGCCTCTCCATGTGAGTCTCCGAGTGCACCTGTATTGCCTTGCCTTAACGTACTGTTTGCAATGTGCGCCGGTTCGTTTCCTGCGAGTCCTCTTCAGAGTCTGCACGCTGGTAGCAGTCCCCTGCCTGATCAGCGGCTGGACCTGCACGGCCTGCTGCAGCTGCTGTGCATGTGGCTTCACGTTCAACGCTGTGGCTTGCTACTGTCCTGCTGGCGAGTGTGCCGCGGCTTTCAAGTCTTATGTTCGAGGTTTCATGTCCGATCTTCAGCTTTGAGGTGTTATGTCCATCCTGTCTTCAGATTTCAGGTGTCATGTCCTGGTCCTTGCTTGGTGCTCGCAGCCAAGTGGGGCTCGTGTCAGGTGCGACCACACTGTGTGGGCACGCACACGGCGCGGGGGCGTACTCCCTGTTAGGTGTGGTGCTGCAGCGCGCCACGCTGGTGTGCCTGCTGGCATGTGTACCTTCCCTCCTCGCGTGCTGGCACGCGCGCCCACTGCTGCTGGCACTAGGCCAGCCGGCCAGCATTTCAGCTGCTGCTGCAGATTACCTGCGTGCAGTGGCGCCTGCTCTGGTGGGTAATCAGCTTGTCTGTGTATCAGTATATGACCTGCTTTTGCCATATGCTGCTTTGGTTGCCTAAATAAGACTACCTCCGGGCAGTTGTGAAGCTGCAGTGACCTGCCATGCTTTGCAGTGGACAAGCACACAAGCTGCTGTGCACACACCGATGCACAGAGCAGAGCAGTGCAGTTAAAAGCTCCACTCACCACGCTGTGTCCCATCTTTCATCCCCCATCGCCTCACCGTGGACTGCACCACCTTCCATGGTGCCTGCAGCCGCTGGCATCTTTCAAGAACTGCTGCCGCGCATACCTGGGCGCGCACGGCACACATGGTTCAGTTCTTGCCACCAACGCCATCACCGCAACCTCCACAGCCACTGGCCCACTGCTGGCTTGGGCGCTCATCACACGGGCGGGTTGGGGCGTGCGGGGGGCGGCTGTTGCGTACGTTGCAGGTGCGTGGATAGAGCCCAACCGACAGACAGCCGGCATCAGCGCACTCTAAGAGCAGTAGTTGCACGGCTTTGTTGTAGCATGGCTCGCCACAGATATGGACTATCACGTTTGAGTGCATACCCTAATACCACAATTCGGCTGCTGCGTGGGGACTTCAGTTCAGCGGCAGTCATACGGCCATTGACTGAACGACACACAGGGCCTGCCGTCGGAGAAGCCCTGAGCATTGTTTCTGAGCTTGTCTGCTAAACACGTTCTGCATTTGTTATACATTATGTATGTGTGTGCAGAAGAAGCGCTGCTGTGTGTGCTGTGTGTGGGCCTGGTCCTGGGTGTAAACTGGGCACAAGTGCGCGCACACGAGGCGCCCACGTTTGCTGGCTTCTCAAAGGAGGCGTTCCACGGCTGGGGCGCGTTCCTCACGGTACGGGGTGACACACAATGCAATTGACATCGGCCGCTTGAGCACTTGAACAATGATGTGGAGCGTGCTGCGCGTCACCGCTGTCACACATTGCCACCAGCTCGCCATATGGCGTGGCGCACTCAGACATAGCAAGAGCATCCACCGTCTGCGGGGTACTGCAACCTTGATCTGACAGCGTGATCAATATCCATGTGCCAACGTACCAACAACGAGCTTACTGCCCTGCCCCTGCCTGTACCTAGTTGCATGTATGACGTAGGCGGTCCATTTGCGCGCAACTGCTGCAGGTGGCGCTGCCCTCTATGGTGATGGTCGTGCTGGACTGGTGGGTGCTGGAGCTGCTGGTCCTGCTGGCAGGCCTTACACGTGACTCAGAAGTGCAGGTGCGCTGGCTAGGGGCTGGCAGGGGGTGCCGGTTTTGATGATTATTCTGCATGAGCCATGCCGATGGTCGCTACTGTGCACACTGCTGCAATGTATGTTGTGTCCCAGAAGAATCCGGATGGGGATGTGAGGGAGGAAGTGTGGGTTGCTCTGTGCGTCAGCGGGCAGCAGCTTGGTGAACTAGCGTGCTGATGGATGGCAAGGTGAAAAGATGTGCAGGTCATGCTGCTGATCTACGTATCCTGCCTTCCTGCTGCTGTACTGCAGGTAGGAGCCATGGGCCTCCTCTTCAATGTTTTCACAACGGTGTACAGGTGCGGCAGGAGAGCAGCTACACCAGCTATGTGCTGCTTTGTCACGATCGCAGGTTTGCGGTGTTGTGACCTTGTCATGAGCGCTTGCGGATGCAAAAAAAGGGCATCTCAGCTACACAGGGGTATAAGTATCAATAATAACACGGCGTGTCACAGATGTGTCTGCATGCCGGAGCCTGACAGTCGTTATCTAAACACCATCACTACAGGACCAAGGCACACAGGGGTATTTAATAATATATAATGATAATAACATGGCGTGTCACAGATGTGTTTACAGGGGTATTGACGGCCCAGTAATCCCTGTGTATGCTGCTGTCACCGCAGTGTAGTGGAAGGCTGGGGCGCGGCAGGATGCACGCGTGTGGCGCAGCACCTGGGTGCCTCGCGAGCGGCAGCGGCACAGCGCGCGGCCGCCGTCAGTGTGTGCGCAGGACTAGCGGCGAGCGCAGCATGGTGCGTGGACAGTCTGGACACTGCGTGGACCACGGTACTTGTTTGCCTCGCATTTGTGTGTCCCTTGCATGCAAATTACCCTGCGGCTGCTTCAGCTGTGGCCATAGCGATGCACTTAGGGTAACTGTTCAATCACGGGCCGACCTTTCACCCTCAGCTAGCTGCTACCCCACGTGCACGTGTCTGTGGCTGGCTGCAGCACTCTGGCGTTGTGGTTTGCGCGCGGAATGTGGGCGCCCCTGTTCAGCAGCGACACAGGGGTGCAACACGTGGTGTTTGGGGCTCTGCCGGAGATGTGTGTAGCTGCACTTGCGTACGGCCTCAACACTGCACTCTCAGGTGTGACTGCTGCTTGCATGCTGCCTGCCCTGCGGCAGCACGGCATGCATCCCATGGACTACCACTGCGTGGTGCCGCTCAAAGTCGGCTGTATCCTTTCATCATGTGGACCCACCCAGCGCAACATGATGCACCCTCCTGTCGTGCCAACTGTTGTCTGTGTTGGTGCCGTGACCAGGTGTGCTGATGGGTGTGGGGCGCCAGGACGTGGGCGCAAGGGTGGGTGTGATCACTCTTTGGCTTGTGGGCGGCCCAGCTGTAGCAGCAGCCTGGGTATGGGGCGCTCAGCCAGGGTGCAATGAGCTATGGGGCGCGATGGCTCTGATGCACACGCTGCAGGCCGGCGCGCTGCTTTGGCGCGTTGCGAGGTTCAACTGGTGGGTTGTCGACTGGCATGCATCCCACCCCGGCTCGTGGCATGCACCCCAGATGCATCCAGAGTGCTGGATTGCCGCCTCTGCCGAGCTGCATGGTCCAGTGGTAGGGTGCATTCTGTACATGTATGCGTTGCGGGGTCAATCTGGCATCCCACAGCTGCGATGACAGTCTGTACATGGCAATATGGCTGCATGCACAATGCAGGCCGCGCGAGGTTGTGCGCAGCCAGAGCGTGCTGTCCCTGGCCACCCCCCTGCTGAGTGAGCGTGGGGATGTGGCAGACAGTCCTTGGGGCGGACGTGCCACTCCGTTTGGCACAGGCACATGCACGCCACGGCTGTGGGCTGCGTCTGACAATGGAGCTGCAGACGGGGATGCAGAGGGGCACGCATCTGGACAGAAGCCAGTATCACGGTTGGCGAGGCGGCAGCTGTGGGATCCAGAGGAGGACAGCTGGCAGCAGCATGGGGAGCAGGTTGAGCACGAGCCTGCGGATGGTGAGCCTGGCGAGCAGAGCGAGAGTGGTGACAAGCCGGATCAGACTGCACCACAAGAGTTTACCGTCCGCGATGACCAGGCTGGAGGGTGAAAGCTTTTCTTGGGCTGACCCAGACGTGAAGAGTTACTGGCTGCTGGTGTAAAGTGCACATCTGTCGCTGACAGCTGAGTGATCATGAGAGGGCATTCATACCATAGAGGCTCCACGCGAGCACCAGCAGAATTGTTGCCGCCTCGCTAGCATGGCGGCAGCCACGGCAAAGCAGCTGAAGAATGGTCGCGCGACAATCCCTGGGCCTGTGGGCGACCTACAGATTATAATAGAACAGAATCCAAACGCAAGCAAGCAGGTGATCAACCAGCTATTTGAGAAGAAATGTGCAGTGAATAATGAACAAGCTCTTGGCACCTTGAGCATCCGCGCAGCACGCAAGGGGGAGGACTTTGTCTTCCCCTCGTGGATTCACGCGCTGAATGAGCTAAAAGTCGACCTTAAAGGTTGGTGCACGAACCAAAGTTTGGCATGCATGGTGCATGCCCAACTTTGCCACATGCCAGCTGACCCCACATGCCCCTGTTGCCTGCACAACAGTGTGGCCCTGGTACATCATGAAGATTCTCGACACGGACAAGAGGGTGTTCAAGGCTGGCCATGTGAGTCCGCACCCCGCAACTGGCCATGCGCCATCCAGCTGCCAAACCGTGTTGTTGACATAGATCCACTGCATACCGTTGAACTTCCAATCTGACCCAGCGGTACCTTGCGCTGCGCTGCTGCAGTATCTTGGCTATGTCAGCAGTATGACCTTCCTGGAGGAGGGCTACGCTGAGGCTGTGATGCAGGTATGCGTGCTTGCGGGTGAGGGCGGACCATCATGCATCTGGCATTGACCAGGGTTTGACCTGGGCCTGCCATTCACTGTGGCTGGCCTAGCTTGCTGATTGTGAACACGCTGTGCCCCTGCGGCTGGCTGGTGCAGGACCCCTCTGGTTCCATCAAGGTGCTAATCAACAAGGATGTGGTCTCTGACAAGTCCATGCATGACTTCCGGCCTGGAGCGACCTTAGCCCTGAACAATGTGCGTGCTTGACCATCCGTGTACGAGCTTTGGACAGCTCACCACTTACACCTGCACGGACTCAGCTGCTGGTGGGATGTGCCGCATCTCTGCACGGCTTCACGTGAACAGCCTCACTTGTGCTTCATCGCTGGACGACAAGATCCTGCACCATCCTCTTTTTGGGTCCATGGAAGGTTCCCTTGGCGCCCTGGGTATTATGGACATCCCGCCCTAGATGCGTACATATGCCTAGTCTTTGGCGATGTCTTGCTGTGTGTGATGCAGCCCACGGTTACCTGCTTTGCACCTGGTGAAGAGGCGCTGATGATTGGGCTGTCCCACATCCACAAGGTATGTGCAGGCACTGGGAACTGAATGGTGCTTTATAACCCAAAAACATCATGCAGGCTGCACTCAGCAACACCATTGATTTCTTCAACTAGCCAGCAGGCTGACAGTCCTCGCGCCCACCTGATCGCAGGTGTTCCCAGCACCAATTGTGGCATTGGAAACGCAAACACGTGCGCCAGCCCTGGAGCCTCTGTTGCAGCCCACATGCCCCCAAAACGGGCCGAGCAACCAGCAGCATGGGGCAGGAGTGCGGCCAGAAGCAGCCAGCGCACACAACGGCCCGCATGCCATGGGAAGGCCGCAGGCACCAGCAGCAGCGGTGCTACCACAGCAGCCGCTTGCCTTGCCAGCACCTCCTCCTGCCATCCCTCCAGCACCTCAGCATGCTCCAAGACAATCGCCTGCCTTCTCAGCTAGCCAGCCAACTAACGCTGCAGTGATCACAGACATGCCACCTCCTCCCCCACGGGCCCCAGCTCAGCAACCAGCAGCACGCGCGCAGCAAGAGGCTGGCGTGGAGCAGGCAGCGGTGGCGCGCGCTCTTCCACCACTGGGCCATGTGCAGCAGCTGGCAGCAGCACAACAGCCAACAATGCTTGCTGCGGGCCCCAGCCCTTCAGCTAGGACAGTGGCTCAGGCTGGCGTGGCACCTAAGGTTCCAGTGCTTCTGGGCATGGATGCGGATGAGGAAGAAGAGGAGTTATTCAACACTTTGGACCTCGTCGAGTCCTCTCAATGGTACACAACGGGCACCCAGAAACCAGCTAGAGCCACCAGCTCAACACAGCACAAGCAAGCCACGCAGCAGCCTGCTCCAGCAGCAGCTGTCGCTGCCAAGCCGCCTGCAACCATCTCCAGAGGTGCAGGCACACAGCGGCCAGGTGCTCCAGGTGGCAATGCAGCTGCTCAGCCTCCTCATCGTCCATCCGGTGCAGGGCTGTATGAGTTGCCAATGGGCACGCAGGCAATCGCAGACCAATTCTCTATCCTGGGCGCGACCCAGGTTCACACCCTGCTGCCAGGCGTGTCGCAGCAGGAACCCTCAGGCAGCAAGCGGGTACGTGCAGAGGATGGCAACGCTGGCAATGGTGCACGCAGCAAACAGCAGGCAGTGGATACATCACAGCGCCAGCAGGCAACCCCTGGACTCAACACGCAGACCACCAGCGTGCCAGCTACGCAACTCCCAAGCCAGCAACCACAGCAGCGTGGAAACACGCCAGCGGCTACTGTGTCCAAGCCACCCAGCGGCCAGCAGAGGTCCCTTCTCAGCGGCCTGAAGCTGCATGTAGGATGCACCAGCCCAGTGCCAGGTGGCAATGCAGGCGCACACAGCTCCAATGCACAGGGTATGATGATGGGGCCCCCTGCACCACGACCGCCCCGCCATCCCTTAGATGCCCAGACACAGCACCCAGGCAGCACATCAGGTCACCCCATGGAGACAGGGCCCCAGCAACCACGAATGCCCCTGCAGCAGCTGCCCCCACTGCAGGCCCTGCTGCCGCCGCTGCCGCCACAGCAGCTGAAGCCCGCTGTTCAGAACAGCCTGCTTGGGCCATCAGCAGGCGGTCGTGGCATGACTGGGCTGCCCAAACAGGCGCCGTTTGGGATTGGGCTGCGGATGGTGATAGGGGCTACTGCAAGCCTGGATGACGATGATGAGGATCAGGAGTTATGACATACATGAGACGGAAGGTACTGGTACGCACTTGCTGGATTACTAGGCTGGTGTAACACGTCCCCAATTCTCCATGATGCCGGCATGCCCCCGCTGTTACAGAGGTGCTGCACTGTGCAGTGTGAACAAGCGAGATACACATGCTGTGAAGCGGTAAGTAAACATGGACACAAACCAAATCATGAAATGCCATAAGTTGCCTCTGCTGTCATCGACGAAGGATCAGCTGCCTACACGTTCATCTACACAATCGATCACAGTGTCAAAGTAACATGGCCCCCTCTTGTCAAACTCTCGATTGCAAGTAGACCTTCATGGCTTCAAGATGTTGCTGCCATCTGGACCGCCTTGCGGATCGCGCGGGGCATGGTCTGCATGATGGTCGGCACATCCACCTGCACAGCGCACGTGTTGACACCAACACGTTCAGCAGCTGCTCGCAGTTGTTCAAATGTGCAGCCGCAGCATGCAGTCCGATAAGCATACACCTTCCAAGGACACAAGCCCAGCTGGATCTGGCACGCCTGGGCTACTCGTTAGTTTGCATGCCTGCAACCGGTTTGGACCGCTGCTCCGGCGCCTCCGATGCTGCTGGAGCTCAACCCAACCCGGGCCAGGCCAAGCCCAGCACTGCGCCAGCTGCGCTGCTGCACATACCAGGCTGTCGGCCAGTGTCTCCAGGCGCTCCTGGGGGCTGGGGGACGGTTCACCCGAACGCCAGTCGGCAGTGGCAGCTGGCCCTTCATAGAAGCGCACAAAGAACACACTGCCCTGTGGGTGCATCAACACGGCATGCGCAAGCACCAGGCGGTTGGCAGCACTGCATGACACGTGCTTGATGCAATTGTGCCATGTGCAATTAACACTGCTGCCAAGGTTCACGCACATGCTTGCTTTATGCCTTTATCCTGATGGTTGGGCTTGCTGTATCAAGATGCCTGATCCTCTCTGCTATGCTGCAGCTGGGTGCCGTCCATTCCCCCACCTGGCCTGCCACGTCCTCTACTGTCGCCTCAATGTCAGCAGCACTTGCAAAGTCACCCTTAGACTTGGCCTTGAGCAGAGAAATCTGCAGATCATCCAGATCACAGAATGATCATTGCAGATCATTGATCATAATTTGAAGACAAGTTAGCATGCCAGTGATCCATATCAGTATCTCATCAGCCGCACACATTGTGCTGGTGGATGTTGGCATCCCATGTGGCTCTCCTGTGTCTGCACCACAATGACAATGCAGCATGCCCAACCCAGCCGAATCTTCAGAGTCATACAACCCTGCATGCATCCTTGCCTTGAAACCGGATGGGAGCTTGTCCGTGGCCAGGGGCAGAACAAAGGGGTAATTTGCACCAGACTGGGTCATGGTCGATGCCCAGTTGTACCTGTTACATGATCACCACGCCCACAGGTCACGAAGTCAAAGTACGCCGAGTACAAGTGCGACACATGGGACATGCACGATCTGCAGTGGTTCAACCACCACATGTGTATGCGCATAGGTTCTGGAAAACAGGTGATGGTAGGGATCCAGGGTGGAGTTGCCATGCACGCACCAAAACAGTTGCGTGCATGGTACTACGTCCCCGGTGCAGCATCATGCACAATTGCATGCATGTGGCCGACGATGCTGACACTCCAGGAGGTATACAGCCTGCCCAGCACGACAGCAACAAAACAGTAAAACCACCCATCTCGCACATGTATGAGCTGAATGCGCCAACCTCCACATTGGCTGGGAGCTTGGCCGTAGCCAGCTGTAGAGATGGGCGTGCAGATGTTGCGGTGCAGATGAGTCGGGTTGAGCGCGGGATCCGCTGGGCGGAAGCCCGGATGCAGGTAGACGCGACACGCTTCTGTGCGAGCATTTTCAACTGTGCTCGTATCGCTCCCAGATCACCCAATACATACTCCACTCATAACTCATCCACGCACCATGTTCACTGAAATGGAATCCCAGGACGTAGTATAGGAAGAGCAGCGCTCAGTACAGGTTGTGTAGCATGGGATTTGGGCACCGCTGCTTGCACCATGCGGGCTCAACCATAGCTAGCTACTGCAGGGCCATTCTGCATGCTACCGCTGGTAGAAACTGTGAGCCATAGGTTGCTGGAGCCACTGCTGCTGTACAGTTGTGTCGAGGCAATCATCCGAGCAAATACGCAGTTGCATCCAGGCAGTGTTGTGGGCGGGGTTGGCATAGCGGTCGCGATGCTGGTCCCACAAGAGTGCATGTTGTTGGCAAGGAACCTTGCGGTGGGCAGAGAACCTGAGTTCAGAGACGCTGATGGCCCCCCCCCCCCCCCCCCCCCCCCCCCCCCCCCCCCC
>BDCZ01000048.1:183483-200898 GCA_001662365.1 Chlamydomonas applanata
AGGCAGAACCTGCTGTATCTGCCTCCTGTTGCCACACGGGTGGTTATGGTTATGGTTACACAGGCTGAGGCGCAACGCACACTGGAACAGCGAACGCGGCTGAGGAAAACCGGCCTAGCCTGCAAAAAGGGGAAAGGAGACGCAGGAGGAACAGGGGCAGAAGAACAAACAACAGAAGAGACAGGGGCGTGCCGGGGCCTCTGATGGGGCATCTCTGATGGGCCCAGCTGCCCAGCGTCCCCAAGCAGTGGTTTGTGCACAGTGTGAGTCCTCACAGTGTTTCAGCAGTGTGCGTTGTGCGCCAACTGTGCGCCATGGTCGTGTTACTACGACTAATCTCACACATGTGGGGCATTTGCCAGGCTCCCAGGCAATCAAGCCCCCTGGCAGAGCTGCGTGATCACGAACAATGCTGGGCCACCTGATGAGGAGCCAGCTGCCGCTTGGTTTCCGCAAACTTGGTCTGCAGCGGTGAGTCGAAGCCAACCGATGTGCGCGATTGGCTGATGAATTCCATCCAGCTGCGCCTGAGAGAGCGCTCATGTGGGCATCCCAGCATTGGAGCTTTTCAAGCCGATTGCACGCACCGCATGCACCGATGGGGAGCGCTGCAGGTCACCAGGCTGGGACCGAGCTGTTGGGGTGCTGGATCTCTCTCCAGGCCTTCAGAAGAGAGAGATGCCTTTGTTTGCGTCTGCAGTCTGGGACTTACAATTTGGTGCCACCGCTGCCATCTGCAGGTTGGCTTGCCCCGCAGTAGCGACCCGTCCATTGAGCAGGTCCGTCGTCATGGCCAAGGCCATCGCTGTGGGCGACAAGGTGCCCTCGGGCACCCTTAAATACTTCGACTCAGAGGGCAACATGAAGGAAATCAACACGGACGCGTTGCTCAAGGGCAAGAAGGTCGGAAAGGAGCACTGTTTGCTGATTTTCTTTTGCTGGCATCGCTCCCTGCGCTTGTTTTTACTTAGCGCATCCATTGCAAAACACGTGGCCCGCAGGTGGTGCTCTTCGCAGTGCCTGGCGCGTTCACGCCCACCTGCAGCCTGAAGCACCTCCCAGGCTTCATCGAGAAGGGCGACGAGATCAAGGCCAAGGGCGTGGACACGATCGCCTGCATTTCAGTGAATGATGGTGGGGTGCAGTGAGCCCTGCGCACGCGGCCAATGGCGTGTTGCACGCTCTGCAGCCATGTCAGCCTGCGGGTGGAGGTTTAGGACACAGGAAGAAGCGCAGGGTTCGCCTGGTGGACTGTTCGCATGCACAGGGTGGTCCATGCGCAATCTCGGCCATGTGCGTACTGTGCAGCAATCATCGCGCATGTTGGCATCCTCGGCTCAACGGGATGTTGTTGCTTTGTGGTATGCACGCAGCATTTGTGATGGATGCATGGGGCAAGAGCGTGGGAGCAGGCGACAAGGTGCTGATGCTGGCAGACGGCAACGCACAGTTCACGAAGGTGTGTGGCATGCACATAATCCAGCAATGTTTATCTCGATCTGGCATGATGCTGATCACACCGGGTGCATTAGGCACATGCTCTGGGCAAGCAGAAGGCAGCCATCTTCCTGTGGCATGCGGATGTGCACGTGACGGGTGTGACAACCGGTACCGGCGCCACCTCGGGTTAATTACAAGGAGCAGCATCCCGTCGTCCACTATTACTGTTGCATGCGCACCTGCCGCTGGACCCTGCCCCCCACATCGGTGACATATTCATGTGTGCGTCATGTATTTGTGTGTTGCTACGAATGCAGGCGCTGGGTGTGGAGCTAGATCTGAACGACAAGGGCCTGGGGCTCCGTTCTCGGCGCTACGCGATGCTGGTTGATGATGGGGTGCGTCTCATTAGGGAGTGGGCTCCTTGCATGCAAGTGCTGGTGTGCTGTCATCAGGCTGCAGCTATTGCATCAAGATCTGCTGGATGTTGCTCAGCTCCAGCCCTGTTGAACGCGGGTGCCACAGCACGCGACAGCTGTGGCCATCCAAGCACGCTGACCTGCTTGCGTGCAGTGGCAGCTTCAGTGCTGCAGCATGTGGGCTGTGGTTGATGCAACATCATGCGTTGCATGCAAGTATGGGGCCCAACGCCACGCTGCTCTGCAGATCGTCAAGGTGCTCAACCTGGAGGAGGGCGGTGCATTCACTGTCAGCAGCGCAGAGGCCATCCTAGAAGGCCTGGGTGTTTGAGGGACAGGCAGTGGGGGGAGCGGCTCCTGGGGGCTGCACTGCAGCTAGCGCCTGAGCCACACGTGGTTCGAAGTTCTCAGGTGCAGACTGCGCAGATGCTGCAGACAAGACTGCAGATCACGAGCAGTATGAGGCGACAGGGTTTTCGGGATGTACAGGCTGGTTTAAGATCCAGCACGCAGCGCATGTGCCATGAGGGCATGTGCACTGGACGTATCGCACCATCAGAATGTGTTGTCCTTATCAACACAGCACCTACAGGTGGTGAGATGGCCGGGTGCTGTGGGACTGGTGAAGGGTGGCTGCTCGGCACGGTCACACGGACCATTCAGTGGCAAAGCAAGAGCGTGTTGCGTATTGGCGCAAATGTGGCTGTGTGCCCCTGTTTGCTCTCAAGATCAACACTCCATGGCTGCGCTTCGCATTGAGTGTGATGACAGCTTGATTTGAGCCATTCTTTGTTTGGAACAGCAGTGTGCGCAGTGCTGGTGGGCTGAAAGGGCTGGGCGAAGCAAACGCATGGCATTGGTGAGGCAGTAAGGCCTTGCCGCACGCATGCATACTGTCTAAAGTGTGGTGCACCCCCCCCTGCAGGCGGTTGTACATGCAAGATGCAGTTAGGGCACAGGTTCAGATGCAAGGAGTCCTAGGTCGATTGGAGCATTGAGAGACAAGCTGCAGAAAACTCTTTAGCCCGGTTCAGTAACAAGGTCATCATGTAAGTTCTTTGATCTCACCTGCTATGTGTTTCGACTGCACGAGCTCCGCTTCCTCAAGGCAGCTGGCTATCAAGTAGGTGGATATAGGCTGCAGCTGGCTGTAGGGCGAGATCTTGCTGCAAACAAACTCATGCTGCAGCTGCTGTTCCTGCCTCCTGGCTGGTGATGGCAGGGCCTCACTTTGCCACATGTTTTGGGCACCTTGCAGACACTCTGTGCTCGGAGGGCAGCGCACTGATGACGTTCCTGATGACCTTCGTATACACAAATCGTGCGTGTACGCTTGCTGTACACGTGCTCTTCAGCTTCAGCTTAGCTCAACAGTCTGCCCCCCTGAGCAAATGAGCATGCAAGCCCCCCCACACACACCAGAGCTGCCCCAAGCATGCTGTTGTGCACAGCAGCCGTCAGCCCCTATGTACTCCAGCCCCCACCCTGCTCTAGTGCACACCCCATGCTGTGCGATCCACGCATGCCTTGCATGACATGTCCTGCTTGCATGCCTGGTCCTTTCCTACACCTTTCGCACCGCGCTGCTGTCCCCAAACCCAGCGGCAGGCCCTGATGGTGCCCAGCTAACATGCGCATTGTTGTAGAGGTAACTTGCCGCATGTGGCAGCCCTGTCGCCTTGGTTTCATGCAAGCACACTCGGCATGGCCCACTCCATGCACACGCGTGCTGCCGCCCACCGACATGATGGTGTCCTCCATCCCCTTCAGCCCCTCCTTCTGTGCGCTGCGTGCCGCAATCCCGTTGGTTGTGGAGGCCTTGCTGGCATGCAAGCCCGACCCTTGCATGCCTGCAAACCCCAACAGGCATTAACTTGCGCAGCTGCACCCACGGGAAGCTCTAGACAACCCTGTTTCCGTGGAGCAGGAAACGCACTGGGGAGGCTGGCACATGCGCGCGCCCAGGCGGGCCCCCGATGTGCAATACCCTGAAAACTGCACCCAATCTCATGCTTCTACTTTGCTCGTGCTCATAAGGTGCTGGCAACACCCGCCCGTATGCCCTTGTTCCCCTGCACCCCGCCATTGCCCTCCGCCTCTAACCAGCAGCATGCCCAATAAGAAAAAACATTGCAGCCTTTACTTGTCGTCTTCATAATCTGTGTTTGCAGTGACAAAGGGGCAGAGACACAAATGAGAGCCATGGCAGTTCTCATGCGTGAGCACTTGCAAGTAGGAGTCATGCGCAGTGAGCTGTCTCACGCTTTCTTGCCCCTGGGACTACAACATTAGTACATTGCTAGTGAGGTTGCCCTGGAGGTTGCTCCAGCTCATCAAACCCCAGGCTGTGTACAATGGATTCCTCAGAACCACCCGCAGATTGTGATTTTGCCATGGATGGGGCAGCAGCAGCAACCCTTTCCATCTACTTCCAAACAAAGACAAAGAAGGAGAACCTGCAGGTGCGCACCCAGCTGAGGGGCTGGGAGCTGTAAAGCCCTTGTTGAACAGCTGTGAGCTGCTGCATGTGCGCCTTGTTACTGCTTCAGTCTGTGCCCTGTTGATTTTCCTTCAGGTGGTGCTGGTCAACATGGTCAACGGGGCACTGGCAAAGGGGCTGCAGGTCACAGAGGATGCGGATGGGGCCAACAGTAAGCAGGTGCACACTATGCAGCACCAGGCGCGCCAGCTGTATCGTGCAGTTCTGCACCACGTCCTGACCACGTTGTACCCAATCACAGAAGAAGGCGAGGGCAGGCACAAGCAGAAGGTCTGAGACTGGCGCCTAAGCTCTTTCTTGTGCTGCTCTACAGCCCCATCGCATGGAAGCAGCAGTGCCTAGTGTCAGCAATCCCATTATTTCTGCTGCACACGCTTTGGATGTAGGTGGTGCCTGTGCAAGCGCAGCAGGCCCTGCGCATGCCTGAGCTGCACATGAGCCTGGTGCTGGTTGCGCTGGAGCTGGTGTGCCTGTCCTGGGACCAGGTGCGAGGGCTGCACATGGGGCTTTCAGCCAGCTGTAGATCTGTAGATCCTGCAGCACAGGCTACCAGACACACGACAGACCTGCACATCAGCTGATGCATGCACGACGAAAGCCTCCGTCTATCAGACCGGCAACAGCAGCCCCACCACACGTCAATTCACACTGTGGATGATCAATCCTAAGGGGCTTTGTCTTGTCCTTGTCTGCAGCGATCATAGACCTATCGATGCTGCACGGGCTCGATGTCTGCAGGGTCATGAGCCACTGACCTCCCTCCCTACCAAGCTAGGCTACCAAGACAACATGCTGTCCGTCTGGGACGCATGCCACATGTTCAAGGCTTGCGCATCTGCGCCTCATGGGGGCGTTCAGCTGTCAGAGGCGCTGTTGGACCGCCTGGATCTGATGATCGCAATCCTGGAAGAGCGCCTGGTGCTGGCGTCAGGCAGCAACTTCTACGAGCTCGTCTTCACTGGTGGTGGCGGCATGTACCAGGAGGGCAACATGCACCTGGTTAGGTGTGCCGATCCATCACTGCACCCAGCATCATGCACACACTGACCAACCTGCCGGTCATCTGTGACCTGTTCACCTTCAGCTTGCTGCTGGCATTGACCTCCAGTAGGCTACCCAGGAACCAGCATCCTCAGATCACTTCATTGGCATCCTTCTGATCAAGGATACTTGTGCTGCCTCCTGCCTGCCTCTGTACACAGCTCCTACATTGCTTCCCTGGGACAGCGCGCGGTGCAGCAGACCACGATGGCTGCAACTGCACTTGCCTCAGGGGGTATCCAGGTACCATTATCGTGCAGCTGAAATAACATGCACCAGCATCGTGCAACTGTGCTGCTTGAAGCTCCACATGCAGAGAGGACCTTGGGTTTAGACCGGCTCATCCTGATGCCTGCCTGTGTCCTGCTCCTGTTCTTTGGTGACAGGGCGTGGGTGTAGACGAGTTTGCCAGCGCTTGCGGCGAGCTCATGGACTGCGTTCTGATGACACGGCTAGACACGCTCTTTGGTGTGTCCCACATCGCGGTTGGGCAAGCCTGCTGGTGGGTGGGGATCTGGGTCCAGGGATGGCTCGTCTCGGCTGTGATTGCTGGTGGGGGGAATGGGTGTTGGTTGGCTGGTGCCATCGCGCTGGGCACTGAAGAGGCAGGTGCCCACGGGGGGTGCCGATCTGCTGCTGTATCTGTTGTGCATATGATCCAACCCGTCTACTACGTTGTGTGCCCATTGCTGTCCGGATTGTTGTCTGAATGACCCATCATGACCTCGTGTATGACAGACAACAACCAACCAACGGAACTTTGCACCTGCACCTGCAGCATCTACGGCATGTGCAAGGCACTGTCCCTCAACATCAGCTTCAAGATGATCATGGCACAGATGGCCAAGTGCTTCCCAGACCTGCCGCCCCAGGCGTTTGTAAACACACAGCCAGCCCTGGAGCAGGCTCTGGATCTGCGTTCCTTCTACAACACAGTGTTCCTGCCCGCGTGCGACACCATGGTGCGGGCTGGCTGGTTGCAGCCAGGCAGGTCCTGGCATGCCAGGCAGCAACATCCATGCATGTAGCAGCTCCCTGTAGCTGCTCCTCTCTCTGGCCATCTGTTCTGGATGTGTGCAACCGGCCCTGACTTGCACACAAGGGCCATAATGTCGCCCTCTGCACCACGCTTGCAGGTGCGCAGCATCGCAGTCAAGCTAAGCCCACCACCACGCCTCACATTCAGCAGCGGCGTCAACACAGGTGGCAACATGCTGCTTGCCTCCAGCCAGTTTGCCTCCTCAGGACACGAGCCAAGCCAGGTGCTGTCAGGTACCTCTGGCATCTCAACTTCACAGAGCTGGTTCAGTGGCCCCATGGACCTAGATGGTGCAGACATCCAGCCAGAAGGGGTGCTGCGTGCATCAGAAGATGGCTCAGGCATTGGAGCAGCTGTCAACGTCCTGGAGGCTCCAGCCAGACGGGGTGTGCTGCAGCAGCTGTCAGCCAACGTGGGCGCTGCCACGGCTGCAGCTGTGGACAAACCACTCAAGCCCCGGCTGACGACACGTGTGATGTCTGTAGCAGCAGGCACAACAAACAGCACGATCACTGATGGCATCGAGAATCAGCCAGTGGAGGGGCTGGCCATGGGTATGGGCAGTGGTGGCCGGCCAGCGAAGCCCAGATCCCTGCTTGGCAAGTTGTCACAGCCATCCAGCCAGGTAGTGGCTGTGACAGGTGTGCTGCCAAACACAGTGGCCCCTGTGGGTCGGGCCAGCCGCCTGCCCAGGTGAGAGCCACGTCCCTGGTGCAGGATCGCTTGTCCAGCAGCCAGCGTCAGAACCAGCTGTCATGATGTGCAGAAGCAGTAGGCAGGATGGCAGGAGGCAGGGTGCATCTCCCATGCATTTCCACTGTAGGCAGAGCAGATCTGCTGCAGACTGCATCATTAGCTTCCGGAGGTAGGCATGCGCTGCACAGCATGGGAGTTATCGAAGAGCCAGGGCGCATGTGACACGATACACGGCGCAGTACATAGGCGCACCGACCAGCCAGTGAGGCTTGCCCATGGCAATGTGGTTCTCATCGCTGCCTGACATGCAACTAGCATGCACGTGGCTTGCGCGGCTCGGTGCATACAGTCGGGTGCACCTTACGACAGCATGTCCTGATGCGGGACACTTGTACTGATTTGTAATCTTACCTATACTATTCAACCCATGAGCCTGCTGTGCTCAGATTCAGCGCGCCTTTGCAGCAGCGCGTGGGCCTGTTGTTGGCCTTGATCCATGCACCATGGCTTTTGGCTAAGCTAGTACCTGATGCGTCAGCCATGCAGTTGCATGCACAGCCTTCAGCCACGCAGTACCTGACTGCATCATTATCTCGATGGCCCTCGCGCACAGTGCAACACAGAAGTTACACAGCAACAGGAAGGTAACAGGACGAGCGTCATGTGCAGTCAATGCAGTGCGAGATCCTACTACCACAAAAACTATTCAGGTAATCCAAGCTCAACAGGTGCTAACTTGTACCTGCCACTCCTGCTGCTGATAACACACCGCATTCTTCCGCATTCTTCATCATCATTGGATGCATTCTACTGATCACTTGCAGTCTGGGACTGCTACATGTGCGCAACGCTTTCATATGTCTTCTGCACATGTGTTTCATGTGTGCAAGCAACCTACATGGCGCAGTCCATGCTTGTTGTCTTAACTGAATGCTACGTATAAAGCACTGCACATCAAGTACAGAAGCAAGCCTAGCATGGCAAGAATCATTGGGCTGGGAACAGCTGCAGGACTTGGCTGCAGCCTTCAGAAGGGGCCAGGTGTGCCTGTTGCCAAGTTGGGGCAGGTTTGGCTGTTGGCCACTGCATCAACGAGACTTCAAAAATGCAGCTGGTGGCTTGCTGTTGAGCAGGCGCAGCTGGGTCCTCTGCTGTGAACGCGCGCATGCAGCCCGGCGCGCTGCCAGGACCATCTTGAGCCCATCATTCACCTGTGTTCGCCCCAAGCAGCTGATGCCTGGGGCATGGCTCTTACCCGCCTGTGCCTTCACGACACGAGATACGGGTGGCTTCATGTGTGCAGGCTGCTTGCAACCGCGGTGTACAGCAGCTGGACGCGAAGAATGCCCCTTGTCATCACTGCCACTGTCATCAGTGTCGCTGTCACTGCCACTGCTGGTACTGCTACTGCCACTGGTCGGGCCCTCGCTCCCGCTCTTGTTGCCACTGATGCTGCCCCCACTGGTGTCACTGGTACTGCCCCCACTGTTGCCCTCAGCAATCGAGTACTGGGAGCCGGTGCCACATGCACCAGCACTGTGACTACCCTCACTGCCAATGTGGGCTGTAGGGCCGTCAACATGACCACCTTTGAGCATGGCAGCTGCTCCTGACCTGGCTTGCCCCTTCACCGTCTTGCCCCGCCCCTCTTCAGACACGCCCTCCTTGTCATCACTGCCGTTGTCCGCAACCGCTGCCTCCTCCTCCTCGTCCTCGTCCTCCTCCACCTCCTCCTCTGACTCCTCCCCTGATGCTGTCACTGACTCCTGCTTCTCTTCTTCTGTCACGTATCCAGCTATCAGTTCTACCAGGGCAGTTGAGTCCTGTGCATCGGTACCTCCTGACGATGTGCCATTACCGCTGCGCATGCGCATGCCCGCCCCTGCACTCAAACCACGGTGGGCCGCAGGCAGCCCAAGGGGCCCCACACCGAGCTCAACTGTCCCTTGGTCTGCCACAGCCTGCATGTCTGGCCGAGCTCTCCCCAGACTGCCACCTGCTCCACTCCTTCCAGCCAAATCACATGAGCCGACTGCTGCAGCAGCACTGCCTGTCCGGCCGCTGGTGCTGCCACCACCACCTCTGCAAGCCACTGGTTCTGCAGCACCTGCCAGCTGCTGCACGCCCTCCTCCCCTCCGCGCAGCGCCATGGCGGACGCCCCACCCAGCACACCCTTCGGCTTGTCCCGAATGCCTGTGGCGGTCAGTGACTGGCCTCGGACATCAGGCAAAGGATCCACTGAAAGAGTGATGCCCCACTCCTTGACAGGGTCGATGCCCTTCTCGGTCAGCTTGGCTGCCAGCTGATCGAACTTGGACTGGACCTGCAGGCAGCAGCGGGTCATGCACGCCCAAACAGATCCGAGGATGGCAGGACCGAGGGGATGTATGTGTACCAGCCGGGGATTTCACAGAAGCATCTGTGTGTACGAGCCCGTCCATACGGTACACTCACTGCACTGTACTGCCAGGCTCTGTTTAGTACCGCGCGGCGGGCTAGTACAGCATCACTGCTGTGAAGCAGCACGCCCTCACCTGCTGGACAAACAGGCCGCGCACATATGCGCCCCCAATGGCGTGCAGCTGCTGGTCACCATAGTCAGCCAGGATGACTTGGCCCCGTTTGATGGGGGCGATCGCGCCAAACCACGCGAGGGGTGTGAGCATTGTACCTCCGCCTGCCACGCGGAAACCGTACCGCAGCTCCACGTTTGGGCGGCGGGACGCATACCTGCAGTACAGTAGAGTACATTTGTTACACCTCCCACACGCGTCAACACCAGCCCATGCATGGCATGCTTCGAGGCAGCTCAACAACAGATCGAAAGCTGGGAACTGCAGGAACAGATTGAGGGAAGCAGGCATGGCGCGCGGTGCACATTGCGCCCTTACCAGCAGACCGTCACCCCAAGGTATGCAGCTGCTATAGGTATAGTGCGTTGCTGCTGTGCAGGTCACACAGGTGCCCACACCAGACCTGCTCCTAAAACACCCGCCCTGAACAGCTTGTGGGCAACAGCGCAAGAACCGCTATGTATTTGCATGTCCAATGCCACTGTCTCGGGCACCACCGCAGCCACCACCTGTGCCATAGCCACAGCCCCATCTCCACCCGCTGCCCCAGCCACCGCGGCCATCACTCATCCACGTACCGCTCACACTTGCGGCACCTGTCGCCATCAGGGCAGTCGCCCCAGAAGCGGGCACTGTTCACGAAGATGGCGGGTGTCTGGGGCACCGCTGCTGGGTCGCCTCGGATGATGATGCAGTGGCGGTCGCTCACAGGGTTACCCCCATGGGCTTCGCTCGGCTTCCACTGCAAGCACACGGCCGCATGCGGGTTTCCATGCGCAGGTTGCATGCACAAGGTCAACATGGCGCCCCATGTACGAGGTGTATCTGGCCTGCCTACCATCCGCGATCTAGTCTGCTTATGGATCCACACATTCCACAGCTGTCCACGTGAATCGTGTACATAGTAAGGAGGCATTACCAGAGGTGGGCCTGTGGTATTGTGCTGCTGGCCCATCGTGTCAAATCCCTGGTGGCGAGCAATTCATCAAGACAACCCTTACAGGAGTAGCAGGGCACGACTCATGGCGACAGGCACCTGTGCGTACAGAGCGTCACACGCTACCTGGGTGGCTGCCACTTCGCCCAACTGCATTACTGATCTCAGGCCGGCTGTGTGACAGACTCACCGGTACGTCATACCTCTCGTCCACGCGGTCCAGCCCATACACGTCCTTGGGTGTGTACCGCTGGTGGTCTGCCTGCACGACTGACAGGTAGCCACGTACTCCCCTGTCAGGAAGATGGCAACCCAGCCCCAACCCCAACCCCAACCCCAACCCCCTCCCGCCTCCTGGAGCCATACATACCCTTCCTTTCTTACACGTCACAGCCTCCTCCTCCTTCCTTCCAGCTTGTCTTGCGGCAGGCATCGATGCACCTCGTCGGTGAACGGCGCATCACACACACCCTCACACCCCGCGCAAAAGCGCAGCACACAAGCACACAAATCGCAAACCCTGCCCCAACACACACATTCAAGATTTTGCCCCACAAACGCCCGACCGCAGCAGGCAAAGTCTCACCTCTGTCAGTAGCAGGCCCTCGTACGTCACCACCACGTCACCAACCTCAAACATTGACTTTGTAGCCACCAAGCCGCGCTCATACTGGGCCCCCATGCGCCGAAGTACGTACGGGTTGTTGTACACGGGGTCGCAAGGGTCAGTCACAGAGTACACGCGCACACCTGCGTTGTACACAGCAGTCACAAAGGTCAGCCGTGGGGTGTGGCGATGAGCCGCACATCACGTGGTGGTGAACAGATTTGCAGTCCACATGTTAGCTAGTTGTCAGCTGGCGCCGCATGCTGTGCGCGGCTGTGTTGGGATGTCGTTATAGGTCGTCTGCGGCAGCAGGCACAATCAGGCGCCCTCTGCCTTGTGTGCCGAGCTGGATCACTGCAATGTGTGTTCAACTCAGGTTGCCAGGCGCTTGCAAGGCACCTACCATTACTGAAGTGGGCTGGCTGCTTGGACAGCTGTAAGTGTAGCGGGCTGCCAGGCTGCAACTTGTGCAGCTTCTCTACTTGGGCCACACGCCCCTTGGAGCTCTGTGCAGCACAGCCACCAAAAAAGCAAGGGAAAGCTGTCCCCATTACACCGCCCCAGCTACATCCGCAGCTCCCACCGGCCAGCCCCAGCTGTGCAGAGCTGTAGGGAACCACACCACCGCATATCTCATATACTCTGCAACCATAAAACGGCGTTCCACAGATAACTTTGCATGCCGGAGCCTGAACGACGCGTACCACCATTACATACTGAGCCCCAAAACGGCTGCGCTGGCTTGATATTAATATACAAAACATAACACCACGCACCATCTCGTACTTGACCTGGTACAGGCCATCATCCAGGGGTCCACTCTTGCGTACGTTCTGGAAGTACTGTAGGTGTGCCTCGCATGCATCCTCCACGTGTGCTGCCATCCGAGTGCGCACCTCAGGTGGAAAGGCAGTGGCCCCTGGCTGCACAACCACTCTGGGCCTGTGCGGGCATACGGCCGTGACACAGGAATGGTTCCTGGATTTGACTTGAAACAGTGTTTGGCAATGCTCAGTAGCTCGACTTGTCACAGGTCTCAGCTGGCCCCTACCCTGAGAAATGTGAGGACTCAGGGTTGTTATCAATGATTGGCAGGCGCGTGCAATGCCAGTAGCGCACATGCTTCCTGTATGCACCCGTATGCAGCATGGTCGCCGGCAGTGTTTCCCGCCCTGGCGCGCCTCCATATGAGCTCACTTTTTCTGGGCGGGCACGGGTGATCCGTGTGTATCTCCCTCGATTGGCTTGGCTGCACGCTTGCTGCCCAGCGAGTGCACGCTGTCATGCACCACAGCGCCCTGCCTGCAGCGGTAGAGGCAGCACGCAAAGCATGGGAGCATGTGCAAACACCGCGGCGTCAAGCGACCTGAAACGCAAGAGACCTTTGAAGTGACAGCTGACGTTGAATAATAATAATAATAATAATAATAATAATAATAATAATAATAATAATAATAATAATAACACGGCGTGTCACAGATGCGCCTGCGCAACGCACACCACCTCCAGAGTGCAGGGCATAGGGAGCATCAAAGTACGCGTCAAGATCAAGCAGCTGACGTTGAATGTTTCAACAATTTAAGAGACCTCCTGTGAGGCTGTAGAGCTCGGGACAGGGATGGGTGGCACTGGCGCTGGCAGCCAGCTTGAGCGTCTGCTTCGCTCTTATGCTCTTGCAGCACTGCATTAGCAGCCTGCAAACCCAGCAAGCCCAACAAGCGTGGGCAAACCCAGCAAACCCAGCAATCCCGGCACGCATGGGGCAGGTGGGAGTGATCTGCATACCCCACACCTGCTTGCACCACCAGGTCGCTGCAGCCGCAGATTGTGCGTGTCCCTGAACCAGTCGCAGCAGCGCACCCAGGCCTCCTCGCTCGCCCAGCAGTATGTGTGCAGCAGCTCGTTGATTCGGACCACGGGCTCAACCGTGTTGCTGGCGTCAGGGTAGCCCTGCCAGCAAACTACGGCGTGAGGCTTGCTGTTCACCACCTGCCACATGGTTGCACGGTGACATTTGATCAACAAGAAGTATTGATGGGAGCTGGGATGATGGCATGCCCTGCGGCTGGCTGGGGGTGGGCAACCTATGCGTGCCAGCTGAGAGCGTGCGAGTGGGAGGGCTAAATAATCATGTATGGTAAGTTGGTAACACGTTGAAAACCAGCTTGCAGCAAGCTCTGGGGCTCGGCAGGAAGTTGCCAGCCATGCCACTATGGGCCATTGATTGCGGCCATCAAGATGACAGCATTGCATAGCACAGATGGAAACCAAATGCACACATTGGGATTATTGTCGGCTGTGGCCTCCACCTTGAAATCGACCAGCTGGTACACCAGCCAACCGCTGCCAGCCACACGGCCAGCTGCCGCCATCTCCTTGACTGTACGGCCAATTACTCGGAGCGGCTTGCGGTACATGTGCGGCTCCAAAGCTTGCAACTTGTTCCACAGCTCTTCCCACAATGCGCGGTCGCGCCACATGTACCTGACAGCAGAAGTGGGCGCATCAGTTGCTGTTCTTAAAGTGTGCCCAATTGGAACTGACGTGGTTCCCTTGAGGCATCGAGGTTGTTGTTCATTCATGCCTATGCTCGTTGCCAATGGACGACGGGCAAGGGTTGGGCAGGTTGCATAAACGTGCAGTATTAACTTGTGGGCACTGGGTTTGAAGCGTTGAATCATGTGTGCTGCCTGTGGCAGTACCACATCACAGCACCACACAGCACTACATCACAGCACCACGCACTTGTAGTACACATGCTCTGGGGTCAGCTTGTCAGCTTGCAGCCACACGTGCTCAGGAGACTCGTGAATGGAGAGGCACAGCAGTAGTTGTGCTGGGCGGCGGGATCGCTTCCTTTCATTCAGCCTGAAGTCGACGACAGCCACTTGCTCTGGCTTGGCCATCTGCAGGCGCTGCATAGCCTGCGCGCAACGGCCAGAATGGTCCTGCATGCCACTGTGTGCTTGAAGACCACTTCCAAGCCATGAAGGCAATCTGCAGCTGCACATGCAGCAGTTTTTCGGTGCATGGCACACACCTGCTCCACATCTGTTATCATGGCAGGCCTCATCTTGTATCAGCTTCCTTGTGCTTCAAGATCTGGGATCCACAATCATGGCTCGTTTCTGCTGTGCATTCACACATAGACCGAGGCAGACAGGTCATGGTCAAGCATGAGTTATTCTTGCGCTCGGCAGGGTCCCGCTTGCAGCTTGTATGATCGGGTGCACAATTGGCTACGCGCCTTGGCAACTGCTGGGCAAACTTTATTAGATTTGAGCGGTCAAGACGACAGATGGTGGTAGGCGCGTAAAACAGGTGCCAAAACATGTCATTGTGTATAGGCGTAGCATATTCTTCGACTTGAAGGCTGCAAGAAGAAACATAACTCATCATTTGAAACTCATGTCGTCTGTGAAGTGTGGGCCTCTTGTCAGTCAAAGGCGAGATGGAGGCGAGGTTGGAGTACGGATGCAGAAGAATGTTCCATCGCCGCACAGCTTGGAACTGCCTATCATATGCAGCGTGCTGACATGGGGACTGACCTGCTTGCATGGCCTTGCATTATAACACGGTAAAGTTCACGCATGCTCATTCATTGCTCAAACAGCCACGCCGCTCCTCCCCCAAAAGATCACAAGGGTCGTGGCCGCCAACTCTGGATTCTCTCTCTCCTCCTGGTACAAATGCGGTGACATGTCCCGTTGCTGGCCCTGCCCACAAAGCGCTTCTTAGCCTCCCTAAACCTAAGCAGCATCCCACAGTATCCATGAGACGACAGCACACGCCCAAAGGCCGTGTCTCTCGAGTAACGTTCATCGTAATCCACACATGCAGTATCCAGCCACACAGCTGAGCTGCATGGGCTTGAACAGAGCTAGCCGGAGGCAAGTCATGCTCAGAACTGTGCCCCTTGCTGGGGCATGAGCCTCGTGGCTTGCGAGTGGAGCTTGAAGAGCTGTTCTAGCAACGCATCACCTCACCCACAGTGCATGGCCAGCCATTGCACATGGTGACACCTGCAGTGCAGCATCCTGGCAGCTGGCTGGACCTTGCACTGTGCACAGCTGCACAGTTGTGCACACCATGTGCACACCGGTTTTGGAGCACATGCCATACTACCATACTTGCTAGGTTCCAGCCCTCCACCACCCTATAACTACACGCATCAGACAAACCATAATGCCCCTGTTGAGCTCTGGGGCATGGGACCTTGCAATCTATGTGTTGCACTCCCCTGCCAACAGCATTGTATGGGTTATGATACATTGAGGAACTGAAGGATGCTGGCCTGCAAGGCTTGTGGAGCACACCCACCCAGTTGTGTTGCCTGCACAACACTGTTGCATCGCTAATGGCTGGGCTTCATGCGCCCTTGCCACCCAAATGCAGGCAGACTCATACGATTGTGTAACAGGACTGCGTGACGAGCCCATCCCCACAGCAATGACGCATTGTTGGTCTTGTGACTGACTATGGCTGGCTGAGCACGTGGCTGCAGCCTGCAGGCTTGAGCCCAGCCTGCCGCAGACCTCCCACCCTCCCCCTGAGCCCCCCCAAATCGGTGTGTGCTGCTGGCCATGCCCGGCACACCACACTACCGCCCGTCGCTTGCGGGCTGCTGCTCTCCTGCGTTGCCTTCTAGCTGTGCAGAGTCGCCTATTGGCGACCAGGTCTTGTCATCTACCATTTGCGTGAGCGCAGCAGTGACCTCTGTGAAGGAAGGCCGCATCTTAGGGTCCTTCCTCCAGCACTTGTACGCCAGGGACTTGTACCACTCAGGACAGCTCTCAGGGAACTTGGGCCGCAGATTGTGTGTGACCACAGCCACCATGATTTGCGGGTGTGCCATGTTCTGGTACGGTGTGCTGCCCGTGTATGCCTGAGGGCGGTACAGCAGAGCAGGCAGTACACCATCAGGCATCAGCACTGTCAGGCATGAGCAGCGAGTCACCCATCGAGCCCTTTCAGGTTCGTAGCCGGTGGACAAGCCTGTGCCACGGCATAAGGGCCCCTGCCCCAGATCTCTGCCGCAAGCGGCTGGGGCACCCTGCCTAGCTGCCTGTGCCCATACTCAAGGGCTTCACGCAGGGGCGGCATCAGGCACTGGCTAGCCAGGCACAAGCAATGCACAGCGGCAATATCAGCAACGAACAATAGGAAGAGCAAGGGCAGGAGAAAGCAGGAGGCAGCAGGTGAGAGCAGGCGAGAGCAGGCAAGAGCAGGCGAGAGCATGAGAGGCTGAGGCGGTGCTCACCTCCCACATCATGATGCCAAACGCGTAGACATCTCCTTGCTGGTACACCTTGCCATCCTCTATCAGCTCAGGTGGCATGTGTGTGACCGTCCCGCTGTACTTTTGGCTGACCTGCGTGCGGTTGCCATCAGGTAACACCTGGGACAGCCCAAAGTCTGACACTTTGGCACAGAACGAGCGCTTGTCCTTGTTCGAGGACCGCAGCAGCACGTTTTTGGGCTTGAGGTCGCGGTGCGTGATGCGGTGTGCGTGCAGGTACTCCATGGCAGCTGAGATCTCTGCCAGGGTCATCACCAGCGCCTGCATGTCCACCACCGGCTCCTGAAGTAAAGCGATACAGCAGTACGAGAGTGACGGACCATTGAGGACGAGTGAGGTGCGGCTGAGGGGCGTGAGAGGGGCGATGATCGCGGGGGGGATGCGTGCGGCCGTGGTGAGGCGCATGCAGTGCCAAGGGATTAGAAGGGGATGGATTGGCCAAGGCCCCTTACACACAAGGTGTGCACCGTGCAGAGAGCACCACCATTATGGTGCCGCACACCACCCATCACACCTGCCACACATGCAGGCTGTGCTCGGACACGACCCACCCACCACCCAACAGCACTGCCCACCCACCGCGCTGCCGCGCTGGGAGCGGTCCAGGAGCAGGGCCCCCTGCTCCATCGCATCTTGGAGTGACCCACGGTCACACCACTCCATGATGATGTGTGTCTCCTGCAGCACGCGCGTTGCCGTGAGGCTGTGGCTGGGCTGTGGGTTGAGGTGTACCACACGGTAGTCGTACGTCTGTACCACCTGCGGTACGGTAGCAACATGGGGGCAGTACAATGAGGCGGGTGGAGGGGGGGAGGGGGGGGGGGAGGGAGGCGCCGACTATCAAACATTCAAGTCTAGCCTTG
>BDCZ01000048.1:201693-215514 GCA_001662365.1 Chlamydomonas applanata
AAGTTGGGGCCAGCTGCAAGCAGAGCCACCGCAATGTATGGCCCATCTGTCTCATCAGCAAGCAGGCCAGGCCTGGAGGTCCCACGGTTACCATCCCAGGAGGACAAAGGACGAGCACAACATTATGCGCATACAAAACCATGTACAAAACCGCCTCCCACGCATGCCTTTAAACCTTCCAGTGCAGTATCAGATCAAATACTGTGCGCAACACACACGTTGGGGTGGCTGATGGTGGATGTCATGGCGCCCTCCAGCAGGGCAGCCCGCCGTCCGCTCGTATCCAGCTGTCGCTCGCCATTGTTGTCCGCACAGCCCACGAACTCATCCCCATGCTCGAGCACCTTAACAGCGACCAGCTTGCCCTTCCAGAACGCCTTGTACACAGACCCAAAGCCGCCACGCCCGATGACCTCCATCATTTTCAGGTCGGGCGCGGGCGCACTGGCCCCGGCCGCTGGCAGCTGGCCGCTGCCTGCAGTGGTTGAGCTGCGGTTGTTGAAGCCACCACCACCACCACCTCTGAGGCTGCCCTGCATGGACGTGTACTGCGCCTGGTAGCGGTTGGAACCTGACGGAAAGGACCCAATCTCCTCAGTATCAAATGGGTTCACAAAGCCATGCTGAACAGCACTGTGGAACGCACCGCTGATGGGGTCAAACACCCCGGAGCTAACCCGGCCAGGTGGTTGGTGGCCAGTCATACGAGGCATTGCTGAGCTGGTGCGTGCCAGCGGTATGCCTCCCATGCCCATGAGAGCAGGTGTGTTGGGACTCCCTATGCTGCCATGCACGATATGGCTGGAGCTGCTGTGCTGGAGCGGGCTGGGGGTATTCCCACCGGCATACATGCCCCCGCTCGGTGCCCGCATGTATGCGGCCCCTGCGGGACCCAACTGTTGCCCTGGTAAACCCCCGACCGGCACCATGCCTGCAGCCTGCTGCTGCTGCAGCAGCAGCGCTTGCTGCCCTGCTATTAGGCGTGCTGCCATCTGAGCGTCTCCATTGACTGCTGCCAACATCTCGGGTGTAATCCCGCTGTAGGGGCCGCCCCCCCGCTGGCTGCCGCTGCTGCTGCCGCGCGTCTGCGACGATTGTGCATACGGCACACCGCCAGGCGTGCCCTGCCGTGTCGAGTTCCCACTGGTCGAAGGGGGTCCCATGGATGTCCCTGATACGCCCTCGCCCGACCGCATTGCATGTGCACTGCCGAGAGAGTGGCTGCCTGAGCTGAGCACAAGTGCGAGCTGCTTGGCGAGTGACTTTTCATGCTCCGCCCACTGCCAGGGCGCCTCGAAGCCCAGCCGCAGCACGCCTAGGATGCGCGCATTGGCCACCACAAGCGGCAGGCACGCCACGGACCGCAGCCCAAGCACGAACCGCATGAACTGCACGTCGGAGTAGGGGCCGGGGAACGTGGCGATGTCTGAAATGAAGACTGGCTGGCAGTTGTTGAGGACGTGGAAGATGAGAGTCCCAGGTGCAACTGCCACGTTGATCCGGGGGGGCTTCAGAGAGCCCTCCCCAAGGAAGGTGTACATGTTGACACACGTGCGTGATGAGTTGAGAAGGCAGAAGGACGCATGGTGCACCTGTGGCCAGCCACACCATCCACAACCCACCACCATCTGGTCAATTCCCATGTCATTGAAGTTTATCAGTACAGTGCGAGTGAGACTAAGCACAGTATGCATCCAGGCTTCAGCAAAGCTGTCACGAAAGCCATGGGCTGGCGCTGCTGTTGGTGCTGGCTTGCGTGTCGGTGTAGGAGAGCAGTATGGGCCCGCACACCCCTCACAACCAAGGAATACAAGAGTCAAGCTATACAGCAGGGGGTGAAGGAGAGCGGGTCAGAAGGTGCTTGGACCAGGCTGTCCTAGAGGACACATGGCTGCCGTGTATGTCCCAGTGTCCCACCACCCACCTGTGGGAAGACGCCCCGCATCGCATTTGCTGCCCCCTTGATGAACTCATCCAGACTGTACACACCAGGCTGAAGGTCCAGGCCCTGTGGACAGAGGCACAGAGGGCCGCCCACACCGTTTTGAACAACATACTGACCCCCTCTGTGCGCGAGCAGACGGCCAATGGCTGGCACGAGCCGTGCCCCTCGTGCAAGGCATGGGAGCACAGCATGGCCGCAGCAGGCGGGTGTGAGCCAAGAGCGCCCTCTGCATTTCTGCCAGATGCCATATGCAATGCACTCTTTGGTGCACGACCATGTGGCAGACCCCACGTGCCATGCATGCCCAGACATCACATCGCATGCCCACATGGTGCGTGTAAGCACTGCAATGCACGCACCGTCATGAAGGTCTTGAAATTGGCCAGGGCATCCATGCGAACACGAAATTCGCTTTGGTCCAAGCCGTCTATTGATCCTGCGCCTCGTGACTCATGGGTGGATTTGCTGTCGAGTGCGCCACCCATGCCCCTGCAGCCAACGCACATGAGCGGTGCAGGCAGCATCTGCATACATGGCATGCACATCCATGCTTTGGCTTCGAGCAGAGTCGTGACACACAGCATGCACATGTATGCCTCCGCCGCCTGCGACCAGTGCTCAATGCGCGCGCCTCCGCTGCCGTGCTACAGTGCGTCAAGCCAGGGGCAGTGCGGCTGTCACGCACCCCAGGTTCTGTGGGCTGCGGCCAGCCATGGCTTGGCTGGATTCCAGAGGCCGAACCAATGCCTGGGTCTCATCTGAGGGTTCGATGGGCATGGCCTGCCCCTCCTGCCAGGGCGACCCTGGCATAATGATGTACAGCACTCCCACGACCTGCAGCAGCCAGGCAGCACCAGAGAAAGGTAAACAGCCACGCCAGGCAGCCCTACTGCACTGAACCGTCCTGCTCAGCCCAAGCCGCTGCTGCCAGTTAGTGGTGATGAAGCGAGCGAGACCTCTCCACATCTCCCCTCCATATGCAAGCCTTCCCACTGCGGCACTGCTGCACGCCACAAGTGCTGCAGCTGCCTGTGCTTCTGTTACTCTGCACGAACTCACCTGGATGATCACTCCAAGCATGATAGACAGCAGGATGAAGGGCGCTGAGCTGACCACGGCCCCCGATGGGAAGAAGAGGAGCTTGAAGGTGATCATGCAGATGCCTACTGTCTGGAGCACGGACACGCCCAGCATGCCACACAGCGCGTACTTTTTGGTGCTGTGCAGGCTCCGCATGAAGCCCAGCAGTGTGAGCATCATGGGGTTCTGCAGCAACAAACACAGTGTTGCAAACGCGCGAGTGTCAGCATGGCATGCACGGTTCGCTGTCATGCCGCGCAATGCCAGTGCATGGCCTTGAGCTATGCATGAACCCTCAACCCAGCGGCAAGGCCACATTAGGCTGTCACGACTGCAACGTGCGCCATGCCCTCTGCTATTGCTGTTGCTGCTGGTGCTCACCTTCTGCAGCGCGTTGACCAGCCGGGACTGAGGTGTGTCCTCTGTGGGCGCCGGCTCGTCAGCGAGCGCCAGCACGAACGTGGCCTGCGGCACAGCACGCGCACAACGCCCACACAGTCATTAACCCACGTGCTGGCAGCTCCCCGCTAAGCATGTCCCCAGCCACATGCCCCTTGTCTCACTCAGCATGCCCGCAGGACACGTGAGATGTTGTATGTACTGGGTGCCTGCCTCACCAGGATCGTGAACATCAGAAGTGTGCTCATGACGCCTAGCAGCAGCTCCTTGGGCAGGCCATAACGAAAGACCTCGCCCTTGCCATTAGCCTGAGCCTCTAGGAGGGATTCCACAGCCATGGCAAGCACGTGGCCGGACCTGCAGATGGAGCAACCAATTCATTTGAGCTGCATGTTACCTGTGAGCCTCACGGGCACCTGTGCACTGCAACAGCTGCTCTCCAGGGGTGTCAGGCTGCAGGGCTGCACTCATGTATGCCAACTGCCCTGCTCCTCGTACCTGGCTGCACGCTGCAGGGGCTCCACAACCTTCTGCGTCCGTAGAACCATATCCCCCACGCTCAGCATGTTCGCAGCCACACACACCACATTGAACAGCACTGGCGGGAGCTTGCTGGGCTTTGCGCTGTAGCGGGAAACCAAGTGTCCGAACACTGGCAGCAGCAGGCCTGCGTTGTGGGGTATGCAAGGCGGGCGGTGTGGAGGGCCAAACGCCTGAAGGTTTGATGGACCCAGCAACAGCCATGCTTCACGCCCTCAAACACATGCCCAGCCATCCCAACACAGCAGCTGTGCTGCACGGAACGACTGCATGGTGCTGGGCAGCTTACCTAGGGAGAGGTACAGCGCAAGCGCGCACCCCAGCTGTAGCACGTCGTCCAGCATCCAAGGTGCTTGCTGTACAGCGTTGACCAAGTGCATGCATGTGATGCTGGCCTGGATCGGCAGGAACATGGAGAGTGGCGCGTCCTCCAGAAGCCAGTAGATGTTCTGCAGGTGAGCGTGCCAGCAAGGCTGTGAGGTGCGTGCCAGCCAGCGGCCTGGTGGGCCACACACACACACACGTGCCAGGCAGCGGGGATGTGAGGATCATGCAAGCATCCCAAGTTCGGCAGGTTGTTCCAGCTCCACTGGCCATGCCTTCTGGCCACAGACTGTGGGGCTCTATCCCTGCTGCACCACAGCAGCATTGGGCCCCATGTCAATGCTGCATGCTCGTGCATGACTCAGACACACTTACATAGGAGACCAATCGCTCGACGTGGTTGACCCCCCGCATGACGCCCATGGCCTCGCCGTAGTTGCAATAGAGCGCATAGAACACAAAGATGGCAGCGGAGAGGATGCTGTTGTAATCAAGCAGGATGCCCTCAAAGAAAGGCACCAGCCCCACTGCCATGCTCCAGCACACCACCGCGACTACGAAGTACGCCAGCAAAAGGCCAGAAACCTGCCCGATGGTGAGCTGGCCTGGCGCCAGCATCAACTGTGCATAGGTTAGGGCAGTCACGTATATGATCGCCCCCACAAGGTAAGAGGAGCGCAAGAACCGGTGATTCCGCAGCTGTTGCCTGCAGCACGGACAGGCACATTGCACAGGGCATGGTTAGTGACCGAACCCCTCGTAGAAAAGGGCTTGCTTCCATTCGGTAATAAGCGCAACATACCTCTTATCTTGGTAGTAGCGAATGACATGGCTCTGTCCTCGAGACCCCCTTCGCTTTGTCGCCTCTCCTAACACGGAAGAGACTCCCATCCACAGCGAGAGGGCGAGCAAGATCAAGCAAGCTCCATGGAAGAGCCCGTAGATGGCCTGCAGCCCCCCTGGTTCCATGGGCCCCATAGTCACCGGCCCTTGTCCGGCCACCATTTCAGCAGCACCTCACGGCTGCATATCGATCGTTGCGCTCATCTGCGCAACTCGTGAGCTACATGAACTTCATGCATTCTGTTAATGTACTGTTCACGTTTGCAATCCTTTGCGTTCTCTGCATGCCGTAATCAATGCCTGGGCAACCGCTGATGCCCTGTAGATCCAACACAATTCTGTACTGCTGTGTTTCCATGTGTGGGGTGTGGGACGTGGTGTTTGCGGTTGTCCAAAGCTGCTAAGTCGAGGGTGTGTGCTCATCCCATGCATCCAGCATGTCTGGCACTTTGTTGCTGCTGTGTCGACGTTGGCCGCTTGAGCAACTGATGGATCCGCAGCACATCTTATGGAGCATTGCTGGTCGAGTTGATTGCTCACATGAGTGCCCCACCGTGGTGCCTCGCCCCAACCGCCATCCCGCGCTTTAATGCCCCCGTGGCACTTCCCTGGCGCCTGCTTGGCCGCTGTAGCTACCTGGGTACCCCGTCGGAGGCCTTTTGCGAGAACGTTGCGGCATATGCGGTGCGTGCGCAGCTAAGCGCGCTTATGCCAGGCACCCACATCAATCACGGAAAGGTGTGGCTTCTCCACCAACCGCCCTTTTTGCCGGCACGGTCAACTGCACTGTGTGGCTTCTCACTGCCCTGGCTGCCTTTGACATAGCAGACTACCTGCTGTGCATATTGGACTCCATGCCACCGCCTTGCCTGGCCCGGCTCCACACCCTGTTCCCACGTGGTTCGGAGCTTGCCGCATACATAAGCGGGATGGTGATGGCATTACAGCAGCTGGTGCAAGCGTGCGCAGCTACTTCACCACACCTTCCTTGCGGCTCGTGCATCAACCAACAGATCTATCACTACATCGTGGGACAGCGATATCATGTGCACCCATAGTGTGCGGTGTACGGCTGTACACGCATAGCGCGTGCGGCCTCCAGGGTGTTTCACGTCATCCGCAGGTATGCATCCGTGTGATGCGGTCCGCACGAGCAACACCTGTGTTGCTGTTGACTGGGGGGCCGTCCCTTGTCACATCTCACGTGCGCAGCGTCCACAGGATGGATTGAAACGTTACAACAACAGTGAGTGGGCAAGAGGAGACCAACGGCCCTACCAACTGTCCCGCCATGCGTCACACACCAAACCTGCAAATGCAAAAGCAGGGCAACGGCAAGACTAAAACTTTGATCATGCAGTGCAAGACGGCCGCTGGTCAGGCCGCGAAGCAGGCCACCCCTGTGGGTCGGGCGTTGCGTGGTGTGCCCCGTGCACACATCTCGGTGGCGCAGGCTCTGCGCGTTCCTGGAACATTTGCAGCCCCCAGTGCTACCTGCAACGCAGCACACCAGCCGGGTCGCGATGTGAAAACCCGAGTTGCCGAAGTGCAGAAGTCAGCACCTGGGTCTGGCGATGTAAGCGTGTCCATCAACAACGATGCTGACCCTCGGTACACTGTGGTGGAGGTGAACGCCCCAGCTAGGCCCGGCATTCTGCAGGCACTGAGCAGCACCTTCAGGGATTTGAGTAAGTGGGCACGCGACTTTGATGCGATTTGCGCAATGGCACTGTAGATCCCCACGCCAGGCGTTGACGAATTGCTAATGAAACCCCCATGCCCCACTGCGGCTGTAGATGTGGATGTGGGGCGTGCGACCGTCAACGCCGATGATGCGACCGTCTCCGACAAGTTCTACGTGACGGCCAGTGGCACCAAGATCACAGATGCTTCGCAGCTCGCCAGCCTGAAGGAGGCGCTGGAGGTGGTGCTGGTCACCAAGACCACCTTTGGGGGCACCTCTAGGCCAAAGTTCAGCTTGGACAAAGGCCAGAGCGTCGCCACCCTCATGGGTAGGTGCTGTACGGTGTTGCGATGCACATCGCATGGATTGCTTCCGGCAGCTGCATACATGATTCATGCCTCGGGACGGTGACCCGTGTCGCAGCGAGGCAGCAGCAGCTTCATCAGCCGTACGGTCCCGCCATCAAAGCATGCCCATCATGCAGTATCTGCATGGCGCATGCATGCTACGCACCTTGCGTGCTGCCGTGCTGGCTGCGTGCATGCGAACCCATTCTGAGCTGGGTGGCCACATGGGCACAGCATCAGTCAGTCAGCGCAAGCTTGCCGCACATGCGCCATGCCCAGCACAAAGCCATGCATGACGCACTAACTGCAGCGGGGGCTTGTACTCATCCCCGCCAACTGGCAGCATCTCACAGTGGCTGTGTTCATGCATGCCATGTGCGCTGGCATACTCCTTCCCAGCCCTGCGCGTTGCCTGCATGCATGCCCCGCCGCTCTCTGCACATGGTGCCACAATGCCCAACACCCCCATGCGCTGCATGCACACGTCACCACCGTGTACAATGAGCAATGCGCATGTGGCTGCATGTGTGTCCGTGCTGTGCAGACACGTACAAGCAGAACGATGTGCTGTCCATCCAGGAGAACATCATCAACCATGTGGAATACACAATGGCCCGCTCCCGCTACCGCTTCGATGACTTTGAGTGCTACCAGGTGCTGCAGGCCTGAGTGCAGGCATGCATGGGGATTCTTGGATCACACTCTGCCAGTGTGCTGCGCCATGGCACGTGCACGCAACCAGTGTAGCTGCACATGTGGGGCGAGATTCGGATTGGGGATCCAGGCTGTTGACAGTGAGCTATGCACCAGCTGATGTGGCGCATGTGCACACCATCAAGGTCGCCTGCTCTCAAGTACTGTACCGCTGCGCGGTGTCCTGCCTACAGGCAACAGCACTGTCCCTACGTGACCGCCTGGTGGAGTCGTGGAACGACACCCAGACCTACTTCAAGTGAGCAGGGGCCACCCGCAGCTGTGGACTGGCTACATTGTGGCTGTTAGGAAGATAGAGAATTGTGGCCAGGAGGAAGATAGAGATTCGGGGCCAGAGGGTGGCAGCATGGCGCACGTGGGGACTGATCACGGCAGCAGCTGGAGCATGTGGGGACACCGCTTGCACTTCGCGCACTCGCTCATTAGCCCATTCACCTCACCACCTGCATTCCTGCTGTGAACCCTGTGCTGGGCTATGTGCGCGTGGCGTGCAGGGAGCAGGACCCCAAGCGAGTGTACTACCTGTCCATGGAGTTCCTCATGGGCCGGTCCCTGCTCAACACGCTGTACAACCTGGACGTGGCTGAGCCGTACGCCGAGGCGCTGCGCGAGATGGGCTACAGGTGTGCGGCTGTGCATGCGAACGGCGCGTGTATGGGTGGGGAGGGACGCGCTTACAGGGCGGTTTGGGGGCAGCAAGGGGGTGGGAGGGGAGTGCATTCATGCTGGAGGGGTGGGGCCGCGGCCCCCACGAGATCCTCATGCTCACAGGCAGTAAACGCATGGAGAGGGAGGGGCAGTACACAGCATGCCATGTGTCCATGTGGGATGTAACATGCGTGAGGTGCTGCCAATGGTGGGGGTCAATGAACACGCGGACGGCCCGTGACGGCTCCTCCTCCCCCCTTTCTCCTTCTCCCGTGTGCAGCCTTGAGGCGATCAGTGAGAAGGAGCGCGACGCCGCGCTGGGCAACGGTGGCCTGGGCCGCCTGGCGGCGTGCTTCCTCGATTCCATGGCCACGCTGAACCTGCCTGCATGGGGTTACGGCATCCGATACCAGTACGGCATGTTCAAGCAGGTGGGGGACAGCAGGGTGTGTGTAGGGTGCGTGCCGTTGGGGGAAGGGTGAGTCCCGGCGGGTGGCTCAGTGGGTGGGAGTGGGAGAGGTGGAGGGTGCGGAGGGTGAATTGGGTGGGTTGGGATATATGTGAACAGGGCGTCTGTCAGCGGATGGCATGCCTGATGGTGCTACCGCCTGCATGACGTGGATCATGTGGATGCTTGAATGGTGCGCAGTGCTGCGCCCATTGACAAGCGCAGCCAGTGATGGGTTTCCAATTAGCACAGCCATTGACGTCGGCACTGACGGTTCCCAGCCATGCCCAGCCCTGCGGCGTGCGAGTGCGCAACTCCCTGCTCAACGGAAGGTTTGGTGCGTGCCGATTGTGTGTGCAGAACATTGTGAATGGGTTCCAGCACGAGCAGCCGGACTACTGGCTCACGTTTGGCAACCCCTGGGAGATTGAGCGCCTCATTGTGTCCTACCCCATCAAGTTCTACGGGCACGGTGCGTGCCCTTTACCCTGAACCCTAAACCCTAACCCTAAACCCTAAACTTGCTGATGATGTGGTGCTGACCTCAGTTGCTCAAATTGTTCAGAGCCTGAGCCTGGTGTGGACCCACCTCCTTTTGATCAGCGGGTTGCTGCACAGGGTGCTGAGAACCCGTTGGCCTTGACCTTTGGGGGCCGGTGATATGGGACCTTTGCTCAGCAAAAGCTCATTTCTGAGATTTCTGGGACGGTGCCTGGGACGGTGCTGGGCAGGGGCACCAGCCAAGGGTCCCCCCAGCGTGAGATTTGAGATGGCCTGTGCGCGCATGGCGACAGCTCTCAACCACATGCCAGTGTTGCCTCCTGTGCCGTGGGGTGCACGGCGGCCATGCTGAACGGCCCTAGACTGAGTTGGGGCACGGCCCTTCATATGCTGAGCGGCACTGCGCGTGCTGGAATGTGTGCAGTGAGCACGGAGACGGTGGACGGCCGCCAAGTGTTCAAGTGGAATGCTGGGGAGCAAGTGACTGCCGTGGCATACGACAACCCCATTCCCGGCTTTGGCACCCGCAACTGCATCAACCTGCGCCTGTGGGCCGCCAAGCCGTCCAAGGAGTTTGACCTGGAGGCGTTCAACACGGGTGGGTGTGGGTTCGATCCTGGGCAGTGGTGTTGCTTTAATGGCCCAGAAGATTGTTACATGGGGCTGGGGGCAGACCAGGGACACTGGGGCAGGCTCTGGCCTGTGCATGGTGTGGTGCGTAAGCAGGACAGCATGCAGTATCCAGACTGCTCACAATCTGCATGCATGCATATCCTGCAACCCAAAACCCTCACTGTGAAAATGCTCTGCAACTTCAAGCACTCGACTATGAGCGCAAGATCTGTGCTTGAAATGCTCGCAGGTGACTATGTGGCCGCCATTCTCTCCAAGCAGCGCGCTGAGACGCTGTCGTCCGTGCTGTACCCTGACGACCGCACGTACGAGGGCAAGGAGCTGCGCCTGAAGCAGCAGCACTTCTTCGTGTCTGCCACCATCCAGGTGTGCACTGCATTCTTTGGGATGCGGGGCACGGCTTTGAGGCAGCTTAATCCTGATGCAGCAGCCCTACGTGGTGCTCATCATGCCAGCAGGTGAAGACCTCATGCCTGCCGCGTGCGTGTTCTCATGTGCGTGTGCGCTTGTGCACACACATTCGGCTTGGGGGCACCTCGATCACACATCGACACCCAACCTCTTCAATCACACCGGTCACACCCGCTGGTCACACGCTGATCACACTCTCTCACTGGTGGGGCCTCTGGCGGCGGCGCGCACCTGCTGCAGGACACGGTGCGCCGCTTCACAGACACACACGGCTCCAACTGGGACCTGCTGCCGTCCAAGGTTGCGTTCCAGCTGAACGACACACACCCCACCATCGCGGTGCCTGAGCTGATGCGCGTTCTCATGGATGAGCAGAAGCTGGGGTGGACCAAGTCGTGGGACCTGGTGACCAAGGTGTGTGTGCGGGGTGGGGCGGGGTTGGGTGGGGCGGGGTGGATGAAGCTAGGACTTGTGGAAGTGCATGGAGCGTGGCGCTGGGGATGGTTGGGTGGCTGAGGAAAGGAGCAGAGGGGCAGTTGCTTTGTGGCCAAGTATCAAAGAAGTGCAGGTCAAAGGCCTTACTGGGGAGGCCCGCATCTGGACGATCCCAGCGGCCGGGGGGCGGTGGGAGAGGTTGTGTGGACGCAGCGGGCAGCTGGGTCTGTGATGGGTCTGTGATGGGGCTGAGAAGGTCGGCAGGTCGGCATTGGCCCCAAGCGCCCATGAGACAAATGTCACCTCACATGAACAGGTGTCGCGCGGCATGAGCAGGACAGTACATCTCACTCAACCTGGCATGCACATGCACTTTTTGCTGCCCCCATCTGCCGTGTGCAGCCCTTTCAACCGATGCTGCGCGATGCTGTGCGTCCGCAGGTGTTTGCGTTCACCAACCACACCGTACTGCCAGAGGCGCTGGAGAAGTGGCCGGTGAGCCTCATGGAGAAGCTGCTGCCTCGCCATATGCAGATCATCTACGATATCAACTGGCGCTTCCTGCAGCAGGTGAGGGGCAGTGTCGGTCGGTCGTACACGGTCATATGCTCATACAGGGTGTCGCATACGCTCATACCGGCTCTCGTAGACAAGGCTAGAGAAGGCGTAAAAGGTTATGGTATGTTGCTGCAAGCTTCATGCTGCATCTGGGTGGTGGCAGCTTTGTGGTTAAGGCTGCAGGGCTGGAAGCGTGTGAATGCGCCATGAATTGCGCATGATTCTGCATTCGGTTAGGCATCGTGCCACCCCAGTTTGTGGAACATGACCGTCTGAGCGCACGCTGTACTGCCCCCTGCAATACCGTACCGCCACGCAGCTGCGCGCCAAGTACGGTGATGACTGGGAGCGCATCTCACGTATGTCCATCATTGAGGAGGGGTCGGGCGAGAAGATGGTGCGCATGGCGTACCTCGCGGTCGTCGCCTCTCACACCGTCAACGGTGTGGCCGCAATCCACTCGGAGATCATCAAGGAGACCATCTTCCATGACTTCTATCAGGTTGGTTGTCATGTTATCAAGCCGGTTTGGGTCATGAGGCACAACGGTTCAGGGGGTGCCTGCTGGGATATCATATCAGGAGCTACCCTAATGCCGTAATGGCAAGGTGTGTGCGCACGTCCATCAGCAGGCACGACCGCCACCGTGTGTGCCGCACGATGCACAGAATGCATGCTGCCGTGCACGGCTGCGCTGCAGATGTGGCCCAACAAGTTCCAGAACAAGACGAACGGCGTGACGCAGCGCCGCTGGCTCGCGTTCTGCAACCCGTCGCTGCGCCAGCTCATCACAGAGCGGCTGGGCAGCGATGGGTGGATCAAGGATCTGTACCAGCTCCAGGTACGTGTGTGGGTGGTGGTGGGGTGGACGAGGTAGGGTGGATTGAGGTGGGATGTGGAGGGGTGCGGGCAGCTTGTCCCCGACTCGGCCTGTACATGTGGACCGCCTGTCAATGCAACATTGCAGGCACCGAGTTAGAATGCAAGCCACGCAGGCGCATCGTGCCGACTGTGCAGGGTTGATTCAGGAGATGCAAGCGGGGTCTGTGGTACCCACACTGAAGCCCCAGCCGAACTGCGTTCTCTGACCGATTGCGGCCCTCCCTCTCCCCCCTCCCCCCTCCCCCTCCCCCCCCCCGCCCCCTTTGCCTTCCATCTGCCCCCACAGGGCCTGCGCCAGCACGCGAGCGACCCTGTGCTGCAGAAGGCATGGCAGGAGTCCAAGCAGACCGCCAAGGTCCGCGCTGCCGCCCTCATCAAGCGCCTCACAGGTGAGACGGGGAATAGGGCAAGGAGGTGGCCTGGGCGTGCAGGCTGGCAGCTGTACACTGCTGTTGTGCTGTGGTCTGGTAGCCTTGGGAGTCTCCTCAGGGCCTGTGTATGATGAGCTTCACCAGCACCAGGGGGAGCATTGGCATGGTGTGGTGGTTGCCAGAGCTGCACAAGTCAACAGCTGCAAGGCTTTCGTGACTGTTTGATGTTACACCCACCCAATCCGCCACACCCCACCCCGCGCACACACACCAGCACATGCCCCACCCTGCCACAAGCACACACATGCGGGAAAACCACACTACTGCCATACACTTTGCACAATCTGCTGACCATCTCTGCCTGTGTTTGGCGTGCCTGACGGGCCACAGGCGTGGAAGTGAGCACGAACGCGCTGTTTGACATCCAGGTCAAGCGCATCCACGAGTACAAGCGCCAGCTGCTCAAGTGAGTGGGTTCACCTCCTGGAACTCAAAGAGCTGGAGCCCATGTCAATGGCTCCATGTTCCAGTGTACTGTCTGTCTCTGTTGTTCCTCAATCAAGGGGGTAAAGTAGTTATAAACAGATCAAGAACCACAAGAGACATGCGTGCAGCTAAGCCGGGGTTTACTGCATAACTGTATGTAGCTATTCTAGGGGGTTTCTCCGGACCTGCATGCAGCTGAGCTGGGGGGGCGCTGCGGTATGCTGCTGATTGCCTGTGTCCATGCCCCCCGCAGTGTGCTGGGAATCATCCACCGCTACGAGCAGATCAAGAAGATGAGCCCCGAGCAGCGCAAGAGTGTGGTGCCGCGCGTGTGCGTGATCGGCGGCAAGGCGGCGCCAGGCTACGAGATGGCCAAGCGCATCATTAAGCTGGTGCGCGCATCTCTAGTCTTGTTACAGCGCTCGATTCGCTTCAGCACTCAATCTGCTTCAGCACTCAATTCATTTCAGCATTCGATGATAGATTGAAGTGCTGCATACGTTTATGGTTGTGGTCGTTCTTGCAAGCCTTTCCCGCCCCAGCCCCACCTTCCCCCCTTCCCCCGCGCGTCC
>BDCZ01000049.1:0-11530 GCA_001662365.1 Chlamydomonas applanata
CAAGCGCCCTGCTTCGCCACCGCCTCCTCACCATCTACCTCCAACCCCCCACTTCCCGCCCCTTCACCATCACCCGTCGCCACCCCCTGCCTACCCCCCGCCACCACCACCAGCACCACAGCAGCAACCAGGTGTGCTGCCGCAGCACCCACTGCCACCACATTACCCACCAGCACCGCCAGAACACCACACCTCTCCCCCAGGGTATCCCCCAGCGCAGCAGGGTGATGGTGGCGGGAGCTATGGTGATGCATAGCCCAGCGTGCGCAGTTATGACGTCCATGCCGGTCATGGCCTACCAGGCAACCAGAGCCACCAGCTGAAAGCTGAGGCCTGCTGCAGGTGATGCAGCACACTGGCTATGTGTGGCGTTTTGAATCGTATGCCCGTCATCTATTGGATTTGAACACCTTGGGCTTTGGCGTATGATACCAAGCATTGCTTCGCCCAGCAAGGTGCTCTACGAGAGACCAGTGAGAGTAGAAAGTCCGAGGGTGCTTGAGGGTACTCGAGCTATTGAAGCTACACATTCCAGGTGGCACCATGCATGTGCTGCCCATCTTTTCAAGTCTAAGACGTAAGAGTGCCAGGAGGGCGAGGTGTAGTGAAGTCTAAGTTGGTACTACATAGGGAAGGGATGAGGCCATTAGTTTTCTCACAGTAAACCCCTTCACTTGGGACTGTGCCGTGGAATGTTTCATGCCACAGGCCTGCCCTCAGGATGCGATGCTTAGCGTGTGCATGCTCTGGGTACTGGAAGTGCATCATGGTCTGATCACCCTGCTGATGCTAGCCACTGTTGTTGCGGCAAGATCGCAACATGCTGGTGACTTCGTATATCATCTGGGATATCATGGATGATTCTTTTTTCTTCAGCAGGCGCTGCATGGATGCTGCAGCGGCAGGTGTGGCAGGCATGCATGGAATGGACAAGCTTTGACAGGCCGAGGCATGTGTAGTACGACGCGAGTGAGTTCTCAACTTTCTTGCATCGGCCGCCTGCCCACTGGCATGCAGCCTGCTGGTACGTGCGATACAGTTCCAGTCCTTGATGGAGCAGGGTGCCCTCTGTTGGCAGCTGGCTCAAGTTTTTCTATTACGTAACTTGGGTCATCTACGAAGTCAATTCATTTGTTTGCATTGGGTAGCTTCAAGCCTGGCTTCCAGGTACGTAGAGTAGACAGTTGCCTTCCTTGCTGCATGCTTTCATCCTTTTTCAATGCAGTGGCTGCGCCTCCAAGGCTGTGACATGTCTTGTGGCCCGACAGCTCACGCATTCATCATCATTCTGTCTCTCTGTGTAAGATTGCCGCTGTGTAACTTCTTGCCTTTATCTGATAGCCCACGCCTATGCACTCGTGTACTGCTGCTACATGCAGCTCTCGTGCATGATAACTGCTCAATGCTGACAGCTGCACCACAAACACAGCCGGCACACAGCCTCACTGCCACCATAGTGTCTGTGCCTGGTGACCAGCCAGTTGGCGATGCATCGTGCGATCCTGCGGGAGGCCATGTTGAGCGAGGCACTACAATTAGCATACGCCGAGATTGTTCAGTTTTGTCACAACACGCATGGAGCATACGAACATAATGTATGTCCTGGTTTTTGCCTCATCAGGAAGAACTGCAAATGCACAATGCGCAACTGTCTGTACCGCATTGATGGCAGTCTGAGTCATTCATCAGGTATGGTATCATAATGCAGGCAGCGGCGTGATTAATTGCCGAAAGCTAGCTGTAATCACCAGTGGCAGCACTACAGGCTATATCGGCAGCACCACAGGCTATATAGGCAGAGAGGCTGCAGAGGGCGGATCTCAAACAACGTAAGAAGGACCTTATGCTTGCTCTGTTACCAAAAGCGCGGCCATGATGATTATGCATGATGATGCTCGCTCTGGCACCATCGCTGTCTGCATAGCCCCAGTCACTGCGCTATATCAGCAGGCTGTTAGCCTGTAGCATCTGTTCCAAGATGGTCTGCAAGTTGGCTCCCTCGTTAGCGACGAGGGCCAGCCAGCCATAGCCGTCGTTCGAATCACCAGTCCAAGGGGGGAAGCTCACGACAGGACTGCAGCAGTCATCATTGCGAATAAGCATGCAAGCATACAAGGACGGCTGCGTGCTCACGTTATGCATGCAGGCCATGGGAGCTGGCGCACAGTGCAGTCTGGCGGGCTTGCTGCTGTGCAGCATGGCGCTGGCTGTGTCTGCGCAGACCTTGCTGACCAGCACCGCTACCAAGAACGTGCTGGAGTACATCTCACTGCGCAACGACACGCGCATCCATGCGGCCGTGCTTTCTCAGTAAGCGTACTGTTAAAGCAAACTTGTCAGCTACATGCACGCCACGCAGGTCTGCCCAGAATGTGCTGTCGCTTTCCTTGGGAAGGGATCTGCGCCACCTGCAAACCTGCCCTCACAAACTGAACACATGCCTGCACTCCTGTACCTGCTGCGCCAGCTTCCCCTACCTTCAGCAGGTGCTGGCAAACCCCAAGTTCGTTGGCACCGTGTTTGTGCCCACCAATGCTGCATGGATGGCCCAGGCAGAAAACGGGGTTGTGTGGGTGGGCGGCAACAACGTTGCAGAGGTGTGTGGCTCAACTGTGGATGGCACGGGCGTGAAACGAGCGCACCTGCACGCCTGCACCCCCTTACCACAGTGTGATTCATGATATTCACGAATCATCATCTTCACCTGATCAAGTGCTACTTTGCTGTGCCTGTCCAATGTGGCATCTTGCACCTCTGACTTTGCCACACCGCCGCTGCTTGCACTGCCGGAAGCTGCAGCTGCTCGCTGGACCGTCCATATCCACTTGGCCCATTCGCATTTCGGTGCCCCCCACAGGCGATGGCATCACTCAACTATATGGTGCAGACAGAGCCCAACAATGAGTACCGTGAGGAGGATGGCTACCAATTCCTTTGGGTGGTGCGCGCTTGCCTGAACATAACGTACCGCCTGTGGCACTGTACTGCCTCTGCCGTACACGTCTGCATCGTTGCAGCTCTGCCATGGCAAGCTGTGCCGCTGCAGCAGGGGTGGTCCAGGTGCCCAGCAACAAATGCCTGAGCAAAGACCGTTCATGTCATGGCCACCGTTCTGCACTAGCGTCTGTCTTCTGCTGGCAGCTGACGGTGGCGTGTGCACCCGCAACGTGGTGACTTGAGTGCGCGCATGCTGCTCAATCACACTGCAGGAGCTGTGCGCCCATTTCATTGTTGGGGAGGCAATCGACCTAGGTGGCCTGAAGAACGGCCGGGAGCTGTGGACGGCCCTCAGCAACAAAGAAAAGGGCTGGGGTGATAGGCTGACCGTGGAACGCCGCACCAAGGGCGGCGTATTGAGCGTAAATGTGGAGATGGCCAGTGACCCAGGAGGCGGCAGGGTGCGTCAGACCAAGGGGGTATCACTGATCTCGGCTGGTGCCAGATCTGGTGCCGGGTGGCAGTTCCCAGTGCCTGTAGCCTCCCCTTCATTGTATCTCTCTCATATGTCTCTTGTTGCTTCTAATATTGGTGTTCAACATTTCCATGCACAGAGTCTTGGCTGCGCAAGCACACCTTTGTTGATTTGCTGTAAGTGTGCAAGCACCTCAACCTGCACTCTTACTCTGGCTGGGACTTCAGGTGGTGCGCAGTGCCAAGGTGGGCGCCGCATGGGTGCACCTCATTGACGGCCGTTTCATGCCCACGTTTGCGCCGCCAGACACATTTGATACCCTGGAGCAATCACTGGACAGTCCTTCAGCGCTGGCCATCTTCAGTGCCTCTGACTACTGGTGCGGTTGGGGTTTGGGGCATTGAGCTCGTTAAGGGTACAGCCCAGGGGCTCGGACCGTTCCTCACTGACTGCTTCTGCTCCCTCGGCTTGCAGGCCACACCTCTGTGTGCACGGAGCAGGGGCCCGTACTGCAGCAGCTGTACTGCCTTAGCCTACTGCTGTACTGCCTGTACTGCTTCAGTGTGGGGCCATCACCGCTCCTCACCCCCCGCTGCAGGTCTGCACTGAACGGCCCCTGGCAGCTGCCCCTCGTCCCCATCGTCACCGCCTTTGTGCCCTCAGAGGAAGGCGTGGTCGCGTTCCTTGCGGCGCGCAACCAGACGCTGGACGGATTTGTGGCCAACAAGACTGCAGTCAACGCATTCGTGGCCGCACACCTCGTGTGGGGCAAGCGGCTGTGGCTCCCGGACCTCATGAACCTAGCCCTTGTCTTCGGCTCCAATGTGCCCAAGGCGGGCTTGTACAGCTCCAGTCAGGGACTGGTCACGATGGTTGGCGCCCAGCTGGGTGTGGCGACCAACCTGAGGGTGCGTGCTGGGGAATGCAGGCAATGCATGGGCAGGGGCATGGCACGAGGAGGCTGCGCTCGGGCCACACATGCCGCGCAGCATGCAAGCCAGCATGCAAGCCAGCATGCAAGCAACCCAGCGTTCAGGGAACGCTGCTGACCCCTGGGTACTGCCTTGCTGCATGATGCATGAGCTGCAGGACGTCTGGGTCATGAAAGGCGGCGGCGCACGCGTCCAGGTCTTCAGCTTGGTGGAGCCAGGTACGCTTTGCATGGCACTGGGTCCTGCATGCTTGTGCTGCTGCCATGCAGCCCCGTTCTCACCGCTGCCTGCACAGCATCATGGCATGGCACACACATGCAGATATGTTGCGTGTGCACTGCGGCTGCAGCTGGCAACATGCTGGGGTGTATCACCGTCCCTGGCAAAGAGTACTGTGACGACTACAGCTCCGTGGTGCTGGGTGTGGATGGTGTGATGCCATACTAAGGGACCGTGCGACTGGGCTTGAAGTGCGGTGCGAATGCAGGTCACGCGTCCTTGAAGCACATCACTCAGTTAACTTAATTGCAGTGTGCGTACATGTGCTTTCAGGGGTTCATCAGGGATTAGGCTTCAGACTGGGGTTCAGGGTTCAGGGTTCAGGGTTCAGTGTTGGGGGCAGACCGGAGGGAGCTGTGCCAGCAGGCTATGGCCCCTGGGTGTGGCTGGGTCACGCTGCATGTGTGGAGCAGGCTGCTGCCTTGGGTAGGCTTGATAATATGCATGCAGCCATGCACGCTGCCTCTGATGCAGCATGCATGCCTCGATCCAGCCCAGGCCATACATACCATCTGGGCCAGCATGCAGGATGCAGCAAGACGTGTTGGCTTGTGCAAGCTATTGCGACTACCTCGCGGGCATGCCTCACGTGTTTGACGCGCAGCATAATGTGCATATGATGTCGGTTTTAGCTTAGTGCAGTGCATGCTTGCATGCTCCCCCTTCTCGTTGATCACGGCCATGCAACTGTCTAACAGGCGCCACAACCAGGTTGTGCCTGCAGCCCATGCACGTTTGTGCACATGGCACGAGTAGGCCAAATGATGAAGGTTGCGTATTATATGTTTGACCACTGTAAAAACGATACGCGCGCCGTGATTCATGTGTCAGCGATGAATTAAACTATGCATGCTCAACTAACGCTCGCCTACTTGAACCAGAGGACTGGACTCATTCTTCTTGATTGTCAGTAGAAGAATAACGGAAGAGATACAAGTTGGAATGCACAGCTTAGGTAAATCAAAGCACTGCTTTGTTATTGCAACAGCCTTGCGTGTACCACGTGCTGGGGATCAGGGCGAGGGGCATCAAGTGCAAACAAAACGGTAGACAGCACACATTAGGTGCGTGATTACTGAACGCTCTTCATGTTTCAATGCTACGGTGTTGCCCTGGTGCACACATCGACACGTTTCCGCTGAGAAACATACATGCAAGGATATAGCTCCTCAGCAGCCTGGTTTAGACACGCATTATGCATATTGATGGGCATGTCCATTCGTCAGCGTCCCGTTCTTGCAGCAGGCATACTGGAAGCTGCCCCGGTAGCTGCGGGCAGGGTTTGCTGAATCTCTAGATGACGCGCGCATAATCCACACAACAATGCAGGCGCAAGCGGAGCCTTGGTGAGCTCTGGTAGAAGCAGCAGCAGCAACAGCAGCAGCAGCACCTGTCTACACGCCCATGTCTGCAACCATGCCTGCGACCAGCGCAAGTGATGCACGTGCAGGTGCAGCCGCTGTTGCGCCCCCCTTCCCCGCCGCAACAGGTCGTCCCCTGCGTGTAGCTGTGATTGGGGCCGGCATGAATGGGCTCGCCCATGCGGACACACTTCAACGCTGTGGCTTCGAGGTGGTGGTGTTTGAGCGGGGCACCAGCGTGGGAGGCGTATGGTCCGAGGCGTACGCTCACGTGACCACACAAAACACGTTCGACACGTATCATCTTTCTCGTTTCCCATGGCCCTTCAAACCCGACTACCACCCCACGGGTGCCCAGGTATGTCCGCCTGACTGGATGGCTTGCTGGCTGCCTCGCTGCCATGCTGGTGGTTGCAGGCAGTGGTGCACGGATGAGAGCAGGTCCATACAATAGCGTGCAGCAGCGCGTGCGCCATCAGCCAGCTTGCGCCCAGGTGTGATTACTGTGATATGTGTCTGACCAGTACTTGACTGGACACCCACGCTAGGTGCTGGAGTACATGAAGGCGGCAGTGCCTGCCCTAGGCCTGGACGTGCGTACCTCCACAGAGGTGTGACCGCCTGTGGTATTAACGTTTGTTCTATCATGAATGTGATGCCGTGGCTTGACTTTTAAAAAGGCGTTCCACTAAGGGTGCTGCGATCCCCTGTTTACGAATGTGATGACCGGGCATGGAAAACACCTTCAGGCCTGACACATCGAGCTGCGCACCAGCCCCCACTTGCAGCCACACATGCTGGCTTTCATGCGCCTGGCACCCACTCAGTGGCGTGTGCCGCCCTGCCAGCTTCACACACAATCGCTGCTGCTGGACCAGGCACAGCGCAAATCCGCTGATGACATGGTGTCCGTCGCCATGTGTGTGGTACCTCCACACCAGCTACACAACCACCTAACCAAACTCGCCTTTACAAAGTGTGACGCACGCAGGTTCGTGCCGTGACACGCGCCCCGAGCAGCGGCTGGCTCATCACGGTCGCCCCCACTGGCAGTACACCCAGCGCTTCCGGCAGTACAACCTCACACTTTGACCACGTGGTCGTGTGTGTAGGGCAGTACATGGCAGCCCAAGCCAAGCGTGCAGCCCTACCAGGCCAACGCTCCTTCAAGGGCCAGGTGGTGGTTCCTCAGGACATTGCTTCAGATCCCTGTGCCGCCTTTTCAGGCAAGCGGGTTGCTGTCGTGGGGTTCGGCAAGTCTGCGCTGGACATGGCGTGCATTGCTGTGGAGAAGGCGGGCGCTGCAGGGCCCGTGGCACACGTGTTCCGTGCACCCCGCTGGATGCTACCCCGCCACATCTTTGGGCTGCATGCCATCCACATCGTGGTTCCTCGCAACAGCTCGGTCATGCTGCCATGCTGGGCCCAGCCCACGACTGCGGAGCGCCTGCTGCACACGACGCTGTCCCCACTGGTCGCTGGCTTCTGGGCGATGGTGTCCCGTGTGGTGATGGCAGTGCATTGGCGCAGCGCGCGCCTCGTGGTGCCACGTGCCGCATCTGGCAGCGAGGGTGCGCCCGTCCACAAGAGCGTGTTGAGCAGCACAGGTATGGTTCAGGGCACGTTCACCTCATCGCCAGCAGCAGGAACGTGCCAGACACCTCAGGGGAGGGGGTGGTGGTGAATGCCGAGTGTGACCGCTCCTCTGATTCAGGTCCTGGCCTCAACGGCAGGGGCATGACTGGCAGCAGCGGCGGCAGTAGCGGTGGTGCCACCGGTACCACTGCCGCGCGCGCCACTGGAGTGCTGGGTGGAAAGCTGTCCAAGGCAGCTGACGCGCGGCTCAAGCTGGTGCTTTCTCCAGAGGAGCACATCACCAGGAGCTTCCGGGCCGCGGTGTGCCTGGCCCCAGATTTCTACTGCGCCCATGTGGCGTCGGGGGCGGTACAGCCGTACCGCGGCCACATCGTGGGGTTCACTGAGGAGGGGCTGCGGCTGGATGATGGAACAATAGTGGAGGCGGATGTGGTGGTGATGGCCACGGGTGCAGCAGCCCCCACCTTCCCCTTCCTGCCACAGGGTCTGAGGGAGCAGCTGGAGGGAGGAGAGGACGGCATCCAGCTGTACCGCCATGTACTGCTGCCTTCAGGTGTAGGGCATGGCGGGGCTCGGGGTCTAGGGCTTGGGATTCAAACTATCAAAGTGTACGGTTCAGTCATTTGAGTTTGGCTACTGGAGGCTGATGGAGGTGGAGAGGCTGGTGTGTACTGTGGTTAGGAGGTGGTTGCTGCTTGCTTGACATGTGACTGTTTTTTAGCCCTTTTTCGAACGCTTTGAATGCTTCATGAGCACTCCCAAGCAGTGTATCACCACAACCACGAACACCACCTGGCACGTGCCGTGTGCAGAGCCGTCCCTCGCCTTTGGTGGCTTCAACCACGGGTTCATGGGCGTGCAGGCGGCAGAGGTGGGGGCGCTGTGGCTGGCAGCGCTGTGGCAGGGCCGCCTGGAACTGCCCACAGTAAGTCGCCTGCGAACATCTTTAGGTACAGTTTGGATCACAGTCTTAGAACGGCAGGTGGTGGTGGTGGTGGCGGTGCGGATGTTGCCACCGCTGCTGCTGATGCCTGCTTGTCCGTCTGTCTATCTACTCATCCGCCGTCCCCAGCCTGCTCCTACCTACCTGCCGCGACCGGCGCACCATGCGAAACTAACTCAATATGCGGAGGAGCAAAGGTGGATGACTCACGCAAGCTGACGCCAAATCCGCCGCTGCTGCACACAGGAGGCTGCCATGACCGCGGCTGTGGATCAAATCAAGTCCTGGAAGCGCGCACACATGCTGCCCGACCTGCAGCGCCTCTCCAGCGCCAACATCCGCACGCAGCAGTACATGGACATGCTGTGCATGGAGCTGAGGCTCAGCCCCTACCGCAAGCTGCCGAACTTGGCTGCTGAGGTGGGGACTTGGAATGGCCTGCTGCTGCTGCGGTGGTGCTTGTGGCAATCTGGCAACGTGATTAGAGATGTGGCTGACGAGCAGGGGATCAGACCCATACCGTGTGACAAGAGAAGATCTGCCCAGCCTAGCCCAGCCTAGCTTAAAACCGGGCCGCTGGGCAGATGCAATGCTGCTGGCTCCCTCATTGGCTCATTCCATACCATGGCTCATGCAATCAAGCTGGTCTGTTGCATGCATCCAAGCACGTGGGGGTCATGCGCTGGGGCCAGCGAGCTGCTTACCTGCCCTGTGGCCTGCACCGTGCGTACTGCCTGTACTGCCTGTACTGCAGGTGTTCTCGCACTACACGTCTGCTGACTATGCTGGGCTGGTGGACGAGTACCTGGCCCAGGCGCGCAAGAAGAACGCAACAGTGCTCAAGCCCCTGCCACTCGCCACGTGACCAGCTGTACCGCTGTACCGTCTGGAGGGTGCACAGCACAGCTGTCACACCTCGCTGGCAGCAGCTTTGTGTGATAAGTGTCATCGTGCTGTCTGTCCAGCAACTATGGCTTTTCATCTCTGTATCCCTTTGATATGTTTGTGGGGCCCACTTCTTTTGTTGCTGCTTTTGTGGCTGTTTGGCTGTATGGTTGGGGCACCAGATCTGGAATGGACGTGGTCTTGGTCTGGTGATTTGTGCCTCTTGTTGTCTCGTATACCTGTGGCATCTACCGATCTTGTATGTACGTCTAGATTTCATCCTTGGGGATCATCCAGGCTTCCATCCCAAAAAGGGGGATTTCTAGGCCGGCCAAACATCTCACTGTGCCATTAACAGGCCGACCAGTCTTTGAAAGTGTCAGTGCGGGTACAATGAGCCCTTCATTGTGCGGGTGCTTGTTGAGGGCCAGCAAGAGATATAGTTGGGAGTGCCGCTCACACAAGCACCCCGGCAGCGCAGCGGATCAGGTCATTCCTGGACTGCTGGGCCCATGGACTGTTGCACGACTGCTGGGGCCATGGACTGTTGCGCGATGTTTGGTGCTGTGGCATGCATGCTACTCAGTTGTTACCTGCTGTGCGTCCAGCTGGTCCCATCTGCATGGCATACTACTAATCAAAGGTTGCTCACAGAGGCTTCAGGAGAAATCGTGCCGTTGCCGGGACCGGGCCTCACAAACCAAAGCACAGGGAACATGTGTTTGGAAAATCAGTTTTACACAACCGCCAAGGCGTCGATCACACAGCGCTCACGTCCAAGAGCACGTGCCCGCTGCAGTATAACACCAGCTGTAATGAGATCGACAAATTGCAACTTGTGCTCACCCGGCTTGCCTGGTGCGCCCCCGGGTGTTGCGTCCTGCATCAGGGCCGGCTGCCCCTTCAACTCCCGTCTCCCCAGCTTCCCGACCCCTTCGTTGCCTAGCCGCCCGTGCTGGACCTTCCTGTGCACCATGCTCTCCTGCAGGCCCCTGTGCCGCCTGTGCAGTAGGGCCAGTACCAGCATCCTGCCGCCCTGCAACTGCACGGCGGCCTCGTGTGGCTCGACCGTGGGCAGTTGAGGCAGCGCCACCAGCAGTAGGGGCAGAGCCAGCAGCAGCGCCTGATGCACCTGCGTTGCCTGGCTCACCATCAGCTGCCACGCTGCCAGCACGGCCACGACGTGCACGAGATGCGGCTGCACCTGTACGTGCTGCCGGCGCAGCGGTATCAGTGGCGGGGGCTGTGGTGGGTGCCTGAGCGTCGGGACTGTGTTCCCCAGCTGTAGCCCCTGCCGCTGCGCGCTGCTGACTCCGTGCCCCGCCCCGTGCTCGACCTGACCTGGCCACGGCCTGCGGCTCAGGTGGTGCATCCCCAGCTTGTGCAGGTGCAGCTGGCTGTACCACCCCGCCTGCTGGCCCTGCTCGCCGCCGAGGACGCCGGCTGGTAGGTCCCTGCCGATCTGCTGCGCCTCCTGTTGCTGCTGTTGCAGGTTGCTGGTGTGCGGCGGCGGCAGCAGCCGCCTGCGTGTCTGGTGCCTGGGCAGTGGCCTGAGCAGTGCCCCGCCGGCCCCTCCCTGTGGTCCCCCCTGCTGCCCCTCGGGCAGCTCGCCCGCGTCTCGAACCACCTGCTACAGCGCCTTGCGCGCTTGATGCTGCAACGCCTGCTGCCACATCCAGTGCCGGTGCTTCTGCTGCCGGCCTGCTGAACGCAGCCTCCGCCGCTGCGCCCGCACCTGGCAGCGCCGCCGCCAGTGCGGCTGCCAGGGATGCTGCCAGGCTCTGCGCCTGCCCTCCAGCAGCACCAGCAGCACCAGAGGACGTGCCAACACCAGAGGCAGGGGCAGCAGCCGCTGCCGCTGCCGTGGCACTGCCACCCCTGCTGGCCCCACCAGCATCTGTGCCTACACGGCCCCTCGCACCAGCCCCTGCCCCACCTGCCTCCTCCCCCAAGCCAGCCGCCTCTAGCTCTGCAGGATCCATCTCCTCCCACTCCCCCTCACTCTCCCCCTCACTCTCCTCCCCCTCCTCACTCCCGCTGACATCACTGCTGCCTCCCTCAGATGAGCCCCTCGACCGGCCCCTGCCCTCCCCGCCCTCCTCACCCTCGTCCTCACTCTCAC
>BDCZ01000049.1:12282-23697 GCA_001662365.1 Chlamydomonas applanata
ACTCCCCAACTCCATCATCATCACATCCTCATCCTCATCAAACCCTCCCTCCTCATAGTCTGCGTCGTCCTCCTCATACTCGTCATGCATGCCCTGCAGGGGCAGCCACAGTTCCGGGATCAGCAGTGCCTGGCGCACGAGCGGCACCGGGGCTGCGGAGCATCTGAAACGTTGGGGGTGCCTGCCTGGCTGTCTCAGACGCTGCAGCGTAGTTAGAGGCAGCAGGGGACACACAGCACCAGCAGTGGTCCCATCTAAGCTGCAGGAGGAACAGAGAAGGGTGCGCTAGGATGCAAGCTAATAAGCAGCCCTCCGGTCCACTGGCGCGCCCCACCAAATAATGACCGCAACAGTCAAAGCATGCCCCCAGCCCGCGCGTGTGCCACGAGCTGCCAGTCACACGGGTCACAGGCATCACATCCAGGATCACACCTGTGAGAGGGAGATGGGTGAGCCCATGCCGCCCATGACCATCATCTGGTGCCTCAGTGCGGCCTCCTCATCGTCCCAGCCCTCAGAGGAAGGCTCCTCCTCCTCGCCCTCCTCCTCACCCTCCTCCCGCCCCACCTGTGCCAAAGAACACGAGGTAATGGCAGGCAGGTTGGGACTTGGTCAAATGCTGGTGAAGGGTATTGAAAGGTTATACTGCTTGCACACTGCTGGTCTCCAGGGGTTGTGGGGGTAAGGGGAGAGGAATGGGGGCAGGAAGCAAGCAGGGGCGAAGCTGATGTGGCCGGAGGCGTGCGCAAGCGCCCAACCGCCACAGCGCCATGCAGTGCAGCTGAACAGCTGTCAGGTCCAGGGACACAGGTTCAATCAGACACATGGGGCGCTCACTGGACTGGAGCTCACCGGGAAGCCACCAGGTGGTGGACCCCTCATGCCAGGCTCGGCACCTGCCCCCGTGCCTGCGCCTGCTGCACCGCCAGGGCCCTCCCCAATCACTACGTCTGCGCCGCCTGCAATACGTGCACGCACGCCGCCACGGCGGCCACGCCCGGGCCGTGGTGTGGTTCCTGCATGTGCCGTGGTGGCACCAAGCAGAGTCAAGAGTCAATTGGCTAATAATGATAGCGCTGGTCCCCCACCAGCCCAGCGCAGGCCTTGAGGCTGGCCTCACTCTAACCTCACTCTAACCTCACTCTAACTCTAAGACACTATATACCCTACCCTCTAACCCCACACCCTTTACCCTGAAACGCCAGGCCCCGGTTCCTCCGAATCCTCACCCATTCTCAAGTACGAGGAAGTGTTCCACGTACGGATCGGTGTGCCACTGCAAGCATCTTAACCACCAGGCACATCTTCCTGCCCAGCCACGCTCCACCCGCACCAGGCAGCGTTGCATCGTCATCATCAGAGCCTGAGCCCAGTAGAGCCTCCAGGTCCATGTCATCCTCCTCACTCCCCCCCTCCTCCTCATCGTCTTCGTCATCATCGTCCTCCTCGCTGTCGTCAGCCACGGGCCGCCGACGGCCCACCTAGACAGCAGGCAGCGGCAGGGAGGTGCACAAAGGGAAGGGAGGGTGCAGGGGGGAGGGGGCAAGTTAGAAGGGGCGCGAGAAGAGTGCAAGGAAGATGGTTTGGGGTGTTGAGGGGGTGGGAATTGCATGAGCCACAGGCGCAGGAAGTGGTGGGGTACCTTATACAGCCCTACCACTCAATGATGCTGAAACCATGAGATGTCAGTTTTAGTTCTTTTCCTTAGTCTGCAGGCTACAGGCTGTCTGTAGGCTGAGAGATCTTTGTTAAACCCAAACCGTGGCAAGTCGAGCACCGGCCGAGCGAGGACGCGCACCTCGTACAGCCCCACAGATCCCAAACCCTGAGACCTCGGAGAGCCAGAAACTGGGGATCTTAAACCCCGACAAGGCCAATACCGTCCATCAAAGGACACGTACCTCGTACAGCCTCACACCACCAGCCAGCGTATCATCCACCGTGTCCAGTGTGACCAGCGCCAGCAGGGAGTTGGACGGCTCGACGGCCAGGTCCAGGACGGCGCTGCACGAGGGGGGAAGACGAACGGACCACAAACAGCAAACAGCACGTCAGGGGCGCACAAACATGGGATGTGGTACCGCTTGGGCGAGACGAGGGAGGGAGCGTGAAAGACGATGTGGATGCGTGTGCAGCAGAACAGATATGAGGAGCAAGCTTAGGTATATGAGGAGCAAGCCTAGGGGGAGCACAGCGACCCTCGCCATCCAGCCCTGCACGCACCGCTCCGCGTCGACCGTCGCGACCTCGCCCCACCCCCACGCATCCACCACGCGGAACGCCGCGTGCAGCGGGTGGCGCACGCGGCGGGGCGCCAGCAGCGCGGCCAGCTCCTCACCACCCCGCCGCCGCAGCGTCGCGTAGCCCACCTCCCCGCTCGAGTTGAACGTCAGCTGTGCGGTACAGCAGTACAGCAATACAGCAGAGGTACAACAAGCAGTACATCAGGGGCCAGTCTAAACGGCTGGATGGCGCTGTGCTTGGGGTGTGCGTCCGAGCCGCCAGCAGACGGGCCGCGTGCAAGGCTGGCTTGTTGTGCAGCAGATGCAAACACTGTAGAGAAGCGTGCCTCAGGCAGAACGCTCGAGCAGGACAGCCCAGGGGTACCCATGCCGCCGTGCAGTGCGCATGAGGCAACACCGCCCAAGCCCAATAAACAGCAGTAGGCCCGTGTATGTGCTAGAGGTCCAAGGCGCGTCCAGCACGCCCACCTGGGTCCCGTCAAGTGCAGGCACGCTGCGCAGCAGGCGGTACGTGCGTAGGTCCCAGACCTCACTGTTGATCAGCACCTGCGGTTGGGTTGGTTGGTGGTTGGTTAGTTGGTAATTGGTCTGTCTATTCATTATTGTCTCAACAGATGGTTACGCCAACGGTTGCGTCAATAACAATATACATATAAATCATAACACATGCTGTGTGTGCAGCCAGATGCCTGCGGTTGGTCGGTGTGCCCATCTTGGGACCTGACAGGCCTGGCCTGCCTGAGGCAATGGTGCCACAGCTGTGCACAGCGCTAGTACATGATGATTGGTCAGTTCTTTCCTGGGTGCACCACCCGTTGCAGCAGTACAGTTCAGCAGTACGTCAGCACAGCTCATAGATACAGCAGTACAGTTCAGTTCAGCAGTACCTCGGAGCCTGCTGGGTGGAAGGTGCCAGACACTGTGTCCAGCGCTTCGGTGAACACGTCGAACGTGTGCAGTGCGCGCGCCGGGGCCGGCGCCCTGTGCGTGGCGGCAGCACGTGTTGATGTGTTAATAATAATAACACGGCGTTTCACAGATGTGTTGTGTGCAAGCAATGCAGGGGGCTCCCCTTTCCAATGCAGACGGCAGCAGACAGCGGTCGCCATCACAATCAACAGTGGGATGGAGCTTGATAACGCTTCAAAGCATCAATAATTCCAATCTCAGCAACTGAGGGCTAATCCAAAGGAAGCCTTTAAGGTTGTCTCTAAATGTCTAAAGGAACTCACCGGATGTCCCACAGGGACGCGCCCCACAGCACCAGGTTGCCGGACGGGTCAAAGCACGCGGGCGGTGTGGCACGCGACGAAGGGCGCATGGGTGAGTTGAGCGCCGCGAGCGAGTCCGTCTCCTGAGCAGCCACGCGGTCAGACAGACGGTCAGACAGGCAAACAAGCCGCGTCACGCATGCGGCTGGGCAGGGAGTGCATCACGCAGCGGAACTGAAGCACCTGCCCAGTGCCCATGAGATACATGTGAACATGTCTGAGTCGTCACCGTCACCATCGGCATGGCGCCACCAAAGCAGCAGCACACAACTGGCAGCACCAAACGGGCGCCCTAACACGGCAGCCCCAGCGCCCCAACACCCCAGCCGTACGACCACCCAGCACACACCGCACCTGCAGCGCCAGCAGCTGCGCGCGCGTGCGCACATCCCAGATCATGGCCTGCCGTGTCACTGAGCCACCACTGGGCGTCACACCAATCACACGTGTGGCCGCCGCGTCAAAGCAACCGCGGGTTGCACCCTCCCATGTGTGCAGCGCACCCCGGCCCAGGGCCAGGCCATCCCACAGCTTGACCTGCATTATGGATGTATGGGCAGGTGGGCTTGTTGTTGACATGCACCCTCGGTGCATGGTGCGACTCACAAATGAGTGCAGGCAGCTGCCGCACCGACATAACGTACACACTGACATAATGTATATACTCATTGACATGTAACACAAATATATATAGAGACATATATAGATATATTCACATGTAACACATTGCTTATAATCTGAGTGCAGCTGGCCCGTGGCGCACCTCATTTCGGCAGGAGGACAGCAGCAGCGTTGCCCCTGGCTCAGCCCCCCATGAGTTGGGCGCAGACAGCAGGTGGGCCAGGGGCGAGCCATGACCCTCGAACACTTCCACCGCGTGGCCCGCGGACACATCATACACCACGATCTCTGCAGCCGGTGTGTTAGGAGGCAAGCAGCGAGCAGTTCAGGTACAGGGCGATGAAGGCAGCTGCAAAGGCGATGACTGGTGTTGATGAGAGTAGTAGGAGGGACCTTGGTGTGATCACAGCACTGTTGCAAACCTTGGTTTCTGTCAAGCAGAGCAGCCAGTCACCAGGAGTGCAGGCATCAGAACAAAGCATGGTGAAGGGGCAGCGGGTAGCTGCAGGGACACCATGCACATGCACCACACCCCTGTGAGCCACAGCCCAATCAGAACACAGTCAAGCCCCAGTCAAACGCACCGCCACTGTGTGTGCCGACGGCAAGGATGTCGGCGCCCGCCATGAACGCGGCGGATAGCGAGATGGATCCCTCGTCACGCAGCGTGCGTAGCGGCCGGAAGCTGCGGGGAGTGGTGGTGGTGGCGGTGGTGTGCGTGTGTAGAGTGGGGAGATGGAGACCAACAGAAACTCAGGTTAGGAAGAGAGGAGAGCACAGCAGAAGAGTTAGGAAGAGAGGAGAGCACAGCAGAAGAGGGGCCATCAAGCAGAGAAGAGAGAAGGAAGGAGAGCGAATAAAGGAGAGATACACAGATTGGTGGACTGGGCTCACTAGAGCAGCGCCCAGAGCAGCGCATGCATGCTGGATCTGTGGGGGTCGAGACGAGCAGCAAGTAAAGACTGGTACGAAAGAGTAGAGGAGACAGCCGAAGGATCTCAGCGCGGAGGAGAGAGTGCAGAGGAGGAACGCAGGGGAGCTTGGTGGTTTGGGGCCAACACTTAATAAAGCGCCTGCGCGCTTGGTTTGCAGGGATGACCAGCCAGCAGGGCACGGTGGGCGGAGTGCATGTGGCCTGTGCACCGCACATGACTCTAACCTGGGCGCACCGTGAATAGATGAAGTGTCGGTCGGCGCGCGCTCCACACCGGCCACCGTGCATACCCACAAGCTCCCGCCGCGCCATGCGAGCTACCGCGTTCGCTGGCGCGTCTGACGCCCGTGTGGCGGTCGGCAGTTGGTACTGCTTGGACAGAGGTACGGGTGGCAGTACGGCTACAGGGATGGCATGCGGCTGCATGCAGGCCTGACGATGCTGCTGCCTTAGGTAGGCCATGACAATGGAGTTGAGCTTGGACGGGGCCTGGAGCCCTGCCACCACTGCAACCTCCTTGCAGGCGGCTTCCACATGGGGTGCCAACTTGTGCCTGCCCACAGCCCCTGGTTCCTGAGCTCCCCCAGCAAACACACTGGCCAGCTCCCCCATGGCCTGAGACGTATCTGTCGCCATGTCCTGCCTCTGTTCTGCCCCTGGCTCCAAGCTGCCATCCACCACTGTGCCACACAAACGAGCGAGCCGGCGAGTGGTGGCAGCGGCCGAAAGGGACGGGGCGCCCCCACTCAGCCGCCGCCCCCCAGGCGTGGCCCGTCCATCTACCCCGCTGGGGATCACCACACTTCCCTTCACCACACCCCCACCGGGACCACTCGGCAGGCCCACTAGTAGAGGGTTTGCACCTGGTGGGAAGATGGTTGAACTGGTAGTGCCTGACATTGCAGTGGTACCAGGCACACCGGCCACACCAGCAGCACTCCCGGTCACACCAGCAGCACCAAGCTGCTGGGGACCTCCAACTGGCTGAGGCGGCCGGCTGGGTGCATGTGTGTCCGGAGCAGCAGCAGCCTCAAACACGCGGCCGGCGCCCAGCCCTGGTGTCTTGCGCCCACCCGCCTGAGGTGAAGCAGCAGGCGTGGGGACACTGGAACCACCCACACCCCAGGCTGCATTCGCCGCATGCATTGTTGCAAGCCGGGCGGTGTACTCTGCATCAGTAGGGGCAGGCACCAGGCTGGGCGACTGGGAGCGTCCGATCTCCGAGGCAAACAGAGCTGGGATGGAGTGCGTGAAGGGAATGGCGTTGGGGGAAGGGTTGAAGAGGGAGCCCCCAGGTACCGAGCCCAGGCCCAGGCCACCGGCACCACTGCCTTGTGGCAGGCTCAGCTGGGGGAGGTGATGGTGGTGCATGCCATGGCTCAGGTGGGGTGCGCTGGCTGCAGCTGCCGCTGCCGCTTTCGTCTCTTTGGGGCCCTTCTCACCGCCTGCCTGCTGCTCTCCCTTGATACGTGCCTCCTTGGAGGCCACGGGCACAGGCGCAAGTCGTGGCGTGGGGCGTTGAGTTAGCTGCCCAGGGCTCTCAGACACCTGGGCTGCTGCTGCTGGTCCGTTCGTGTCCGCGGTGGCCGCTGCGGCAGCGGCTGCAGCAGGCGCTGGGCTGGCGGCGCTGTGCAACCGAGACAGTGGGTGGGGTGTCCCGCCGTGCACATCTGCTGCCTTGCGCTTCCGGCTGCTTGGTTGCGCACTGGCGGGAGGGGCGTCAAGCCCTGGACCTGCCAACCCTGCTGCATGCGCCAGGTGCGGCGCACCAGGCATGCCGTCAGGTTGTGGCAGCAGCTGCGCGCCTGGCACACCCAGAGGCACTGCTGTTGTGTGCAGCACGCCCGCGTGCGTGCCAAGCAGCTGCGCAGACACATGGAGGGGCTTGACAGCCTTTGGCCTTGTGAGCGACGCGGCTGCAGGAGCAGCTGTGGCAGGAGTTGGCACAGGGGCCCCTGCCACGCTGCGTGCACCGGGCGGCAGTGGGGTCGTGAACAGTGGGGCCCCGGTATGGCCTACACCGGCCCCGGCTGCAGCCCCACCTAGCCCAGGCTGCCCTGCAGCACCAGCCGTTGGCAGGGGCCCTGAGAGCCCGCGTGGCATGGCGTGGGTGGTGTGCCCCACCACATTGGGCAGGGCCACAGGTGCTGGCAGCACCGGGGTTGGCGTGGTGGGTCTGAACAGCCCGGCTGCTGCTGGGCCAGCGAGGTCCAAGGCAGGGGCCAGGCCTGTGAACCCGGCGCCTCCCTCCCCAACACCCCCAGCCCCAGGAAGCCCTGGATACCCGGCAAGGCTCATGGGCGCATGGGAGGCAGCAGGGGGGAGCGCAGCGATAGCACCCATGGCGGCCAGCGAGGCCATGACCTTGGGGAGTCCAGCCTCGCGCGCAAGTGCAGCTGCTGCGGTGTGCAGGCCGCTCACGCGTAGGTGCTCGTAGACTGCAAGGCAGGAGAGGGCACACAGGGTATGGGCACAGGCCAACCTGCAGACGTAAGACATTGGGGTGGAGTGAGGGCAAGGGCTGTGACCGTCCACAAGAGCCAGTGGTTCAATTGGTTTGAAGCTATGCTGGGACTGTGGCATTGCAGCCTCGGCGTGTCCATGGAGTGTTGGAGTCCATCCGCCATGCATGCGGCCGCAGCACTAGTCATAGGCACGACAGGGCACTCACTTCAAGCCCAGCACATCCACAACATGTTTTGATTGCATGCAGAGGGACACTCACTGAGCAGCAGGAGCTCATGCGGCGCATACGACAGCGGCGTCGCCGCGGCGATCGCGGCGCGTTCGATCTTGTGCAGCGCGGGGCCGCCCCCCGCTGCGTCCCGTGCGGCCGCGCTCACGCGGTCCAGCCGCCGCGCCGCCGTCGACGACGCAGTCAACGCAATCAGCTCCACAGCATCGCGGTGGAATGCCTCTGGCCACGTGCGCGCGCCGCCCGTGCCAGGCAGCGCGCGCGTGCCACCGGCTGCAGGTCCGCGCCGCGTGACCCCCTCTGCACGGAGGCCCACATGGCCGCCCGCCCCGCCCCGAGCCCCAGGCCCATCCATAGAGCCGCCCGTGAGGGAGGAACGCCCCTGGGTTGGGTTGGTGAGCGCCCGGTGGTGCAGGGACTGTGCGTCCCCTGCATTGGCTGCGCTGGTCGCAGCTGTTGTTCCCACCACAGGTCCTGCCACACCCAGGGGATCGCGTACCAGCTCAGCCAGCAGCCGGCCCACTTGCAGCCGCGTCAGCATGTGCCGCACCTGCGCATCGCGCGCCATGCCCAGAAGAGCGCGCGCGGCCAGGGCTCGCACTTTCTCCAAAGCGGCGGCCGGTGCCTGCTGCCCTGTCAGGTTCGTGGCTGCGCGCGGCTGCAGCAGCTGCATGAGCAGCCGGATGCCGTGCGCCGCGCGAATGCACTGCCGCACGTACGCGTGTACTGCCTCAATCGACATCCAAAAGGCTGAGCTGGCTGACACCCCTCCTGCTGCTGTATCCCCACCACTAGGCGCCGGCCCTGCTGCAGCCTCAGACCCTGCAGCCACTGCTGCTACAATGGACGTCCCAGCACAAGCTGTACCTCCAGCCCCACCTGCCGCACCCGGTCCCGCTGCCCCCGCACCCCCAGCTGTACCCGGCACGCCATGCGTGGCCGCGGGGGGTGACAGCAGCGGCAGGATGGCCGGCGAAGGCATCACACAGTTTGCAACCACATGCAGGGCATGGCCCATGAGCTCATGGTCGACATTGAGGAATGCTGAGGGCGGGTGTGACGCAGCCGCCAGGAGCACGGCCATGCCCGGCCGCTGGGGCGCGTTACCAGGGCCCTGGAGCATGGTGCCCGCAATCGTGCGGCGCGCATGGGGTGCGAGGGACACGACCTGCAGCACCTGGAGTGCTGAGAGCCCAACCTCCTCTGTGCCACGGTCACGGGCTCCAGAGCGAAGGTCACTCAAACCTGGAGCGTGGGTAGCCGCCAGCAGCTCAAGCATGATTCCGATGCCCCCCAGCTCCACAAAGGTGTCCAGGGCCGGCCAGCGGCTGCGCAGGCACGTGCCAGACATGCAGCCATGTGTTGGACATGCAGCCACGTACTGAACATGCAGTGCAAGCATGCAAGCATCATGCAACCATGTGGCCAGCATGTGCTAATCAGACATCGTGCACAACGTGAGGGTAGCTCATTGGTACACACAGTGTCGCGCTCATGCATGCCAAGGCAGGGTAGCACAGGAGCACGCGGCTGATAACGGTACTCACACGCGCGCGAACGCCTCAGCCACTCGACGGTCACACTCTATGGATGAGACAAGTGTGTCAAGGCCCTCAGGGCTCAGGTCCACTGGTTTGTAAGCGGGCTGTGCAGCAGGCGGGGGCTTGCCAGCACGTGCCTGTGAAACGACCAAGCACAGAAGCGTGGGTACATGCCGATGGGCCGCACCAATGGCACAGGAGCAAGCTAGCATGGAGCACACACATAGGTGGGGGTGGTGGGCCTGTTGGCCTGCTGGCTGTAGCGCTGCTTCATGTGGCTGTGGCATGCAGGATGCAGTGACAGGCGCATGCGACAAACAAGTACCCAGGCAGGGCGGGCACGTGGCAGCAACAAGCAGTGCACAGGCACAACAGGACCGTGGTGCTGCTATGCATCTCATGCATGTGCAGGGGAAGGGGTCGGCCCCAAGTCCACTTGGGGGGACGCGGGGGGGACTGCCCCGACACGACAGCTGTGTGCTGCAAGCCATGTGTGCATGACCCACCCCGAGGCGGCTGCTCGCTCGCAGGTCTGCGACGTGTAGTGACAGGTGCGCGCGGAGCCACTGCAGCAGCGCTGTGCACACGTGATGCCCCACCTGTAGGGGCATCCAGGGCAGCCAAAAGCAAGGGAAAGAGCCGGAGCTTGAGCGAGCAGCTCAAGGTTTGAGTACATGGAGCGGGGTTTTCCTGGTGGGAGCCCTGCAATTGGCGCTGGACAGAAACAGCACGTCAGACCCCTATGGCTGCCATCAGTGGTCCTGCCTTCTGATGAAAGCCGCAGGGGCCAGACGTGCTGTTTCTGTATAGGGATCCCAGCAGAACACCTGGCGATGACAGCTGGCGGTAAAGCACTCAGCTAGCTTCAGAGGTGACAGGCCCAGGGAGCACCGGCCCAGCCCACCCCCATGGCCTACCTGCCGCTCTGACTTGACATCTGCTGCGGAGCCTGATCCCGACGGCCGACGCAGCACCAGCAGCACCGCGCGCAGCGTGTGCAGCAGCTTGCGCACCCCATCCTGGGCGTCGAATGCAGCCAGCATGGCGCGGAAGTGGACGCCACAGGACAGGAAGAGCGCCGCGTTCTTGCGCGCCGCGTCGTGGCCGCAGCTCAGCAGCGCGAGGCCCGCGCCGCACAGCTCCGAAACCACCGCGGGCGGCAGCGCGCACACGCGCTCAAATGCGACAGCCTGGGCAGACAGCCCGTACAGCGACAGGGCCAGGCCGCCGTACGTGAACTGCGTACGAGGCAGCGCCAGCAGCAGCTGCACGCCGCCGGCGTCTGTAAACAACTCCACGAAGCGGCGGTGCGCCAGGAATGCACATACCACGTCGGTGGCGTCGAACTGGATGCGCGGGTCGGCGGCCGCTGCCCGCAATAGCTCCAGAGCCATCTCCACACCATTCTCCTGCAGCAGGGGCCCCAGGGCCTCCACATACTCCCCGAGCTTCGCCAGCAGCTGGCAACAGAAGCGCACACGGTGCGCATACAGAGCAGACAGCACACGGCCCAGATCGCCGCCTGGGTGGGGCACGTCCTGCTCCGGGCCCTTCTCTGTAGCAGCTGGAGGAGCTGCGGCTGTGCCCCTGCTGCCCGCTTGCTGCTGGCTGCCCTTGCGCACAGAGCCTTTCTGGTGTGACACGCTGACCGCTGCTGCTGCTGCTGCTGCTGCTGGACCCCATGCTGCTGGGCCCGATGCTGCAGCCGCATGCGGTGCGGCTGGCCCATTCGTCGTGGCGACGCTGCCTGCCGCCTGCTCATGAAGTGTAGACGCGCCTGGCTGCTCTGACAGGGGGGTACCTGTAAGGCTGAAGCGGTGCCGTGCAGCCGCACGTACTGCCCGCAAGATGTACCGGGCAGTACTGGGTACTGCCGGGGTGCGTACCGCCTCATCAGCGTACTCCAGGTTGGAGAGAGAGATACCCACAATACCTGTGCGCAGCGCAGCAGATCAGTTGGAATCAGACACTGGCCTGGGATGCACATGGGCTTTGACCGTGACCCACCGTATGCTCCTCCTGTATTCACCACTCTGCACCCGTAATCATGGCTGAACAACTGACCTTGTCCCCCCACCCTGCCTCTTGCACGGCCGCCCCCCCCCCTTGC